>JANAVB010041815.1:1442909-1580409 GCA_029216955.1 Iris pallida | reverse complement strand
TGTACCTACTAGTAGTGGATAAAAAAATGTTATAGATATTATAAATATTTTCTAAAAGGTTATATCATAAATTTTGTCTAAGTCGATTTCAAATTTTGTTTTAACTTAGAATATATTATGACATTTATATATATAGTTTTCTACCTGTAATTTTATTTTTGACAAATTTAGGGTTTAGCCTAAAAACGATTTCTATTTTTCAAGTATGCATTTATCTAAAATTATTTTTCACTATAAAATATAGCTTCAAGCATTATAACTATTTTTCTAAAATAGTATATATTACTTTCACGAACCCTTCGACTATCGATTCTTGGCCATATCAATCCCATTATTCCTATTTTCTCTCCAATTCTGCACTTCATCATGTCAAACCTAACTAAGTTGACCGTTCAGGACCCGATGGAACAGTCTGTGTCACCATCGAATGTTGCCTTGCGTAGTTGTATCACCGAAGCCATATGTTGTGTCACCATAAGCATCGCATCATACTAGGATCCTACCAGGCAAGTATACATTGCTAATTAACTGTCAAATTATTTATTTTTTGCATTATTTATTTTGTTTCATATTGTTAGTTTTCTTTGTTATAAACTACGCGTCCAAACCATACTTGGGTACAAGCGACTCTATTAGTCGTTTTACTTTACTATATGCATGTTAACTTAGTGTTAGCGGACTAACTTCTTGTTGGGGGATATTCTTATATCTCCCTTGGCCATGACAAACACACTACACGGTTGGAGACATGTTGCTAGGGGCACGACTTATGGACTGGCCCTCTTTAAAGTCGTGTGACAGATAGATGATCGTAACTGCTATGACTAGGGTTTTAGAGACTCAAGCAGTTACAAAACTGGACGAGCCATGGACATGACTTGGTCAGTGTGGGAAATATTGGGGGAGGACATTCGCTAGTGCGTATGGGAATCCAAACAGGTGACCCACAGTCTCCGGATGGAACTGTAGCGATTTATTAGCAGATGTCCTCTGACGTTTTGGACGTTACGGACGGATACGGATCACTGGATGCCGGTTACGTACACATAGCCTAAAATTCCACCCATGTGCATGAAAGTTGTCCTCTAAATTGCACATTAGGCGGTTAGAATCTCCTTTGCATATTTGTGTCTAGGATAGTCTTTTATATATTATTTTATTATTCTGACAGTTCATATTAGCTTGTTCTTCCTGTATCTTGCTACGTCCGTCTGAGGACCTGGTTATTCCCCAGGTATGTGCTTTCATGATTCACTGCAGGTGTTCTAGCCAAGGCCGTGATTCTCTCTATTCCTTCGAAGACGATTGCACTTGGTTCGTCTTGCCATTTTATGGATCGACTCTTGTATATTTCTTTTATTGAGATAGTTGGTAGTGGACTTTGTCTCCGTCCAACGATTGTATCATAAATATTTAAGTTGATTTTTATATTATTATTCTTTTCATTGTGGATGAGATTTAGTTTGTCTTGGATTACTGTATTTTACAGCTTATGTATACATACAAGGCCCTGTACTTCGTATGTATACAGCTGGCATGTCTACGTACTTAGTCCTACGTATTTTGGGACTGGGGCGTTACAGGAGCCATCTATTGTCATTGCTCCGAAGGGTAGACCGCCAAAAAGAACATATAAGAAGAAGCTCTAGGATACTAAGCGAGAACCCTCACTCTTTGAGCATATTGAAAGAAGCATGGAAAGTGTAGTCATTCCGAAGAGGATGAACAAGCTCCCTACTCACAGAAAGAAGTAGAAAAAGAGTATTGTTACAGCGCTTGATGTGTACATTGGTACTTTTTTGCCCGCCATACGGGAATATATTTGGTCTATAGATGATGTGCCAAAAGACGGACATTGTGGATTTTATGTGCTTGTACGACATCTAGGCTACCCCCCCAAAGACGGATGAAGACAAGTCAGAGCAGAGCTATAATATGTCACGACCCGATCCCAAATAATTGGGTCGAACCGGATCATGCCCAGCCTGTACCGTTGTTGAGACGGCGGCAGTAAGCTGTTCCGTTAGCAGGTAACCACAACAACAACATCTATATTTGTCAAAACTCAATATTCGAGAATTGAAACTTTATTAAACTTTTGAAATAAATACAACTGGAATTTAAAAAGTACTGAAATAAATACTGAATTCAAATAAACAGATTTTCAAAGAACAACGAAACTGGGAAAAGAAAATCTATCTAAGCATTTGGCTCATCGGCCCCAGTCCCTGCATCCTCCAAAGGGGACTCTGGCAGCACTACGGGGTACAGAACAGGGTCGTAGTAACTGCTGATTAACAGCTCAGCATCCTCAATATCCCCTAAAAATGTATCTCCAGTCAGGAGGGAGCAAAGTACAATTCATGCTAATTTAAACAGTTAAACTAAATAATAGAATTATGCACTTTTAAACAGTTTGAAATAAACAGTTTTCTAGCAGTAAAATAGTGTGATTTGAATAGGCAATGAATATGACCGGCTTGGGTTGTACAGTAGTATCCTATTGATACGATATGGCTTATCTCCGTGTGAGAGAGGGGTAAGCTAATACAGTTCTAAGTTAACAGTTGGATGTGGTCATAAACATTACTCTATTCCCCCAGTACCCAACAGTCAATCAGTCAGTACTCTCAGAGAGAGTTTCGTGTTGCATCATGGTTTAAACTTGCAGTAAAGCGATTATTAAAATAACTGTAAACTAACACAAACTATACTTGCCTCAAAATGGACTGGACTGGAAAGATTGAAGACTTCGAGATGGGAATTAGGATCGTCCTCGAATTCCTACATTCGAAAAATTGATTCAGAATCCAGGATTACCAAGCTAACTATACTAGTTGAAATCTCTAATTGCGTCCTAATCAATTTTAATCTTTATTATTAAACACGAACAAAAACGCGATTATTGGTGCGTTGTAATTAATAACGAGAGAAAGATCATTTAACCTTGTATTTTGGAAAATCTCGTAGTTACCAAATTAATTTGATTAAAACTTTGTATTTTCACAATTATACATATAAAACTAAATTTCTTATTTTAATGAGAAAAACATGATCGTTGTTAAATATTAAAACTTGTAAGTTTTACTGTGAGAAAAACTTTATTAATTTTCTATATGAAAATAATTATCTATTTGATTTACGCGTACGCTAAAAGAACTCGCAAAACCAGAAAAACAACAGAAAACCTACGCTACTAAATCACAGGTCACAGAGCCAACAACCAGCTGGGCTTATGCCCATTACAATTTATTTACATAAATTGAAATAAGACGAAACGGTTGTTAGTTCTAAAATCTTCCTACAATTTAATTATGAATAAATTAAATAATAAAAAATAAATTAAATATTTAATGAGTCTCAGATATGGTCCAATCGTCATATTGGCTAATGCCTCAACGCCCGGGCGATGCCGATTTCGTTTGCACTTAGCCGGGCCCATTGACCAATACGGTCGTCGCCCAAAATCCAAAATATTAATATTTTTCCGAAATCTATTTTAAAATCATTTTTAAAATATAATTAAATTTTACGAAAAATCCGACAGCATTTCCTCTATTTTTGGTCAACCCAAAAATTGAAAAAGTGTGCCAATATTTTCATGCAAATCCCAAACCAGGGAATCCCAAAATATATATATAAAAATAACCACAGTCATTTCCAAATTAATTCGGAACGACTCGAAACGAATTCGGGAATCCGAAACCAAACCAATACATCACAGCACTAATCGGAACGATCCGAAACCCAAAATATCTAGAAATCCATTTCCGAAAAGTTTCAGAAAAGCAAAACAACCAACAGAACCTTTTCCGAAGGTTTCTCGGAAAATCCCGGAAACGACGTTAACCCAAAAATCGAATTTCCCGAAGGAAAATTCGTGGACCAATTCATCATTGACACGGGGAGGGACGAACTACTATGATTTAACCAGGGATTACCCAAAATGACGGAATTCGAAGGGTTACCTCGGACTCGGGATGCACAAATCCACAGAACGGACTCGAAATCCAGCGAAGAGCGCTGGACAGGAGCTGTCCAGAACCGCGGACACGGTCTCGGGGTGCGTCGGGGTGCTGGCCGGACACGAGCGCCGGGGAGGACAGCGCTGGGACACGGGAACCACGAGGGTCGCGCTGGCCGGCGGCGGTGGGGCGCCGGGGCTGCGGTGGCGCGCCGGGGGTTGGGCGCCGCTGGGAGACGCGCATGGGGCGCAGGCGTGGCGAAGGGGCGTCGGGTGCTCGGGCCGGCGGGGCGTCGGGGTGCTCGGGCCGGCGGGGCGTCGGGGTGCTCGGGTCCGAGAGTAGCTCGGGAGAGGGTGGTGAGAGGGAAGAGGGGGTGAGGATGGGTTTTCTCTTGGAAGAAATAGAGAGAGAGGGAGAGTTGGGTTCTGTGAGGAGTTGGAGTGGTGTTAGCTTTTGTTAAGAAGAAATGAGAAAAAAGAAATGGGAATGTTAGCTGCTGGTGTGGTGCTCGTGGGTTTTGTGTGTGTATGTGTTAAAAGAAAGAGTGGAAAGTTATAGGGAGGAGTGGGAAAAGGTGCTGTGGTGTGTGAGTGATTGTAGGGAGAGAAGAGTGTGGGGAAAGGGGAACGTGGGGTTAGGGAAGAGAAAGATCTGGTCCAACTTGGACCAGCTCCAAAAAGTAAAATATATATATATATATATATATATATATATATATATATATATTAAAATAGAATCAGAATTCAAGAGAATAGGCTAGGACTGGGTCTGGGTTTCGGGAATCGGGTCCGGGCTCGGGTCAGGTCAGCAAACAAAAGCCATATTTATTATTTTCGAAATTGATTTTATAAACCCAAAAAAATGATACTAATAATAATAATAATATTATGCTAATAATAATAATTCATAAAACAAAACTGGGTTTCACAATCTTTTCTCCTTAGAAAATTTCGTCCTCGAAATTAAAGGCAGGGTTAGGAGTTACCTTAAGTCTCAAACAAGTACGGGTACTGCTCCCGTATCTGGTCTTCTCGCTCCCAGGTCGACTTGCCTGGTGAGTTGTGCCGCCACATGACTCTGACTATCGGCGTCACAGAGTTCCTGGTTCTCTTCTCGCCTCTGTCCAATATTGCCACTGGCTTCTCCGGTACTGTAAGGCTGGGTCCAATCTCCAGCTCCGAATGGTCCAAAATATGGCTCGGGTCCGGGATGTAGCGTCTCAGCTGCGAAACGTGAAAGACGTTGTGGACGCCTTCGAGACTTGGGGGTAGAGCCACCAGATAAGCCACTTCTCCAATCCTGTTGAGTACTTCAAAAGGTCCAATATACTTGGGGCTTAACTTTCCTGCTCTGCCGAAACGGATTGTTCCTCTGGTAGGAGAGATCTTCACAAACACACTGTCACCTTCTTCAAACTCCAAAGGCCATCGGCTGCTATCGACCCAATGCTTCTGTTTGTCATGGGCAATCCTGAGCTTGTCTCTGATCATTCTCACCTTCTCTGCTGCATCGGTCACCATCTCAGGTCCAAGCAATACTCGTTCTCCGACGTCGTCCCAAGCAAGTGGAGTACGGCAACGACGTCCATAGAGTTCCTCGAATGGTGTCATACCGATGCTAGCTTGGTAGCTGTTGTTGTAAGAGAACTCTACCAAGTGCAAATGGTCTTTCCAAGACCCTCCAAATTCCAGGACAGGATCTCAGCATGTCTTATAGCGTCTGGATTGTTCTCTCCGATTGCCCATTAGTCTGGGGATGGTAGGCGGTGCTGAACTTCAGTTGTGTTCCCAAACTGTCATGCAAACTCTTCCAAAAGTGAGAGGTAAATCTAGTATCTCTGTCAGATACGATACTTACCGTAACTCCATGAATCCGGTAGATGTGTCGCATGTACAGTGCTGCCAACTTTTCGGTGGATAGACCAACCTTGAAGGGGATAAAGTGGGCTGACTTCGTCAGTCGGTCCACGATAACCCAAATAGCATCCTTTCCTCCTTGGGATCGAGGCAGTCCCGACACAAAATCCATTGTTATGTGCTCCCATTTCCACTCCGGAATGTCAAGCGGCTGCAATAGTCCTGCTGGTCTCTGTCTGCTAGCTTTTACTTGCTGACAAATTAAACATCTAGCCACATACCTGGATACATCCTTCTTCATTCCGTACCACCACAATATTGTACGTATATCCCGATACATTTTGTTGGCTCCAGGATGTATAGAATACTGTGACTGGTGCACTTCTTGCATCAACTTGTTCCTCAGTTCGCCAGTTGGTACGCAAAGCCTCGTACCATTCTTCAGTGCTCCGTCACTGGCAATTGAGAATCCTTCAAGTGTTCCTGCCAGCACCTGATCTCTGAGTTTGCAATAGCGTTTCGTCTTGGAATTGTGCCTCCTTGACTCTGTCCATAAGACTTGAACGCACTTGCAACTGCATCAATAATGTTTCAGCTCCTGGTACAATGGCTTCTCTTCCCAGTTTCTTCATCTCTTCTTCAGGCAGTACAATTTCCAATCCAAGCTTCTCCATGTCCTCCAGCAAATGACGCTCTTTGGTCAAGAACATTGCCATGGGGTATCGACTAAGTACATCTGCAACAACATTAGCCTTATCCGAATGATATTACAGGTTGATGTCAAAATCCTTCATCAGCTCCAGCCATCGTCTCTGTCTCATGTTCAGCTCCTTCTGAGTGAAAACATATTTCAGACTTTTATGGTCTGTAAATATTTCCACTCTCTCTCCATAAAGGTAATGCTTCCATAGCTTCAATGCAAATATCACCGCTACAAGCTCCAAATCATGTGTGGGATAGTTCTTCTCATGAGTCCGTAATTGCCTAGATGCGTAAGCAATTTGTCACTTCCCGTTCCCAGAATACGTATTTTTAATGCATATACTATTATAGGATGTATTTATTTTATATTCGTCATGTACTGCTCTGTATTTAAATTCCTTCAAATTTATGTTAATTAATTTCCTACAATTTTATTTCTGCATTTGACTTCCTGCTCTTATACCATGCTTTAGCTTTGCTTTAGGATCGGTTTAGATTGGCTTATTCTTGTGGTTCATCATGAATCGAACCAACCCCCACCTACCACCACCCCTTCCATTTAAAGCCCATCCCCTTTCTCTCTCTTGATTACTTCACCATTACTCTTCTTCTTCTTTTTCCTCATAACTCTTTCACCAACCTAAGAAAGCTAGACAAGTGCCAACTTGCTTCTTGATGGATCCCCATTATTATTGTTCCATCATCTTCCTTATTTGATTTTGAGTCTCTTTAGTACTTAGCATTTTCACTTTCCATGGCTTATTTATTGTAGATCTAAGTTTGTTGCATTTTCGGATTTCTTAGGTTTTGATCTAGCAAACTTAGTTATCTTCAAGTTTTGATGGTTCCATGTTGTAGAAAATTTCGTTCTGCCCTATTTTGACCTATGGAAGTTCAGATTTGGGCTTAGAATGAAGGATTTATGGAGTTTGGAAGCAATGGCTTCCAATGGTTCTTCATCTCGGA
Source organism: Iris pallida (assembly GCA_029216955.1). NCBI lineage: Eukaryota > Viridiplantae > Streptophyta > Magnoliopsida > Asparagales > Iridaceae > Iris > Iris pallida. Next base: position 1,572,920 of record JANAVB010041815.1, on the reverse strand, counting down.
CAAGTGGAGAAGAAGAACAGTCCCCTGGCCGCATGGGCATTCTAGCCGCATGGGCATGGACATTCCAGCCACATGAGTTCATTCGTTTGAGCCGCATGAGACTGATTCCAATCCCAGCCGCATGGGCTTAGTCAGCCGCATGAGACTTATCTGCCGCATGAGTTCTTAGCTAGCCGCATATGCATTCGGTTCTGCAGCCGCATGGCGCTGCATGACTTCTCAGCCGCATATAGGATTGCACTTATTCTAGCCGCATGAAATTAGTTTTCCTTAGCCGCATATAGGCCTGTCCCAAGTTCAGCCGCATGGGCGCATGTCATTTCGAGCCGCAGGGGCGCATGTCCTTTTGAGCTGTATGGGATTTGCTATCCCCTCCGTCGTATGGAATTTCCTTTGGCCGCATGGTCGCATGTTAGCCGTAGCCGCATGAGACTGCAACCTTTTTCAGCCGTATGGCTTGGGCACTGCTGAACCGCATGGGGCTATTTCGAATCCTGGCCGCTTAGGCGCATGTTGTCCTAGCTGCATAGGCGCGTGTGGTCCTAGCCGCATAGGCGCATGTTGTCCCGGCCGCATGAATTTAAGCTTCCTTAGCCGCATGATTTCCTGGTCGCATGAACTCTGATTCTAAAGCCTTTTGGCTGATCCTTGTTCCAAATTGACATTGATTGATATTGATTGACATTGATTGACCTTGATTAATTACTTTGGCTTTTATTAACATTAATTATTGTCTTGACATTATAATATGATAGTTGGTTATCTCGATTAATAATTGATCATGTATTCCTAGTTGGAACGAAGAGACTGGCTAGTCGTCTTATTGAATTGAATGAATGAGACACGTTCATATTATGAACTATTATAATCGACTGGCTGTTCCCAAAACATTGGCATACAGATACATACAGGCTTCAGTTATTTATTTATCTAACTATTACGAAAGCAGCATGTGTACTTTATGATCAAGGCGTGATTATTCCGTGGTTAGTTTTGATTGTTGCATTACGCTATGTCAGACCTACAACCTAACCGTACTGGTATTGTTGTAGAAATGCATATCGTACCCCGTACGAAAGTACTCATTTGAATGACCATGATCCACGACATAGGATTTCGCTTAACATAGAGGCTATTAAGTTAAATAAAATAATAATTTTATGGAGAGAACGGATTCTCGAGTTCTTACATGGCAGCCCTCTTGGGACTAGTAGTGCCCGACAGGCCGGCTGGTCCCCACAGATACTACAAACCTGCCACACGGACATGGAGCGATATCTGGTTATATTATTTATTGTATATTGTATATTGATGACGGGCGTCCTGCTGGGACTCGTCTAATTCATGATTGGCGCAATTGATTGAATGGGTAAACTAGCCTTGCTTGTACATAGTAAGAACTGAGGAATCCTTTATTGCATATATCCAGGATAACTTGGAAATCACAGTAGCAAGCCGTAGTAGTTGAATGGCCGTTTAAATTGACTTGTTTGTGTACTGTATCTACTCTGTTACCTAACTGAGATGATCAGAATGTCAGGACATGACGGGCCAACTTCTGTCCTTGTTTGGTTGGGAGGTTGGTTCGAAGTGTCGAGATGTTATATGAATCCCAGTGACAAGCAAAGATCTATTATTATATTCTTTTATTTACTGGTTTCATCCTTCATATCGTGCTTCCTTGCGGTACTTGCTATTAGAGGTCTAACCTCTCTGGTTTTGCATGGCCAGATTTAGAGCCGGTCCCCGAGGATCCAGCTTACTTCTACCTCCAAGATGGTCAATACTAGAGGAATGATCACAGGAGGACTCGAGTGGGTTCTTTACTTCACCGCTCGTTTTGTTATTTACTTTATACTTTGCCGTTTGGCACCGACATGTTAGTCGGATCGTCTTGTACCTACTTTTACATAATTGTAACTAAGTCAGGCTGCAGCTGATAACAATTGTGTATACTTTTGCTACACCAATCTGGCTATAGTTTGTAAAGCCAGATATCAAGAACATTTTGACAGAGCGTTTGGGACGCCTTACTTCTTTATCTTACATGTTCTCTATTTCTGTTCCTTGTTTGAATGATTGAGACAATAGATGTGAAGTGACCATAGTGAGACTTTCATGTAGTATGCACCCCCTCATCTGGTTAGACAGCATTGATCGTATTATACGGTATTCATCTACCCGTAATACGTAGCTGGCTGAGTCATCCCCCGCTCTCCAGTATTCTGGTTCTGGGGCGTGACACAATTACTTTTCCGTGTTGTTGAAGAACGCAGCCCAATCCCTTATCGGAAGCATCACTATAGATTGAGAAACCGCCGGTAGCTGCGGGTAGCGCAAGTATCGGCACCGTTGTGAGCCTCTTCTTCAGTTCCTCAAAAGCTGACTGGCAAGCTTCAGACTAAATGAATTCCTCGTTCTTCCTGGTAAGCTTTGTCATTGGTTCAGCAATCTTAGAGAAATCCTTCACAAACTTCTGGTAGTAGCCAGCTAAACCCAAAAAGCTTCTGATCTCTGCAACCAAGCTTGGTGCAGTCTACTTCTCACCATAGAGCTTCTCCTTCCTCAAGGTACTCAGCACTTTCCTCACGTGCTCTTCATGCTCTTCTTCAGTCTTCGAGTAGATCAGTATGTCATCGATGAAGACAACAACAAACTGATCCAGGTATTCATGGAAAACCATGTTCATGAGGTTCATGAATACCGCGGGAGCATTTGTCAGTCCAAACGGCATGACCAAGAATTCAAGTTGCCCATACTTGGTGTTGAACGTCGTCTTGGGAATATCCTCCTTCCTGACCTTGATTTGATGGTAGCCTGATCTGAGATCTATCTTCAAAAATACCTTGGCTCCACTCAGTTGATCAAACAGGTCGTCGATCTGGGACAGAGGGTACTTGTTCTTGATGGTGATGTTGTTCAGCGCCCGGTAGTCAATGCATATTCGTACGGTTCCATCCTTCTTGGGCACGAACAAAACTGGTGCTCCCCAGGGTGAAGCCCCGTCTCTGATAAATCCTTGTGCTTTCAGCTCGTCAATCTGATCCTTCATCTCCTTGGGGTTGACTCTGTAGCATCTCCAAGAAATAGGGGAAGAGCCAGGTACTAGATCGATGGTGAATTCCACATCTCGATCCGGCGGCAATGCTAGAAGACTATCTGGAAAGACGTCCATGAATTCCGCTATGATAGGGTGAGGAGGCTCGGGTTCTTCGGTGATTGAAGAGTAGGTAACACTCTTCATGTCTTCCGGAGCTCGAGAGATTTCAAACTCCGGTTCTCCTGGTGGGCTGAAGATTACACACCCTCTATGACAATCTATCAGCGCATGCTGCTCACTTAACCAGTCCATCCCTAGGACTACATCATAGTTGGGCAGGGGCATCACAAGTAAGGGTGTTAAAAATTGATGGCCTGAGATAGTTATGGGACAGTTACAAGCCTCAGTGATGGGTATGGGTCCATTGCCAGTCATAACTCTACTAGTCACCTTGCTAAGTCCCGTATCTAGGTGGTATGCAGAACTAAACTCTGATGATATGAAACTATGTGATGCACCCGAATCAAATAATGCTAGAACAGGATGTGAAAATACATAAATGGAACCTGTGATGACATCAGCGGTGGGTTTCTGCTCTGGTTCCTGCTCATCAGCTGCTAGGGCAAAAGCTCGCCCGGTCTTCTGCTGGTGTTGTTCGAACCGTTGTTGCTGAGTGGGTAGGGGAGCTCTTTGCTGATTTGTTCCGGTTCGATGGACTGACGAGGGGCAGTCCCTCACTTGGTGGGTGGCAGACCCACAGACTAGGTAGTGTCCTAGCCTCTTCCTGCATATGCTCGACTGGTGTCCTGGCCTCTTGCAATAATCACAGACAGGGATCTGCCTCTGAGGCAACTTGTCATTAGTCCTTGCCTGATGGTGCTGCTGCTGGTGGTGCGAAGGCCTGTTGTTGTTGTTGTTGTTGGGCCTCTTCTGGTTACCCTAGAAGTTGCTAGTTCCAGGATACTCCCTCTTGGATCGAGAAGGCTGGCTGTTCTCCACGTCCTGAGCTCGTATCAGGATCCTCTCATATGTCTTGGCGCCACCTGCGATCACAGGGGTGCGAATCTCTTCTTTTAATCCATACCTGAATCGTTCAGCACGATCCTTGGGGTCAGCAACCAGGTTCTGGGCAAAGCTGCTAAGTCGACCGAACTCTGCCGTATATTCTTCGACTGTCATGTTCCCTTGCTTCAGGTCCTGGAATTGCCTTTCCATCTCCCTCATCTCTGATGTTGGAAAGAACTTCCTGCGGAACAGCCTCTTGAAGGTGTCCCAGTCGAGCTGCTTGTCCTGGAGTCGGGGTTCATTCCGATACCAGGTACTCGCCACATCTTGTAGCTGGAGTCCTACTGCTTCGGTCTTGAGGTCCTCTGGGAGTCGAGCGACGCTCAAGAGACGCTCCATGCTATCTAGCCATTCATTGGCGTAGATGATACCCTCGGTTCCTTTGAAAGGTCGAGGGCCTTGCTTCTTAAAGCTCTCTATATCTCCGACCTTCATGTAATAATACGCCTCTAATCAAAAGAATGGCCTTAAGGATATAAATCTTAACTCCTGAATTATGTTTACCTTGGCAGGTCGTGGCTCCAATGAAGTTGTTGCTCCTCTCTCGAGGGCAGCCATTGCCACGTTGTGGGCATTCTCCATGCCTTCTCTCATGATCACGGTCTGCTCGCGATGGGCTGCAGCTTGGGCTGCAGTCTGTTCTCGATGAGCTTCTGCTTGGGCTCTCTGGGTTTCGAGCACTCCACGTAGCATGCCTACTAGATCAGTGGGATTTACGGGCACTGGTGGGGCAGCTGGTGCGGACACTACCGCAGGGATCTGCGGCTCAGCCTGGGGAAGTGTAGGGTTCGCCGCTTGAGAAGTAGTGGCGTAAGCGCCGCGGAGTGCTGGAGATTGATGGGGACGGTCGGTCAGCTGCAACGGTGAAGGGTCTGGACGTGCTGGGGGAGATGGGGTGTGTTCGGGTGATGACACGTCATCGCCAGCAGGGGTGGTCTTTTCCTTGGTCATAATCTGGAAGGTTTAGGGTACAGACATAAGCAAGGTATCCAACCAGTCTATAATCAATCAAAAATATTTATTTATATATAATTCGGACCTATGTTGTGACAAATCAATGTTCTAGTGTTCTAATTGTTTCTAGGTATGTTTTCCTAAGTTGTTGTTATTGACTTGCATGGGCCACCACTAAAAACATGTCACGACCCGATCCCAAATAATTGGGTCGAACCGGATCATGCCCAGCCTGCACCGTTGTTGAGACGGCGGCAGTAAGCTCTTCCATTAGCAGGTAACCACAACAACAACATCTATATTTGTCACAACTCAATATTCGGGAATTGAAACTTTATTAAACTTTTGAAATAAATACAACTGGAATTTAAAAAGTACTGAAATAAATACTGAATTCAAATAAACAGATTTTCAAAGAACAACGAAACTGGGAAAAGAAAATCTATCTAAGCATTTGGCTCATCGGTCCCAGTCCCTGCATCCTCCAAAGGGGACTCTGGCAGCACTACGGGGTACAGAACAGGGTCGTAGTAACTGCTGATTAACAGCTCAGCATCCTCAATATCCCCTAAAATGTATCTCCAGTCAGGAGGGAGCAAAGTATAATTCATGCTAATTTAAACAGTTAAAATAAATAATAGAATCATGCACTTTTAAACAGTTTGAAATAAACAGTTTTCTAGCTGTAAAACAGTATGATTTAAATAGACAATGAATATGACCGGCTTGGGTTGTACAGTAGTATCCTATTGATACGATATGGCTTATCCCCGTGTGAGAGAGGGGTAAGCTAATACAGTTCTAAGTTAACAGTTGGATGTGGTCATAAACATTACTCTATTCCCCCAGTACCCAACAGTCAATCAGTCAGTGTTCTCAGAGAGAGTTTCGTGTTACATCGTGGTTTAAACTTGCAGTAAAGCGATTATTAAAATAACTGTAAACTAACACAAACTGTACTTGCCTCAAAATGGACTGGACTGAAAAGATTGAAGACTTCGAGATGGGAATTAGGATCGTCCTCGAATTCCTACATTCGAGAAATTGATTCAGAATCCAGGGTTGCCAAGCTAACTATACTAGTTGAAATCTCTAATTGCGTCCTAATCAATTTTAATCTTTATTATTAAACATGAACAAAAATGCGATTATTGGTGCGTTGTAATTAATAACGAGGGAAAGATCATTTAACCTTGTATTTTGGAAAATCTCATAGTTATCAAATTAATTTGATTAAAACTTTGTATTTTCACAATTATACATATAAAACTAAATTTCTTATTTTAATGAGAAAAACACGATCGTTGTTAAATATTAAAACTTGTAAGTTTTAATGTGAGAACAACTTTACTAATTTTCTATATGAAAATAATTATCTATTTGATTTACGCGTACGCTAAAAGAACTCGCAAAACCAGAAAAACAACAGAAAACCTACGCTACTAAATTACAGGTTACAGAGCCAACAACCAGCTGGGCTTATGCCCATTATAATTTATTTACATAAATTGAAATAAGACGAAACGGTTGTTAGTTCTAAAATCTTCCTACAATTTAATTATGAATAAATTAAATAATAAAAAATAAATTAAATATTTAATGAGTCTCAGATATGGTCCAATCGTCATATTGGCTAATGCCTCAACGTCCGGGCGATGTCGGTTTCGTTTGCACTTAGCCGGGCCCATTGACCAATACGGTCGTCGCCCAAAATCCAAAATATTAATATTTTTCCGAAATCCATTTTAAAATCATTTTAAAAATATAATTAAATTTTACGAAAAATCCGGCAGCATTTCCTCTATTTTTGGTCAACCCAAAAACTGGAAAAGTGTGCCAATATTTTCCTGCAAATCCCAAACCAGGGAATCTCAAAATATATATAAAAATAACCACAATCATTTCCAAATTAATTCGGAACGACCCGAAACGAATTCGGGAATCCGAAACCAAACCAAAACATCACAGCACTAATCGGAACAATCCAAAACCCAAAATATCTAGAAATCCATTTTCCGAAAAGTTTCGGAAAAGCAAAACAACCAACAGAACCTTTTTCGAAGGTTTCTCGAAAAATCCCGGAAACGACGTTAACCCAAAAATCGAATTTCCCGAAGGAAAATTCGTGGACCAATTCATCATTGATACGGGGAGGGAGGGATTACCCAAAACGACGGAATCCGAAGGGTTGCCTCGGACTCGGGACGCGCAAATCCACAGAATGGACTCGAAATCCAGCGAAGAGCGCTGGACAGGAGCTGTCCAGAACAGCGGACACGGTCTCGGGGTGCGCCGGGGTGCTGGCCGGGCACGAGCGCCGGGGAGGACAGCGCTGGGGCACGGGAACCGCGGGGGTCGCGCTGGCCGGCGGCGGAGGGGCGCCGGGGCTGCGGTGGCGCGCCGGGGGTTGGGCGCTGCTGGAAGACGCGCATGGGGCACGGGCGCGAAGAAGGGGCGTCGGGTGCTCGGGCCGGCGGGGCGTCGGGGTGCTCTGGCCGACGGGGCGTCGGGGTGCTCGGGTCCGAGAGGAGCTCGGGAGAGGGTGATGAGAGGGAAGAGGGGGTGAGGATGGGTTTTCTCTTGGAAGAAATAGAGAGAGAGAGGGAGAGTTGGGTTCTGTGAGGAGTTGGAGTGGTGTTAGCTTTTGTTAGGAAGAAATAAGAAAAAGGAAATGGGAATGTTAGCTGCTGGAGTGGTGCTCGTGGGTTTTGTGTGTGTATGTGTTAAAAGAAAGAGTGGGAAGTTATAGGGAGGAGTGGGAAAAGGTGCTGTGGTGTGTGAGTGATTGTAGGGAGAGAAGAGTGTGGAGAAAGGGGAACGTGGGGTTAGGGAAGGGAGAGATCTGGTCCAACTTGGACCAGCTCCAAAAAGTAAAATATATATATATATATATATATATATATATATATATATATATATATATATATATATATATTTAAAATAGAATCAGAATTTAAGAGAATAGGCTAGGACTGGGTCTGGGTTTCGGGAATCGGGTTCGGGCTCGGGTCAGGTCAGCAAACAAAAGCCATATTTATTATTTTCGAAATTGATTTTAAAAACCCAAAAAAATGATACTAATAATAATAATAATAATATTATGCTAATAATAATTCATAAAATAAAACTGGGTTTCACAATTCCGAGTTGGTGTCTCGTCTTCTATTCTACAGTAAAATACTTGGCCAAGAAGATGTTGGAAAATTGTTGACAAGCATTCCGTGCGATACCCAGACCACTGGACCAGAACATTACTTGGACATACCTTCTGTTGCATATCTATTCGCTAACAAGTACAAGATACCAATTATCGTTCTTTCCCAGAACATCAATAATACATTCTTTCCAATGTGCGCTCCTCCGGTGGACTACAGTATATCCAATCTACATACCATTGGACTCGACAAAAATCACTTCGTTATTCCGCGGTTGCTCGGTCACTCTCCTATTCCTCCCCCTACGGCAGTTTGGTATAACATGCTCCGGAAGAGTCGATCACTTGGATAGCACCATACACCGATGCTAAAAATGCTTATAAGAAGATCACGAATTACGTGGAACCTTTACCAAGGCCGGAGGGACACTACGATGTATTAATTAACTGATGTATAGAAGAATGGAAGCAATATATCACATTTTGTAACATTTTGTATAGAAGAATGGAAGAATTATATCACATTTTGTAACATTTTGCATAGAAGAATGAAAGAAATATATGAGTATCTCTTATTGTCACTTGAGTATCACATTTTGAGTATCTCTTATGACTGTGCAATATAAGAATGAAAGAAATATATGACTGTGCAATATATGACCGTGCAATATATCACATTTTGTCACTTGAGTATTACATAGTTAGTATCATTATTGACTGAGTATCAACATGGACTGTCCAGTTCCTGGGTAGTCCAACTCACACCAAGTATTGATGTGGACTGCCCAGTTTCCTGGCAGTCTACATCAATATGTGGACTGCCAGAAAACAGGCCAGTCCAACTCAAAACTTGTTGGGAGTTGGACTGCTAGAAAACTGGGCAGTCCAACTCACAACAAGTTTTGAGTTGGACTGTCCAGTTTCTTGGCAGTCCACATATTGATGCAGACTGCCAGGAAACTGGGCAGTCCAACTGACAGCAAGTTCTGAGCTGGATTTTCCAGTTTTCTGGCAGTCCATATATTAATGTGGACTGCCAGGAAACTGGACAGTCCACATCAATACTTGCTGTGAGTTGGACTGCCTAGGAACTGGGCAGTCCATGCTAATACTCAGCCCAAGATACACAGTCAATAATGATACTCAACCCAAGATATTCAATAAGGCCACTTGAGGCTCAATAAGTCACACGCACGAATAGGGTACACAATAAGAGATACAAATCACAGAGTATTCAGATACAAATCACATAGTCATTCTAGTGATTACAGAGTATTCAGATACAAATCACATAGTCAGTCAAGTGTTATAAATCACAGAGTCATTCTTGGTCATGACGCATCTTCGTGCATCGCTCATCTTCGAGAAATGGATAACCAGCTGCGATATTTTGCATCTGGAGGCCAACATCTTTGTAATTCTCGCCCTTGCACATGATCAAACTATTTCCTAATTTCTTAACTTTCGAAGCCATTATGCATGAATAAAAATTATAAATTTAGGTACCGACACTTTACCTAGAAGACTGGGTTACCGACACTTACCATCTTCTGTAGTGCATCATATAGTACTGATTTGGATGGTAGAGGGGTTGCTACCGGCACTTTAGCACTTCGTTTATCAAGATTCAACATCATACCATGTCCGACATCTACGTAATACTCCATATAATCCTCACTACAATTCTACATCTCCACCGCCGGAGTTCGTATGGTTTCACCGACAACATGACGTTGCCACTCAGTGAAAAAATACGAACCCCAAGGGTAGTACGGCGGGACATAAGTCCTAGTATTCTTTCTTTTGGCAGCAGTCTTCTATTTTAAAGAGCTAGGGATAGTCTGTACGTAACCAAACCGACGAAGCACTCGATCTGGGATGTGAGTCTCCTCAGTTTTATGACAAAATATCGGGCATCTAAATAGTACAACTGGTTGCACAACACGAGTAGTATTTTGCATATCCCAATATGGATCCCAAATAATCTACAACATGTATTCATTAGTTAAGAAATTATTAATTAATGTGAAAAACTAGAGTAGTAAGTAAATGCTACTTTAATTTAATATTGTTTCACCTCCTTCGCCTTCATATCTTCTAGAGCAACACATAGGGTAGCCAACGTATGTAGATGTCTGGTATCTATCTTATCCGGCTTCCATTTACACATCATAGGCATCTGCTCATCATAATCTCTATTAAGAGTAGCCCTCTTGAGCATCGAAAAATGCTCGTATATTGTAGTGTCCCGTCCCGCTCAGTCAAATCGGAGGAGTCGAAATGCCAACGACGTTCGGACTTAGCCTTGCAACGTCTGCTCGAAGACATCGCTCGGTCGAGGCGGCCGCTCGCTCAGGTGGGGTAGTTTTGGTGAACTTGCCTCATCTTAGCCTTCACTTAATAATTTGTGTGTTTTTAACTTGCACAATAGGCTTGATAATAAAAGAGACGAATCCACATAGCTAAGGGAATAATCCCGACGTGTCGAATCGAGTTTAGAACATGGAAAACGTTCCACGGTCGGATTAGAGTTGGTGCACGGCGTGCTTTGAAAATAACACTCGGTCCTTCGTCCCGTGGCATGGGAGAAGGAAAGTTGGTATTCATTACAAACTATGAGTTAGCCTAAGTCATAGGCGTCGTCCGTGTAGATGCTCGATAAAGCATGCACGTTTCCTCGAATGCAAGGCTCGGCATAGCCTTGATCGTCCCACGAGCTAAGTTGTATCGTACGGCTTAGGGCATGAGTTTAGGTACCCAAAGAATTTGGTTGTTCAAGTTGAGCGTATGCACGGTCCCACGGTTCTACGACTGCATATAGCCATTCGTTCCCACGGTCTTAAGGCTCGTCACATAGAGTGTGACTTGGACGATAGTATCGCATGGAATACATTGGAGTATGAGACATTCCTATACATGTTAAAAAGTACGAGGCGATCCCTCGGTTGGGAGTCTCGTATTCCTATGCACGTTAAAAAGTACAAGGCGGTCCCTCGGTTGGGAGTCTCGCGTTCCTATGCACATTAAGAAGTATGAGGTAGTCCCTCGGTTGGGAGTCTCACATTTCTATGCACGTTAAGAGGTATGAGGCAGTTCCTCGGTTGGGAGTCTCACGTTCCTATGCATGTTAAGAAGTAAGAGGCGGTCCTTCGGTTGGGAGTTTCGCGTTCCTATGCACGTTAAGAAGTATGAGACGGTCCCTCGGTTGGGAGTCTCACGGTCCCGATGCACGTTATGCAAGGTGTGGTTCAGAGCACGAGTTGCTAAGTATAGTTCCAATCGTACCAACAAATTAGGCCATGCATTTACGTGAGTCTAGATGTCTCGTAGGTGCGTGGTCATTGGACAAATTGCGTCCCCATTGTAACCTTCGTTTCAATATTAATAAAGAGCTTCTTTTGACTAACTTGTGTTTGTTCTAAATTTTTGCTGCGTGTTCATTGTCTCTGCTTGGGACTTCTGTGCGACGACCCCGTTGCAGCCGTTGTAATCGGCCGTTATGGAACCCGCCTTGCACGAGCGTAATCTTGGCTCGTGCGGCATCACGCCTTAGCGAGAACGATCGCTCCTACGGGAGCGAGGCGTGACATAATGGTATCAGATCACGGATTTACGTCCTTGGACTTTTGATTAAATTCTTTAACTTCGTTGTTTTCGCAAACTCTGAAGTATTGCTTCCATAAGTTGATATCGTTGGTGTGCTCTCTCTCAATTGTCCCACGGAATGTCCATACAATAAGTCTAATATTTTCAAAAGCTCGAACAAGTGTTCAATCGAACGCATCGATAGGTGATGGCCTTTGGGCCGAACGGTGCCGACCTTGAGTTGATAGAAAACACGTGCTAAAGTTAGCAAGTCGCGTGCGTGCCTAAATAGTCCTACGTCGATGTTAGCAAATGAGCGTACAAAATTCAGAGTATAGTCCGTATGGGATGACTATGCACAAGGCCTTTTGGCTAAGTTGTGCCAAATATCGCACACGTAGACCTTCTGGTGCGAATGAGTTGCGAGCGAGATTGCCTATCGCTCGGACGAGAATAAGTGAGACGCAGAACGTATGTTGATAGAGACGCTACTTGACCAACGCTAAAGCGAACACGAGAAATGGTTATTAGACCTTGAGGAACGGGCGAACGCACAATTGAACATGTCGATTGTGAATCGTATGACCTCTTTAAGGATTTTGATTGAAAGAAATATTGGATTTTGAGGAATAGTACGAACGACTTAGTACGTCGATACGATGTAAGCGATTATGCTAGAGATTCGTCGAATGAATCGGAAGGATGTCTTAGCGAGTGATGCGAACGTGATTGAGGACTAGATCGGATGGCTCGAATCCTGAGTGGTGTATGGACGTTAAAGAATTTGTTCGAGCGGAACTAAAGGATTTACGGATAGTACGAGTATGTCGTCAAGCGATGATATCGCAGAGCCTTAGAACGAGTAACGCTTAGTTGGTCATGATTTGAGAGTCGCAATCGAGATATCGTTCGGATAAATTGTGAATGGTAATGCGAGTTACGAAATGGTTGAATGGAGATTCTAAACGATAAAATAAATGGATGATTTGATTGAAGAAATTGATACAGATCGTATACAAAAAGTTAGCACGACGGGAAGATAGCGTGCCTGAAAATGTTTGATTTAAATATTTAAAAATGACTCTGAGGATTGGAATGGATGTCGTTCGATGATTGAGTTAGCAAGAAATGATACGAATTGAGGAAATACGTTAGTCGATGACTTAAGATAGACGGATAAACGATACATGAATTTGGGTTAAAGAAATTGATTTTGTGAACGATTCAAGGAATAATGATCGAACTTGAAATTAAATGTCGAGGAGATCATCCAGTTGGACGCTAGCATCATTCGTACGATTCGAAATTTGTTGTAAAAGAAGATCGTCAAGTTACGCATATCATCGATGGTATTGAGGCGTATCAAAGATCGATATGCGATAACTCGGGGGTAATCTGACACGGTGAATGACGATCGAGCAAGTGTTATCGTTCTGAATAAATACAATACTTAGGACTTTGGTTGAAATGAATGTTGGATGAACACGATCGTGTCTTGATGATTATGCAGATAACCACAGAGTCGACATTCTTGTCTTGTGCGAGCGTGACTCCAGCCTCGCACATGCGTTGTGTCGAATTTGGGGCGATCGTTCCGCGTGAGTGCTGACATGGTGATTCATGTCGCGGGAATGATCGAACTCGAAAAATCAGGACACGACAACTTTGATTGTCTCGACTTGTTGGCTTGATACGAAGGTGAACTCGAGGATTTGTAGGACTTATGATTGACGAACGAATGAAACTTGAGGATGTAGTAGGTCCAATCCGCGCATCAAAAATGATTTAGTCTAGACCCAAAACAAGAGTTACGCCCCGATGAGAATGATTATTCTGCGGGAACGTTGCATGGTGATTTCATGCCACCATGGATAATCGGACTCGCGTGAGATCGAAGCGTGGCATATTGTTAAGTCAGACGACCTTGTGATCGATTACGTGAATTGGAATAGATGATTTCGGAAACGAGAAATGTGAATTATGGTTTAGAGATGAATTGTGTCATAGCGTGCTTGATTTGAGAATGAATGATAGGCGAACTAATGTCGAACGTGTTCGAAGAGATAGACGATGCAAAATGGCTTGATGCACGAGCGATATGTTCATGTCGTGAAATTGGTTGAAACGTGAGTTATCCTAGGATGGCTTTACAGAACGACTCGGGCCCCGTGCGATGAAATGTTGGGATGTGCGTAGGGAATCGATGCTCGAAGTTTAGAAATCGGAGTGATACGAGCTTGGGTAGAAAACTCCGTACTATCAACTTGGTTTGACCTTAGGATGGGGTCAGTGTTGATATTGTTGTTTGAAAACTATGATTCCAATACTGACGGATGACTTTAGCCTAAAGACATAGCCTAGCTGTTAGGCAGACGTTCCGGTGCGGAGCAATAGAAATTGTGGAGGCAGCACTCACAAGACTCGGTTGACATACACATATATCAGAGATGCCCAAATATGTGTACGATCCGACTTGAGTGGTGATGGCGGATTCTCTATCACGAGGCTTGGCTAAAATGCATGTATTTTGGGGACGCCTGGAATATGTGCACGATCCAAACTAAGTGATACGTTGAATCAAATGAGTCTTGAGGAATAAAAAAGTGTCAAGGATTTACAAATAGAGTTTCAAGGGTATGTGACGGTAGTACGAACGTGGCTCGGATTTGAGAAATGCATAGAGGAAATGTGCGCGAGAGTCGTTGAACATTCGAGTGATAAGTCGATGAGTAAGTGTACTCAGTTAGTTTCGAGGACAAAACTTTTTCTGAGTGGTGTATGATGTAGTACCCCGTCCCGCTCAGTCAAATCGGAGGAGTCGAAACGCCAACGACAATCGGACTTAGCCTTGCAATGGCTGCTCGAAGACAACGCTCGGTCGAGACGACCGCTCGCTCAGGTGGGATAGTTTCGGTGTCACGACCCAATCCCAAATTATTGGGTCGAACCGGATCATGTCCAGCCTGCACCGTTGTGAGACGGCGGCAGTAAGCTGTTCTATATGCAGGTATTCACAACAACACCTATACATTTGTCACAACTCGAATGTACAAAAATTTTAAAAACTTTTATTCAACAATTGAAAAGTACAACAGGAAAAGAAAAAACTGAAATAAAGTACTGAATTCAAATTAACAAAATCCAATACAAAAACTAGATAACTGGAAAATAACTAGCTAGACAGTCGGCTCATCAGCCTCTGGTTCTGCGTCCTCCAAGGGAGACTCTGGCAACACCACAGGATACAATACCGGGTCATAGTAGCTATGTACAATAGCTCAGCATCCTCAATGTCACCTAAAAATATTGGTCTCCAGTCAGGAGGGAGCAAATACGAGTACATAATCTGATATTCTAAATAATAATGGAAAGATGCAATTTTAAACAGTTAAAATTCTTTGAACAATATTTTCCAGCAATTTTCAGCAATTCAGTATTTGAAACAATGTGATTTGAATGTGTAAACGTCTATGACCGGCTTGGGTTGTACAATAGCATCCTAGCGACGCGATACGGCTTATCCCCGTGTGTAAGAGGGGTAAGCTCGCACAATTATGCAATATGAGGGGTATTGGCCATAAACGTTACAATATTCCCCCAATATCCCCACAATCAATATCAATCAATATTTGAACCCTAGGAGAGGGTTCCGTGTAGCAATATGGTTTAAACATGCAACTTGACAATTACTAAATAAAATGCAAGAAAACATAACCGTAACTTGTCTCTGTTGATTGACTGGATCGAAAATGTCGGTACCGAGGAGGAAGTCAAGTACGTCTCCGAGATCCTACAGTTGAGAACCTTGACTTAGAACCATAATGAAACCATTCTAGGTGCGCTAGTTACAATCTCTAGAAGCAGACCCTAGTCAGGTTTTAAGTTTATTTAATTAAGTACCGAAACACGCCTAACGTCGCAAGCTACGTTGGTTATCGTTTACTTGGTTAAACCGGTTAATTCAGTTAATTGGAAAAAATAACGATTTATAGGTTAACTTGTCAAAACTTTGTATTTTATAATATATATATAAAACTAGACATTTCTTTAAATGAGGAAAAATGTGAATTGCTAAATTACCAGATTATTTATTGTGAGAAAACATATTAATTTTCTTTATAAAATATATATATATCCATTTTATATTCTACGCGTTTAACGGCGAATCAATATTCCAGAAAAATAAGGAAAAGCTACGCTACACAATACATGGTCACAGAGAAATAAAGAAAAAACTGGACTTATGCCCTTACAAATTTTTTTTACATAAATTAATTAATCTTAAGGCGAGCTCTGAGTGCCGCGAACGGTCCAAACAGTAGGCCGAGGCCCTGCACCATAAATACTAAAAGCAGTACCAGTTCTAAAATAAATTATAATTAAATTAAAAATTAAAGAGTCTCAGACTTGGTCGTGTAATCTCATGTTGCGGCTTACGCCTCAACGTACAGGTGACCCTGTATCGTTTGCGTTTCGCCGAGGCTCATTCGACCGATATGGTCGTCGCCTAACTGGTGGTACAAAATCCATAAAATCCAAAAACTAACAAAATCCAATCTTTAAATTATTTTGCAAATATCGGTTTTCTTTGGAAAATAGGTTTTATTCAAATTGCTAATTTTATAAGAAAATCCCTTTTAAAAATATTTCCTGAAAATTTGGGCAGCATCTCCTCTGTAATTGAGACAACCAATCCTGGGAGGATGCCAGTCCACAACACAACTAAATATCCTAAACCAGGGATCACTAATTACCAACCCAAAAGCCAACCACAGCACAATATATCCAAAAAATAGAAAATATGTCGCGACGTAACCGATAATCTACGTATCACCCAAAAGCAATAATATTTCAAAAAGCCGAATCCCGAAACGGGATCGGGACCGCGTCATCACAGACTTGTTATGGGGAAGGACACAGGGACACAAAATTATACCTCAAATGCTCGACTAGAGCTCTCAGATGTAATTATAGGGAAAAAAATAATCCGTGCCGACTTAGAACAGTCTAGGAACACGCGGACAGCGGGAATTGGCTCGGAACAGCGCACAGAAGGCGCGGACAGCAGATCGGCTCGGGATAGAGCACTGCGAAACTCGTGGCAGCGCTGGGACGGAGCCGACAGGGCTCGGGGTCACGTCGGGAAGGCACTGGCCGAACGGGCGCGGGGTCGGGGGTCGCCGGGGGCGGATCTAGCCGGTGGGAGACGCTGCGGCGGACAGCGCCGGGGGCGCTGGGATCCGGCGCACGGGAGCCGCGCGGGCGGACGAGACAGGGCACGGCCTCGGAAGGCGGGCGCACGGCTGGCTCGGGGAGGCGCTGGCCTCGGGTAACGGCGCACGGGGGGTCGCGGACGGGCAGGGCACGGCCGGGAAGCGGGCGCGCGGACGGCGCTCGGGCTGGGCTCGGGTTGGCCGGAGCTTGGGGGAAAGGTGGAAAAGAAGTTGGGATGGGAATGAGAGTGAGGGAGAGAGAGAGCTGTTGATGTGGGCTCTTTAAGGAAAAAGGAGGAGAAGAAGTAGAGATAGAGAAGGGAAGTTGTATGGAGGAGAGGGAAAAAGGGGAACGTCCTGGTCGTAGGGGAAAATAGGAATAGGTTTTTAGTTTTTTTTAATAAAACTAATCAAGCCAACATATGTATATATATATATATATATATATATATATATATATATATATATATATATATATATATATATATATATAATTTCAGGTTTTAATGGAAACCCAAGGGTGGGTTCGAAAACGGAAGTCGAGTTCGAGTTCGGGGTCGGACCCCGGACACGGGATCGGGACTGGGCCACAATAAAAAATCTAATGATTAATTTTAAAAATAATATTTTCCTGATCCAACTAATATAATAATAATGATAATAATAATAATAATAATAAATATAATAATAGAACTAAGACTAAGATTACGCTACACAAAAATAAAATCCAACAATTAATAATTCTAGAAATTTCGGGTTTCACAACCTTCCCTCCTTAGAGAATTTCGTCCTCGAAATTAAAGGCAGGGTTAGGGGTTACCTCAAGTTTCAAACAGATACGGATACTGCTCCTGCAACTTATCTTCTCGCTCCCAGGTAGACTCGCCTGGGGAGTTGTGCCGCCACATAACTCTGACTATCGACGTGACAAAATTCTTGGTTCTCTTCTCTCCTCTGTCTAATATCGCCACTGGCTTCTCTGGCACTGTAAGGCTGGGTCCAATTTTCAGCTCCGAATGGTCCAAGATGTGGCTCGGGTCCGGGATGTAGCATCTCAGCTGCGAAACATGGAAGAAGTTGTGGACGCCTTCGAGACTTTGGGGTAGAGCCACCCGAGAAGCTACTTCTCCAATTCTGTTCAGTACTTCAAAAGGAACGATATACTTGGGACTTTGCTTTCCTGGTCTGTCGAAATGGATGGTTCCTCTAGTAGGGGAGATCTTCACGAACATACGTCACCTTCTTCAAAATCCAACTACCGTCGGCTGCTATCTGCCCAATGCTTCTGTCTGTCCTGGGCAATCCTGAGCTTGTCTCTAATCATCTTTACCTTCTCTGCTGCATTGGTCACCATCTCAGGTCCAAACAATACCCTTTCTCCTACGTCGTCCAAAGCAAGTGGGGTGCGACAACGACGTCCATAAAGTGCCTCGAACGGAGTCATACCGATACTTGCTTGGTAGCTGTTGTTGTAGGAGAACTCCATCAAGTGCAAATGGTCTTCCCAAGACCCTTCAAATTCCAAGACGCAAGATCTCAACATGTCTTCTAGCGTCTGGAATGTTCTTTCCGATTGTCCGTCAGTCTGGGGATGGTAGGCGGTGCTGAACTTCAGTTGCGTTCCCAAACTGTCGTGCAAGCTCTTCCAGAAGTGAGAGGTAAATCTGGTATCCCTGTCAGATACGATACTTACCGGAACTCCATGAATTCGGTAGATGTGCCGTATGTACAGTACCGCCAACTTCTCGGAGGATAGGCCCACCTTGAAAGGAATAAAGTGGGCTGACTTCGTCAGTGGGTCCACGATAACCCAAATGGCATCCTTCCCTCCTTGGGATCGAGGCAGTCCTGACACAAAGTCCATCGTCAAGTGTTCGTATTTCCACTTCGGGATATCAAGTGGCTGCAACAATCCTGCTGGTCTCTGTCTGCTAGCTTTCACTTGTTGACAAATTAAACATCTAGCTACATACCTGGATACGTCCTTCTTTATTCCGTAGCACCACACTATAGTACGCATATTCTGATACATTTTGTTAGCTCCTGCATGTATGGAATACTGTGACTGGTGTGCTTCTTGCATCAGCTCGTTCCTCGGTTCGCCAGTTGGTACTCAAAGTCTCGTACCGTGCTTCAGTGCTCCATCGCTGGCGATTGAGAACCCTTCAAGTGTTCCTGCCAGTACTTGATCTCTGAGTTTGTAAAGCGTCTCGTCTTGGAATTGTGTCTCCTTAACTCTGTCCTAGACTTGAACGTACTTGCAACTGCATCATTGATGAATCAGCTCCTGGTACGATGGCTTCTCTTCCCAGTTTCTTCATTTCCTCTTAGGGCAGTACAATCTCCAGTCCAAGCTTTTCTATGTCCTCCAACAAATGCCGCTCCTTGGTCAAGAACATTGCCATCGGGTATCGACTAAGTGCATCTACAACAATATTAGCCTTACCCGGATGATACTGCAGGTTTATGTCGAAATCCTTCATCAGCTCCAGCGATCATCTCTTTCGTATGTTCAGCTCCTTCTGAGTGAAAATATATTTAAGACTTTTGTGGTCTGTAAATATTTTTACTCTCTCTCCATAAAGGTAGAGCTTCCACAGCTTCAATGCAAATATAACCGCTGCAAGCTCCAAATCATGCGTAGGATAGTTCTTCTCATGAGTCAGTAATTGCCTAGATGCGTAAGCAATAACTTTCCCGTGTTGTTGAAGAACGTAGCCTAATTTCTTACCGGAAGCATCACTATAAATTGAAAAACCGTCGGTACCTGAGGGTAGCACAATTATCGACACCGTTGTAAGCCTCTTCTTCAGTTCCTCAAATGCTGACTGGCAAGCTTCCGACCAAACAAATTCTTCGTTCTTCCTAGTGAGCTTTGTCATCGGTTCAGCAATCCTGGAGAAATCTTTTACAAACTTCCGGTAGTAGCTAGCTAGGCCCAAGAAATTTCTGATTTCTGCAACTGAACTTGGTGCAGTCCACATCTCAATAGCAGCTATCTTCATTGGATCCACCGAAATTCCTTCTCCTGTGACAACATGGCCAAGAAAATCCACTTTGTCTAAGAAGAATTTGCATTTAGATAGCTTACCATAGAGCTTCACCTTCCTTAAAGTTCCCAGAACTTTCCTCAGGTGCTCTTCATGCTCTTCTTCAGTCTTCGAGTAGATCAGAATGTCATCGATGAAGACAACAACAAACTGATCCAGGTATTCATGGAAGACCTTGTTCATATGGTTCATAAATATTGCAGGGGCATTTGTCAGTCCAAACGGTATGACCAAAAATTCATACTGTCCATATTTGGTGTTGAATGCCGTCTTTGGAATATCTTCCTTTCTGACCTTGATTTGATGGCAGCCAGACCTGAGATCTATCTTCAAAAATATCTTAGCTCCACTCAGTTGATCAAACATGTCATCGATCCAGGGCAGAGGGTACTTATTCTTGATGGTGATGTTGTTCAGCGCCCGGTAATCAATGTACATTCGTATGGTTCCATCCTTCTTGGGCACGAATAAAACTGGTACTCCCCAGGGTGAAGCTCCATCTCTGATAAATCCCTGGGCCTTCAGTTCGTCAATCTGGTCCTTCATCTCCTTTGCCTCCTTGGGGTTGACTCTGTAGCATCCCCGAGAAATAGAAGAAGAGCCGGGAACTAGGTCGATGGTGAATTCCACACCTCGGTTTGGCGGCAATCCCGGAAGACTATCTAGAAAGACGTTCATGAATTCTGCTATGATAGGGTGAGGAGGCCCGGGTTCTTCGGTGATAGAGGAGTAGGTAACACTCTTCATGTCTTCTGGAGCTCAAGAGATTTTAAACTCCGGTTCTCCTGGTGGGCTGAAGATTACACATCCTCTGTGATAATCTATCAGCGCATGCTGCTCACTTAACCAGTCCATCCATAGGACCACATCATAGTTGGGCAAGGGCATCACAAGTAAGGGTTCTAAGAATTTGTGGACTGAGATAGTCATGGGGCAGTTACATGTCTCGGTGATGGAACCCAAAAATACCGAAAAGGCCTATTTTTATGATTTCTCGCGAAACGACCCCACATATCCAAATATGGACACGTACCTAGCCTCATCTCACCCAAACTAACCTAATTAGGTCTAAATATGCTAGGGGCAACACCCAAACATATCAATTTAGGATTTTTCTCAAAATTGGTACTAAACCTAGCCCGAAAGTCCCAAATTGAGTCCAATGGGTTCCAAACCACTTCTAACGGGTTATCCTACACCTCGAACATCCTCTAATATATAAATAACACTAATTAGGAGCAATTACAAGAGTTAGAGTTAGGGTTTACCTCTCGAGAGTTGGAATCCCAAGAAAAAGCCTAAAAATTGGTTCTTTTTTGGGTCAAAGCCAAATCTAAGCTTCCAATCCCTCCATACACTACAACAAAAAGACCTATTAATGACGCTCGACAAGGAGTTTTAATGACGGCTGATACATAAGCATTATTAAGTTAAAAAATACCTTTTTTCTATGACGGTTTGGGCTAATTCTGGGCTTTTTATAACGTTTATAAAACAAAGCGTTATTAATATTTTAGAGCGGTGGCAAACTTGTAATATTTTGTAAACTTATTAATATTAAACGTTCTACTCCTTCCATTTCCCCTCTCCTCCTCCTCTTCCTCCGCTCCTATGCTCAGAATTAGGGTTCGCACCACGACCTGCTCAACGAACGCCTCCTCCTCGACGCCGACGAGCCGGGAGCAACCATCCCGCCGACCTTTCGGTCGCTGCACCACTACTTCGACTCCTTCCGGTCGCTGCACCACTAGTTTTTTCATTTTGCAAACCATTTCCCCCTCCCCCCTCTCTCATTTCGAGCTCTGTGGCTCCTCTCTGGCTCGACGATGAGTCGCACCGCTTGGTAAACTCTCTCTCTCTCTCTCTCTCTCTCTTTATTCCAATTTTTAGGGTTTTTGCTACTATTCCCCCAAAAGTTTGGCCATGTCAAGTGTCGTGTAAACCGAGAAGGTGGGGACTCGATCAACTCGCCGCCTTCAAGCCCTCGGCCTTTGTCCCTTTGAATGACCCCGACCTCCGCCCTAAGTCCAAGGAATGGATCGACCACAAGACCCCTGACGAGCTCGAAGACCTAGATGACGACCTCGGTGATGATGGATTCCTCGATAACTACAAGTTTCATGAGCTCCAACTATAAGTAAACCCTTTTTTCTAGGGTTAGGGTTTATTATTGATTTTGTTTTTCTTGTTCCAGGAAGAAGAAGCTGGCGAAGATGAGGGAGGCGGTGTGGGTAGCGAGGTTCGGGTCGGTGCTGCCTTCTGATCGGAATTTGTTAATGAGGTCTTCCAGGCGCCTGTTAATGTCTGGGTCGTCGTCTTCCTCAACAAGTATGGGTAATTTGTTTTACAATTGATCATTCACTTATTAGGTTATGGTTATGTGATATTTGTCCTTTAATTTCCATTTCCTGCACATAGTCTAACTCTTTATGGGTATTGCTTGGCAAGGACAATTGTAACGACACAGATCCGAGAAATTAGGCAGACGATAAAGAGAATATTAACAACTTACCTGTTTGTACATTGGGCAACGTCTGGTTTTAAATTTTGCTTTCTAGATACATAATATATATATTAGTAGAAGGTATAAGATAATAGAGGGATGCCATCTGGCTGCATTGTCAACAAATGTGGAAATTATGTAGGAACTATTGCTCTTGATAATTAGAATAGGTTATGGAATAGTTTTAGAATCCAGCTTACATACTTTGTTGAGTTTCTTTCTTTGTTTTGACCCACTAAACGTACAAACCTGCTAACGATAAGAATGCAGGAAACGAGGTTATGAATTTTGGAAATCTAGTGTCCTTAACTTTTTGTTTCATCAGAGATGTGTCAAACTGATTTGGTTTATATGCCTTGTTTGAATATTAACTGTTCATATGTTATATGTTCTTCTTTCGGCCATCCATCCAATACTGAATATTAAACGCACTTCTTGTTATTGTTCCTACATCTGTTTGTGAGATGATTATCCTGCTATCTATATTGTTGTCATTGGCCGTCTATATTTGTTTTACCTCATTTCTCATCCTTGTCATGTTTTAGTCTTCATTAACAACTTACTAAGTTGGAATGTCGACCAATATTCCCAACAAATTAGATGTTACCTACCCCTTCTACATCAGATAACTCTTGGTCTCCTCTTCTTTACTTCTCTTTCACATGTCAATTTTCCATTTCTTTCTCTTTTTTTCCATTTAGGATTCATGTCTGAACTTGTTGCTAGAGACTCCAAGCCAAATCTTACCATAACCTAGCTGTAATCTCATGACATCAAGAATTATATCTAAGCTATATAATAGAAGTCTGATTACTGATATAATTCTTATAAGCACAAATAACAAAGTTTGTACTGACTGCAGGTGTCTGTAGGAGTTCAAAAGTTGGGTAGGAACCTTAAATGCTAAGCTCTAGCCTAGGAATTTCACTTTAACAGGAATGGGAATATTGCCTGTAACTAACAGCTTCTACGTCCAAGATATATTTTCTTACGTTATAGTAAATACAAGTCCTAAACCCACCCTAACTATCACAGTACATCACAAGCTAAATCTGAGACAAAGGATGGACATGTTATACCTATATGACTACAACCAAACAAGTATATATTGCTCAAATGTTCCAATGTAGAAGTGAGACAAGTTTAGATATCAATAAAAGTATCCTTTTTTTAGTCAAAATTAACATATCTTTGGGTACAAGCACATAACACTCAGCAGTTCTCTACTTGAGAGAAAAACCAAATGCACAGGAAACTAGTCTCTTCTTATGGCATTAAAAGAGAGCCTTACCCATTTGAGGTTTCACGGAGAGAATAATTATATCGCTATCATCAACTACCTGAGCATAATAAGGGTAAACATTAGCAGATTTAATACAGCAAAACAAGAAAAAAAATGCAGAATTGAAAACTATATAACATGAAATTTGAAGTTGAACGTATTATACAGCAAACAGCAATCATGGCAATAGTCTGAAAGTAACATTATTATTTGTTCATACATACTGAATATCAAATCATAGTGCTTCCATGTGGAGAATACAAGGACGGAGATATAAAGGTAACAGCCCGCAGCGGAACGTTAGGCTGTCAGATGTAAATTAATACATAGCTCAAGAGACTAACCACACTAGCCATAGTTCATGAGAGGTAAGTTAAAAAACTGTGCACTGACTTGGGACAAAGAAATTACTGCATTAATGATGATAGGGAACAATCCGGCTGTCAGCTTTCACCTTGGACATATGCCTTGTTTGAATATTTTTTTTATATGGACTGATTTGGTTGTCTTCTCTTTTTCTCAGGATTTCACTGGTGTTCCAGCTGTCGTTGATCTTTCATGATTATTGGTTATGTGGCCAAGTTTTGATGTGGACAATTTTGGTAGTTGTAAATATATATATGTATTTGGATATTCTATTTTGAGAATGTAATGAAGATGTTGATATGTACTCTATTTTGAGAAATGTAATAAAGATGGTCATATATAATATTAAGTTTTTGGAATGTAATATATACTGTGCAGTATAGAGCGTTATAAATATGCTAATTTGAATAGTATAAAGTGTTATAAATGTGCTGCATTGAGCCTATACATATTATCTATTCATGACGTTTTAAAATTGTTCTGAATTGTGCACTATATATTAACTATTCATAACGCTTTTATAGAAACTATTCATGACGGTTATTTTATGACGCTTTTAAAAAACATTTATAACATCCGTTTTCATAACGGTTGCTGTGGAAAAAAAAGCGTCATGGTTTGTCATTAATGACACTTTTTAGCCGTCATTAAAAGGGTTTTTTGTTGTAGTGATGCTAGGTTCTACCTAGATAAAAATCACAAATAAGAGATAAACAAGGGTTAGCACCAAGATTAGAGAGAGATCTAGAGTATAGAAGAGAATTAGAAGAGATTTGACTTACTTTGGAGCTTAAAATTCAAAGGGAAAAGAAAGGGATTTTGTGGAATGAGAGAAAAGAATGAGAGAGAGAGGGTTTCTTGTAAATGAGAAGAAGGGAGGGGGTCCTTGCTGCTGGCCGGCCATAATTTAGAGGGTTGGGAGCATTTGGTAATTTACCAGAATTCCCTCCAAGTCAAAGAAATGAGTGGTTTTGAGTTGGGGTCGAAATAGTAACTTGAAAACTCCTAATTTTAAGTTCTAAATCTAATTTTAATCCTTAATCCCACTAAAATCAAATAGGATTATTCAAATATAAATATCTGGGTTTGGTCATGATAAGTTGGTCGGGTCTAGTTGGGTCCAAAACTTATCCGGGTCGCTAGCACAAGTCAAAATGAGACAAAACTCAAACCCGATGAAATAAAACCCCAAAACACAATATTAATAAATAAATATTAACAAAAATATTAGAATATTGAAAATGGCAAATTTGCCTTCAATTTTGAAAACTGGAGGTGACAAATCTATCCACCTTAAAAAAAATTCGTCCTCGAAATTAAAACAAAGCAATCACAAGAAACACATGCAGAAAACAATCCCACTCAATACTTCCAAAAAAAAATTAGCAAAATAAAAATCTCTTATGGCACAACAACACTTGCAAATAAAAACTGTTTCGTGTCCGACACGAAACCAACACAAAATCTCACATATTAAAAGCCAAATCAACAATCACCAATGCAATAATATCAAAATAAATCAAAGAGGTCCAATAACCAAAATACCCTTGGGCCAAAAATGACACTGAAAACATCCTAATCACATGGTTAGGCTCTAGGTCAAACAGTCCTTAGGGTTTCACTAGCAAAATATCAAAATCACAAGTCATGGCTTAAAAATTTAAAATGATTAAAATCTCCAAAATCAAAGCATGAATTAAATGACAATAATTAAATGACTAAAATTTAATATTTAAAATTACTCTCAATTAGAAACTGGGTGCTACAAGTCTATCCACCTTAAAATTTTATCCTCTAAAATTAAAACAAAATAAACATAGAAAAATAACACAGTCGATAATCGTATGCGTCTGTCCAAAATTATGATACTCAGAATCTCCATCATGCTAGTGAGCAAGGCTACGATAATCACAGAGTCCTCGACTAAGGTACATACCTCTAGAATCATGGTATTTAAAATTTTTGCATTGTCGCATGCTTGGCAGCGAAAACCTTAAATTCCTACACCTGAGAAATACGACCATAATCCAACTATTTGTCCTCACTATGCCTGCTAGCATGACCCTAGAGGATTCTAAAATCTCATAATCGAGATGACCTAGCCTATACGACTTATCTCAGAAGAATATCACATCACAAGAACAAAATTTTATCAAACGATCAAGGAACAGATGGAATCGAATTTCAAGACAGTTTATAAGGAGGCAAATACGAAAATGAGATCGAAAGATTGGAACCTGCAATCTGCTCTGCTACTGTCTGAGTGCCCTCAACTGTCATGGCAAAAGCTCGCCTCTGCTGGCCTCCTCTAGCCTGTTGTACTCTGTCCTGGCCTGCCTGTCTGGCTACACGGGCAGCACATGTCACGCCCCGCTCCCGTAGGAGCGATCGTCCTCGCTAAGGCGTGATGCCGCACGAGCCTAGATTGTGCTCGTGCAAGGCGGATTCCATAACTGTCGATTTTAGCGACTGCGACGGGGTCATCGCACAGAAGTTTCGAGTAAAGACATTGAATGATAGCAGCGAAAAGTAAAACCAAACACAAGTTATTCAAAAGAAGCTCTTTATTAATATTGAAACAAAGGTTACAGTGGGGCGCAAGGCCAAGATTACAAGTCTCTCAAGCTCACTCATCTCATATTACAAGTCACTCAGCTCTCTTTCATCTCTCAAAGTACATTTGCTTGAGCCAGCGGAAGCTTCGGAAGACGACGTCCATACATTATGTCCTGTATAAGTCTTTACTCCATGCGGCCGTGTGCTTCGAATTGCCAAGGAACTCTGTGCCTCGATGCATCCAAGCGAGCTCCGTGCCACGAGCTTCTACCTGTGCCTGCACATGTAAACTATGTGGGTGTCAGTACTCAACTGTACTGGTAGAATGAGTTCCTCGCCCACCCATACAAAACCTACACGTTAGATTTACTCTTGTGCAACATAGTCTCCTTTATGATTGTCTTTCTACTCTTGTCTTAGGATCAGTTTTAGGACCGACGCCTTGGCCTATTTTGTGTCTCTAGACCATCCCGTGCTTGCAACAACGACGTCGACTCAACAACGTTAACCTATCGAGTTGTGCTTGCCTTTCGGCCAAAATCAGAGACGCAACTACGCGATAAGACTCCATTTCCTTGTGACCGTGCTATAAGTCCTTTTTGAGGCCGCGCCTCGCAACTCAATGAGACTCAATCATATTGCCGCCTCGCGGCCCTTGTCGCCTTGCGGCCCTTTTTGCTACTTTGATCACCAACTGACCCAATCAAGACTTGAGGACTAAGTGTCACTCGACCGACTTTCCCTTGCGGCATTTCCTGACTTAAATTCAAGACAACTCAATTCCAACTTATACAAACTTATATGCCGACAACTTAAGACTCGACGTCACATCTCGTGCCGAAGCACGTCGCCTATGTTGTAGCCATTCTTAGGCCCAAACACTTGTGTTCCAACCATACACACATTCAACTAGACTAAATCCAAAGGCACACACGCGGATTGTCGCTCGTGCCGACCCATCTATATGAATTGGTCACTAACACCACAAGCTATCGTGGACTTATAACCGTGTTATTTGAAGACCCTTTCATCGCAAGTAGCTAGCCCCGAAGAAAGTTCCCGAATAACCCGAGCGGTTCGTCCAGCTACGGCTATACCGTGTTTCCCTCCGGAACGACGCGGTCCCTCGGCGCCCAGGGTTGTCGCTCGTGGAAACTTTCTCCTTGTCGACAAGTTGTCCAATGACCATGCAAGACTTGACACAAACTGACGTCTTACACAGTCATTCCTCTTCCAATGTTACCATCTCTTTCAAACCCATATCAAGATTCTATCCTTGAGATCCCTCGACGACCGACGGTCGCGAGCCTTCTCCCTTGATGCTCTTTGAGATCCCTCGACGACCCACGGCCGCGAGCCTTCTCCCTGTTACCATATCATTTTATTCAACTCAATGCCTATTCGATAGTCCTTCCTCCAAAACTCATTAAATCAATCGTGGTTCATGTCTTAAACACTAAGTCAGTGTATCGTGCCTTAAGCTAATCATGCTCCATGTGACACTCCTGCCCAAGTTGACGGGCCTTGAGACCGTAAGACTATGTGGTTATACCCAACCGAAGAACTCGTAGGACCGTGCTTGCTACCACTCTGATAGCCTAACATAACTTGCCTGACTTAAACGTATAACGACTCGACGAGCAAAGGCTACATCAAGCAGCGCATTGCGGAAACGTATCGCACATGCTTTCGACTTCTGAACGACCAAGTCGTTTGGGCGCCTAGACTTACGCCAGCAGCCGTACGACGCAACTTAACTCATAGGGCGGGTCAAGGCTATGCCAAGCCTTGGACGATGGGACCGTGTATGCTTTATGAAGCATTCATGCGGGCGACGCCTATGACTTAGGCTACGATTCATGACTTCGCCTACTCAACCAACTTTACTTCTCCCAAGCCACGGGACGAAGGACCGAGTGTCATTTTCAAAGCATGCCGTACACCAACTCTAAGCCGACCGCTGGACCTTTCCATGTTCTAACTCAATTCGATCCATCGGAATTATTCTCTTTAGCTATGTGAATTCGTCTTTTTTATTATCAAGCCTACTTGTGCAAGTTGAAAACATACGATTTATTATGTGAAGGCTAAGATGAGGTAAGTTCACCGAAACTACCCCACTTGAGCGAGCGGTCGTCTCGACCGAGCGATATCTTCGAGTAGCCGTTGTAAGGCTAAGTCCGAACATCGTCGGCGTTTTGATTCCTCCGATTGACTGAGCGGGACGGGGCACTACAGCACAGTTCTTCATCTGGTGATCTGGAGCCCCACAGAATAAATAAACTTCCAGCCTCATCCTACAAACCTCCCGGGTGTGCCCCATCTTCTTATAGAAGGCATACTGGATGGCCTGCCTCTGGCCCTATCCATGGTACTACTGGGCACACGCTGGTGCCTGCTGAAACTGCAACTGAGGATGCTGCTGAAACTGCCTCTGCTGGAAATGAGGGCACTTTGCCGGCCCGGCACTCAAGCTCGCATCTAGAACATCGCTGTCCCTCTTCGGCTTGAGGTCGAAGTCCTCCTCTGTGATCTGCGTCTCCATCAGAATCTGTTCGAATGTCGCATCGTGTCGCCCAGAAGTACGAGTACGAACTGCATGGATAAGACTCCTTCGGAACTTGAGGGCCTTGTACCCCTCATCCTGGATTAGACCCGGTGCAAACCTACTAAGGCGGAAGAACTCTACTGTATACTCGTCCACCGACGAGTTCTCCTGCTCCAAACCGACAAACTGTCCCTCCAAAGCTGTTAAGGCCACATCTGGGTAGAACTTCTCCTTAAAGAGCCTCCTGAAGCTCTCCCAAGTCAAACCCCTCACCGACGTACGAGGATCCGTACGAAACCAAGTCAGCGCTATATCGAAAAACTGGCTCGCTGCAGACGTCACCCAAAGCCCTTTTGGGACCTCTGCTAACTCCAGGCTCCGCTGGACATCCTCCAACCAGTCATCCGCGTACAGGATACCCTCGGTACCCTTGAACTCCCTCGGGTTCATCTTCCTGAAATCTAGGCACGTGCCAGCCCTCCTCTGACCCTGCTGTTGAACTGTGGTACCCCTCTCTACTGCTGCCATCACCAGCTGATGGGAGTTCTCCATGCTCTGTCGTAACACCTCTGCCTGTGCGCTCTGGGTCTATAATATCTGCTACAGAAGGGCCATCATCCCCTGAGTATCAGTCGGTAGCGGAGGCGGCGGTGGAAGAGTATCAGGAATGACTATGGACGGTCCCGCTGCTGGAGGTGGAAGACCTCCTGGAACCGTCGCTGCTACTCCCGCCTGAAGGGCAGGAACTGAGGTGGCAGCTCCCTCAACTGCAGCTCCCACAGCCGGAGGTGGAAGACCTCCTGGAACTGCCGCTGCTGCTTCCGCCTGAAGGGCAGGTACTGAGGCTGCTGCTCTCTCTACTGCTACTCCCGTAGTTGGAGGTGGAAGTCCTACTGGATCGGACCTCTCTGGAACTGCACTAGGCCCTGCTGCCTAAGAGCGAGTAACCGTTATCCTGAGGATAGATTGAAACAAGGAGATCAATATGGCACATGATAGGGAATATCAAGGAAGGACAATTGAATTCAATGCAAGAAGAGTTGTCATGGTAATGAAAATATCAAAAATTTTCTAAAATGTGATTGAGTAACTCCTATCATATCCTAGATCCTATGTCCTAATCGCAGGCTCATAATTAGTACTCTAAGTCAAGCACCATTACGAGACCGCACTAATTGCGATATCGACCTGCATGGGCCACCACAAAAATGTGTCACGACCCGCACCCTGATTAGGGACACGAGCACGTGGTTACGTCCAGCCTACGCCGCAGAATTGGCAGTAGAACGCTGTATATAAGGTCTGTAAATACTACGACTAAACAGTATAAAGGTACCTGTACAATATATACACTCCGAATGGAGGTGATATAGCAATACAGTCTCAATCACAAAATAAAACTAAGGTAGATAACGTAGAAAGGAAATATGATAGATAAAAATAGGAAATAAGTTCAAGATCCACACAAGCCCAGAGATATACACAACATCACAGAGTCACATAATATATTATAAAATACTATAATCTGAAAGTACTAGCTGGATCGCAGTCCAGGCAAACCTAACTAAACTAACTACTCTGGAGTGCAAAGTCTAGTGGCTCTACTATCAAGCCACGGTCCTGGTCTACTCCATCTAACTCGACCCCATAATAGGTCGGGCAATCTGCCTCAGAATCATCTGTAATATATCAACGATATCCTGTCAGGAAAATGAGCAAGTACAAACACCAACAGCAGTTCCATATGAATTGACAAATTCTATAAGAGACAGTATAATAAAATTCAAGACAAATCAACAGAAAATATATATCAAGATGTGAGTACTGAATAGGACGACAATATATATATATATATATGATGACTTGGGAACTATCCGGAAGCCAAGTTACAATCCTTAAACCAAACAAGGACCGGGGTTGTAACCCTTCTCCCGAACAGAACTTAGCCTCCTATGATAAATAAATATAAAAGGTGCCTTGAATTATTAGTGCGTTATGTGATCGGCTTGGAAAAAATGATCAAGCTTTCCATCTGACCGGCTATGAACAAGTAACAAGTACAAGTGTAAAGAATAAGGCCGGTCACCATGGAAAGTTATGAACAAGTAGGGTAAGGCTTTACCCGTCGTGAGGCGAGGGTATAGCTATGAACAAGTATCAAGTACAAGTGTGAAGAACAAGTAGGGATTTGATCACACAACCACTAATAATTCCCCATCCCCCGAATAGTATAAAGGATCCGGACATAACACGTCATGACACGGGACTCAAAAGCAGGTGATCAGTCCACTCCCAAGTCCATGTCTATACAAGTACAAGTAACAAGTCGAGTCATGTACCAATATACCAAGTAACCCGGGAACAACATCTCATGACAGGATCCGACATATACTAGTCCGTAAACTATCGTTTCTGGAAATCAAGTAAGACACTATAACTGAATTGGATATAGCAGATATCAAGACAATAAAAACTATCAGTGAATGTACTCGCCTGTGGTTCTGAGCTGATAAGGTGAACAGGTGCTCAGATATATCACAGACCTAAAGATGAGATACCATGAGTCCAAACAGGGTTTAATAATGAAAGGAAAGCTAATCTAGTCATGATATACATGTCTAACTAGGTCAAACTAAGTCACACCAAGCTAAACTAGGTCATACTGAGTCACACTAGGACAACCAAGATCAAACAAGGTCACAGGAAGTCAATCCAAGTCAAACTAGGCCAATCTGGGTCAAGGGTTGACTTACAGTTGACTTTTGGTCAAAAAGTCAACTCTGGTCAACTCTGGTCAACATTGAGTCAACCTTGGGTCAACGCTAGGTCAAACTAGTCAAATGTTGACTAATAGTTGATTTTCAGTCAACTGATCAACTCTGGTTTGGTTTCGGTCAATTCTAAGTCAAGTATTGACTCGAAGTTGACTTTCGATCAAAAAGTCAACTCTTGGTCAACGGAGATCAAGACTAGTCTAAACTACCCTCATCTAGTCATTACCTACCAAGACAACCTATTTCTAAGCCCAACTTAGAAGTAAAACTCAATATCTTAACAATATCCCATTACCTACATTTACCCTTCACAAGGTAAATACCAATACCTTGCCCATTACAAAGAAAACCCCTCTAGATCTCAGGATACTAGCCTAGGCTCCTTAGGGTAGCTAGATACTATTCTATCTAAGGTTTACCAACCAAGAAATCTAGGGTTCTAGGACATCTAGTCTATCTTATGGTCCATGTTGGTCATCCCAACATTACCTTAGGGTATCGTCATGATACGCTATGGTATCTTGAGATACCACACCCTACTCTCTACCAACCTTCCTAGTTCACTCTCCCATACTCTCCTAGTGTCTAGGTTAGTCCTCTCTACTAGTCCAATAGGATACTAACCTAGGTAGGACACTAACTTAGCTAACTCACTACCTAATACTATCACAACCATCACTAACACCAATCACTAACTAACCCCTCTAACTAGACACTCAACCCACACTAGACACCACTCAACTAGGCACTAACTAAGGGTTTATATAGGTCATCTAGGGGATCAATTTGTAGGGCAACATGGGGTTCAAATGGTATATGTATTGAATGGAAAATGAATGGATGAAAGAGTGAATGAATGGAAGACAAATGAATGAAATGGAATGCATGAATGTATGAATGGAAAGGTGAGTGAATAGATGATACTAAAGGCTAATGTGGACTGATATTGGGGCTGTCCATTGGGGTCAAGTTGGGGCTGAATGGAAGGGAAAATAGATGAAAGAATGAATGGTTTAATGAGTGAATGGGTAGATAAATTTTGGGGCTGATTTGTGGTTGAATGTAGGGCTGTTTTGGGACAGCTTATAGGCTGATTTTGGAATAATGTATGGCTGTTAAGTAGGGTTGAATGGATGTGCAAATGGGGATGAATGTAGGCTGTGATATAGGGGCTTATATGTGGGGTAAAGGGGGCTAAAAAATGGGTGAAATGGCAGTGCAAATATGGCTGGAAAGGGGACTGAAATAGGGGCTGATTTGGGCTGTCCCCCTCCCCTTAAAACCTGCTGCTACATGGCTGTTACTGCTGCTAAATTCAGCAGTACAAACCCCCCCTTATTCCCTCATTCCACCTCACTCCATCACTCTCTAACCCTCTCTCCATCTCACTCTCAATCTCACTAACACTCTCTCCATCTATCTCTCTATCTACCACTCTCAACTCCCATCAATCTCACTCTCTAAAAGCTCCACACACACAAACTCAAACTTATATATATACACACCCACACTCATATATATATACATATGCACACACACACACATATATACACATACACTCCAAAACATCCCGAAACCTATCCGAATATCCCAATCCTCACAATTCTACCCTCTACAGCCTAGACATGTACCCACACAAGCAATCTAACACGCGCATGCAAACGAAAACGAGAAACGAGGCACGAATGGCCAAATGGCCATTCTGACGACTCCGGAGTGTCCGATTCGCGATACCGCGCGATACGGACACCAAACCTATCCGAAATCGACCCAAACTCTACTCACGAGTTCTAAATAATGACTAGAACCTATTCTAAGTGCTAACTTGCCGATTCTAATATCGGTACAAAAAGTCACCCGTGTGTTGGAACCCGAAAACCCCGAAAAAGCCTATTTTTATGATTTCTCGTGAAACAACCCCACGTATCCAAATATGGATACGTACCTAGCCTCACCTCACCTAAACTGACCTAATTAGGTCTAAATATGCCAGGGGCAACACCCGAACATGTCAATTTAGGATTTTTCTCAAAATTGGCACTAAACCTAGCCCGAAAGTACCAAATTGAGTCCAATGGGTTCCAAACCACTTCTAATGGGTTATCCTACACCTCAGACATCCTCTAATATATAAATAACACTAATTAGGAGTAATTACAAGAGTTAGAGTTAGAGTTTACCTTTCGGGAGTTGGAATCCCAAGGAAAAGCCCAAAAATTGGTTCTTTTTGGGTCAATGCCAAATCTAAGCTTCCAACCCCTCCATGCTAGGTTCTACCTAGATAAAAACCAAAAATAAGAGATAAACAAGGGTTAGCACCAAGATTAGAGAGAGATCTAGAGTATGGAAGAGAATTAGAAGAGATTTGACTTACTTTGGAGTTTAAAATTCAAAGGGAAAAGAAAGGGATTTTGTGGAATGAGAGAAAATAATGAGAGAGAGGGTTTCCTGCAAATGAGAAGAAGGGAGGGGGTCCTTGCTGCTGGCCGGCCATAATTTAGAGGGTTGGAGGCATTTGGCAATTTACCAAAATGCCCTCCAAGTCAAAGAAATGCGTGGTTTTGAGTTTGGGTCGAATGGTAACTTGAAAACTCCTAATTTCAAGTTCTAAATCTAATTCTAATCCTTAATCCCACTAAAATCAAATAGGATTAGTCAAATATAAATATCTGGGTTTGGTCATGACAAGTTGGTCGGGTCTAGTTGGGTCCAAAACTTATCCGGGTCGCTAGTACAAGTCAAAATGAGACAAAACTCAAACCCGATAAAATAAAACCCCAAAACACAATATTAATAAATAAATATTCACAAAAAGGTGGGACATGGATTTTGGTGGGACATGATATGTCTATAGGAAGGTGGGCTTGTCTAGGTCTTATATGTGAAATTTGTTGGGAGAAAAAAGTGTAGTGTTGTGCTCCAAATATCCAAGTCATGGTAAGGGACGCCAAAAGATCTAAAATAGAAAGTGGGAGTTCACGAGGTGATAATTAATGCACAATAATAAGGAAGATCAAGTTAAAGCATGAAATAATTTTTTTTTATATTACCAATCCCACATTAAACTAAATTTTTAAATAATCATATCAGTCAAAATCTTTTTTTTTTTACCAAAAATCTAAATAGATTTGTAAATCCTCAATCATAGGACACCATTTAAAATAAAAATTTCTTAAAAATCATTTTCATAACTTTCAAATATTTTAAATCAAAATTCACCGTCATTACTTCTACTTAAACTTCAAAATTTACTAAAGACGAAATTCGCAAGTTGTACAACTCAAATTTAAATAATTTCTATGGCCATTTTTTAAAAGCTAAGATCATTTTCAAACCAAATTTATAACTGTTCAAAGGCGTATAACTATAATACAATAATCATAAACATCAAAAATCGAAAATCAAATAAATTTTATATTTGTTCAAAGATGTATATCTATTACCCAAAACTCATAAATATCACAACTCGAAAAGCAAATCAATTTTATACTTGTGCAAAGAATTATAACTATAACCCAATAAATCATAAATATTAAATCTCAAAAAGACAATCAATTTCTTAAACCAAGTATGAAATCCTATAATCCTCTGGTTTTTACTATTTAGAAATCTCAAGGTAAAAATTTTTCGTGGTAATATCCTACTTTACCAATTACTAATCATTAAATCACAAAAAAATATTTTTAACTCAATTAGAGTCTTGAATGTATTCCAATTGCCAATATAACCATTCTAGCCATGTGTTTGACCTATGAGCATATACTAGTGTAGTCATCTTCCTAGTTGATACTAAGCACGAAAATAAGAATCAACGGTTAGAAAGGAATCAAGCAAGATGCAATTCAAGGAAGTCGAACGAGAGTTCGGAATTTGAAGCCAAGGGAAGAGGTCAAGCTGTATGGATGAGATTCCTATAATTCTAATCCTATGTTGCAGGCTCACATCAGTACAATTACGTAACCGAAGTGACAAACTCGACCTGCATGGGCCACCACAAAAATATGTAACGTCCCAGTCCCAAAATACTTAGGACTAGGTACGCATACATGTCAGCTGCATACATACGAAGTATACTCCAATATATGGAAACCTCGTATGAATACATAAGCTGTAAAATGCAGTAAACCAAGAGTACTCTAATCTCATCCACAAATGAAGAATAAAAGATATCGTATAATCAACTGCAATAAGTCTTTGAACAATAAGTTGGGCGGAGACAAAGTCCACTACCAACTATCTCAAATAAAAGGTACAAGAAGGAATAGATGAAATAACAAGACTAGCCAAGTGCAATCATCTTCGAAAGGATGGAGAAGATCACGGCCTCGATTAGAACACCTGTAATATCACAGAAGCACACACACCTGGAGAGATAACCAGGTCCTCAGAGGGACGTAATAAGATACATGAAGAACATGCCATATGAACTGAATATAAATACACCATAAAAATAAAAATAAAGTAAAAGTGTCCAAACCATAATACGACTCAATATCCCATCATCGAAACAGTAGGCTACCCCTACAACCAAACAAGGACAAGGGATAACTTACTATTCTGCGATGTGACATTTTTCCATGCCATGATTGGAACATAAAATTTGCTAAGGTCCCCTAACCTTTCTAGTAGACAATTAGAAGACATATCGATGTATGGGCAGGTGAAGGCTGACTCCCCCAGGACAAGGTAACAACTCACAACACGCACACGTCAAGTACCAATACTATCAGCCGGCATAACTCGAGGCTAGCGGCCCACGTGACCCATCAGTCCATATAGCTCGAGGCTAGTGACCCTCGCGACTCGACTACTGTAGTACGCAGTTACTACAGCTTTTGGATTTGGGTAGCCCATACATTAACTGTCTTCTCCCTCCCAAGGTCCCTAACAGAAGGTAGTTCACTAAGACTAGGTCCTTATGCATACAAAAGACAAGAAGGAAAAATAACCGAAACAAAATAAAGTGAACAAAATAGCAAGTAATGGATCCAACTAAAAACAGATAATAAATATGCAGTAAATAAATAAATAAAGATGCATCTAATTATAAACAGTAAATAAGGCAAGGTATCTTGCCTGAGGGTGGTGCGAGAAGCAGCAAAATCCAACAATCAGAATCGTCAACACGAAAGTCAAAATCCACAAGAAGCTCCGGATGCTGAAACAAACATCACGAACGAGTTTGGAATAAAAGATATGCCTAGGAAACGCCTGTCCAAAGGTTAAATTCTGGAACAGGGGCAAAATCATAATTTTGGGTCAAAACGATGTCCGCCGTTGTACTCGTTTTGCACCAAAATGCGTGCCAATGTCTACGGTCTATAAAGTCGTTAAACTATATGTCTACAGATTTGTTTTGATGAGACGAACCCAACGGCATGTCCAATTTTTGATTCCGGTGGGTCGTGCACAAAATCGTCCGTTGAGTGGGATTGTAGGCCCGTCAAAATAGTGTCCCGATCAATGGTCTCAGAATCGGACCAAACTTGGCTCACAGGACCAGAAAAATATTTCGAGACCAATGGCGCAAGTTTTATCGCGATATGATGAGTGTGGACAAAATTATGACTTAATTTGCAAAGAGTCGATACGGGGTATCTCGACGGATACGCATTGATTTCGTCGCGCACATGCAACGAAATCGGGTTCCGTCAGTTCCCACACGTCGACAAAATCCATACGCGCCCTTCGATGCGTATAGTGCGCGACCACGTCGCCCGGTTTGTCGGGACGGACGCCGTATCGGGGTATTTTTCTAATTTTTGAAAACAGAATTTACAATTTTTTTGGAAAACTTTAACAACGTGTAACTTTCTACATACTAGATGAAAAGTGAATCCAAAAGGTGCGTTACAATCTCGGTTATGTTGTCTTTGACTACCTTCAATTAGTTTTTATGAAAGTTTAATGGACAGCGAGAAAAGTGGCCGACAAGTTGGTGTTTCAAAACAGTTTTTAATATTCAGAAAAGTGGGTTTTTCTCCAACTTCGTCTCGATTTTTCGAGCAAGTTGGATGGCCATGTCAAAATCCACTTGGGTGATCTTGAAGAGGGTCTTGGGGGCTACGCGTAGAAATTCGTAGATCGAAAAATGATCGAACTAGATGGGAGGAAACTAGGAGAGAAGGTGAGTACCTCGTTGTTCCGTTACCGCTGCCGTTGTCGATGGTTCCTTTGTCTTCATCGCGAGCATGGCTTCGCCATGGTGCGTCCAAGCTTCACCGTTGAGTGGGGAGGAGGAAGGAGGAGAGGAAGGAGGAGATAGTAATTAGGGTCTTAATAGAGAGTTAAAACAATCAAACTATAAATATAAAAAAAATTGAAGGTTGCTGTTACTTGGGTAAAGGGAGGGGGTCGGCCTAGTTGCTGCTACTTGGCCTTTGTGGGGAGGGGGCGCACATATGCAACATAATGGAGCTGCTTGCTGCAGCTATTAAGTTATGGGTGGTCGGCCAGGTGGTGGGGCCGACCACACCACTTAATATATATATATTTTTTCCTTTTCTTCTTATCTTTTACATATATATATATATATTCATATCTATATACGTATACATGTATATTTAAATACATAACAAAATCTCTATAAATCAAATTACCAGTTTAATGTTATCTTATTCAAATATTTAATATATTTAAACATATCTATAAATATATATATAATACATTTAAATATAGGAAAAATTTGAGTGGCACCCCACTTTTTTTACGCTTATTTAAGGTGCACCCCACAAGTTTACATAAATGTATGACACCCCCCACTTTTGACGGTTTTCGTCTAAAACGAACGGTCAACTCTGTTGACTAATTTTTTTTCACGAAAATACCCCTTGTCTGTTCTCTTCTTCCTCGTGTCAACTATTCGTCTCCCCCCTCCGCCGTGCTCGGCCCCCCTCCACGGCGTCGCCGCACTCCTCCCCCCCTCCCCGACCTCGCCGCACCCCCATACCCCGACCATCACCACCACCACCATCATCAACATCATCACCATCATCATGGATTCAGAAGAAGAAGAAGAAGAAACCGAGCGAGCGATCGAGAGCTCACGGTGGCGACGCTCTTGTTGTTAGGGTTCTTCTCCTTGTACTCTTTCCTGAACTCGTCCCTTTACGAAGATCAAAACAAACACACATCAGATCAAATCAAAGTGAAAAAAAAGTTAAAATTCACAAAAATCACAGAAAATGCTTACAGGAAGATGAAGAAGGCACTGGAGGGCCTCTTCGGCTTGTTCGGGTCCATGGCGGCCTTCGTCTTCCCTTTCTTCACAGCAAGCCTTTGTTCCAGACCAAAACAAACCGATCAAAACCCTAGAAATCGAAAGAAGAAAAAAAAAACTAAAAATATCAGAAGCAGAAGAGTGTTTACTTGTTGTCGGCTTTGGCAGAGCCGGCGTTCTTCGGCGGCCTTCCTCTTCCACTTCCTGCCACGGCGGCGGTGGCGGTCGGGGCTAGGGGGCGGAGCGAGAGGGGGGGGCGGAGCGGGAGGGGGGGCGGCGGTGATGATGGCGGATGGTGGTGGTGATGATGATGATGGTGATGATGTTGGTGATGGTGGTGGTGGTGATGGCCGGAGGATGGGGGTGCGGCGAGGTCGGGGAGGGGGGAGTGCGGCGACGCCGTGGAGGGGGGCCGAGCACGGCGGGGGAGGGGGCAGCCACGTGTGACGGGGAGGGGGGACACAGAAAAGGAGACAAGGGCATTTTTGTCAAAAAAAATTTGACTGTTCGTTTTAGACGGAAACCGTCAAAAGTGGGGGGTGATATGCATTCATGTAAACTTGTGGGGTGCACCTTAAATAAGCGTAAAAAAAGTGGGGTGCCACTCAAATTTTTCCTTAAATATATTTACATATCTACATATATTTAATGGGGAGGAGATCACCATTAACTAAACAAATAATTTAATTCTAAAAATACATTAATAATAAATTGCAGTAATAAAATAATCAAATGATAATTTTTGGTGAATGTATATTAGGCCTCTTATCCGGGTCTAGAAATTTGTACAATCTTGTAAAATATTATTTAAAAATAAAACACCAATAATTGTACAAATATTTAAATAATTAGAAATTGCACATAAAATTCTAAAATAATTTAGAAAATATTTGTATATACATAAAATATGCCTACAGGGCCCCATTTGGTCACACTACATGCTTACATGGGCTTGGGTTCGGTCCGGGCCCAGTTCGGGCTGGTTTGGGCCAACCGGATTATCTAAAAATCAATATAAATAATATTTAATTAAAATAATTTAAATGGGTCAATTTACAATTCGGCCTGGTTTTCCTAGTTCGGACTTAACTATGGCTAAGCCTTCCACGACATGGCTAATATACTGGTCAAAGCACACTGCTACATCTTTCATGCCAAAATTCATGGTCGTCTTGTGCTCAAAACACAACAATGGCTAAGGTCATTTTTAATAATTAATAAAAACCATAAATTGTATAAATTAAATTTGAAGTCTAATAAAATAATATTAAATAATTTTAAAAAAATAGAGATTTTACATCCTACCCAACTTACAAGAATTTCGTCCTCAAAATTTAGGATTAATAGGGTAGATAGGGTTGAGGGATAGAAAGAGTTCGTCAATACCAAAATATAATTAAATTTTGGAGGAGGCGATAAGACGACATTCAACGCCACCATACAATAGAAAATTGTGGAGTCGATATATACAAAAATATATCATGGTTATGTAATTGAATAAGAGTTGCTAGTGAAGGTAACAAAATTTTGAATATCAAATTTTAGAGAAAAGTAAGGAATTGAGTAGGCCAAAGAGAATAAGTTAGACATTTAGGAAATGTGATTCCTTAAGGGAGAACTGGATACTAATTGTCTTGGTCGAGGGTTTGATTAAGTAATGATTAGAATCACTCTCGTGCGTTCAAGAATAATTGGGAGGACACGATAACAATTCTAAGGTTAAGGAATGAGGAGTAGTTAAAGGCGAGGATACAGCCACATGAGTCGGTCGGTGGCTATCTACATTTGTGTATAATTAACAGATTGGGCAACCAAAGATGATATGTTGTGTCGATCTGTCGAGTACAGTGTCTGGTCTTTCTAAAGTAAGTAAAGCCCACAACAAAAAGAGTTCAAAGACGATTCTATTTAGTACTAAATACGAGGTTCATAGGTGACGAAAATAATTCGAATGAGAGTTGTCAATGCTGTCGCGGATGAGACTCTAAGGCAAGTTTGCTATGTCTCCATCCACGTAGAGTAATATGTGATAAGCGAACCAAAGTGCAATAGGTTGATCAGGCCATCATGCACCGGTTCTGATTAGACAATATGTTAGTGGGTGCACCCAATAAAATATGTCATGATCAAGCTTGATAACGAAATAAGCTTGCAAAACTGAAGCTATATTAGCAGCATGAGATTGTCAAAATATGAGTAAAGGTGGTAATGATGAAGAAAATTTTAAATAGTCCCAGATCTTTTAAAATCAAGGCTCGTCTGATGTTTGGGCCTATACAGTTGTCCTAGTGTTTCTTTATTTATGGCTTGGTAGACTAGATAAGGTAGGGTCCTCTGAATTTATAGTCTAAGTGAACTTACCAATGTGGTTCACAAGAAAAAAAGTTTGTTAGGTGGTGAGGTAATCTACCCAACTTACAAGAGTTAAACTAATAGTATCATGGGACAATGGGTCAAGCAATCAAGATAGAGTACATATTTAAGCATTTAAGGAATTTAGTAGAACACAATCACATATCGGTCGAAAGAATTGAGTCGAGATGGAATCCCTATCCGTGGTCAAAATATATCGGTATCATGGTAAAGATTATAGTTTGGCCATTTTGACCATAAGGTCATATCAAGAAATAGAGTACAAGGACATGGATTTTGGTGGGACATGATATGTCTACAGGAAGGTGGGCTTGTCTAGGTCTTATATGTGAAATTTGTTGGGAGAAAAAAGTGTAGTGTTGTGCTCCAAATATCCAAGTCATAGTAAGGGACGCCAAAAGATCTAAAATAGAAAGTGGGAGTTCACGAGGTGATAATTAATGCACAATAATAAGGAAGATCAAGTTAAAGCATGAAATAATTCTTTTTTTATATTAGCAATCCCACATTAAACTAAATTTTTAAATAATTATATCAGTCAAAATCTTTTTTTTTACCAAAAATCTAAATAGATTTGTAAATCCTCAATCATAGGACACCATTTAAAATAAAAATTTCTCAAAAATCGTTTTCATAACTTTCAAATATTTTAAATCAAAATTCACCGTCATTACTTCTACTTAAACTTTAAAATTTACTAAACACGAAATTCGCAAGTTGTACAACTCAAATTTAAATAATTTCTATGGCCATTTTTTAAAAGCTAAGATCATTTTCAAACCAAATTTATAACTGTTCAAAGGCGTATAACTATAATACAATAATCATAAACATCAAAAATCGAAAATCAAATAAATTTTATATTTGTTCAAAGATGTATATCTATTACCCAAAACTCATAAATATCACAACTCGAAAAGCAAATCAATTTTATACTTGTACAAAGAATTATAACTATAACCCAATAAATCATAAATATTAAATCTCAAAAAGACAATCAATTTCTTAAACCAAGTATGAAATCCTATAATCCTCTGGTTTTTACTATTTAGAAATCTCAAGGTAAAAACTTTTCGTGGTAATATCCTACTTTACCAATTACTAATCATTAAATCACAAAAAAAAATATTTTTAACTCAATTAGAGTCTTGAATGTATTCCAATTGCCAATATAACCATTCTAGCCATGTGTTTGACCTATGAGCATATACTAGTGTAGTCATCTTCCTAGTTGACACTAAGCACGAAAATAAGAATCAACGGTAGAAAGGAATCAAGCAAGATGCAATTCAAGAAAGTCGAACGAGAGTTCGGAATTTGAAGCCAAGGGAAGAGGTCAAGCTGTATGGATGAGATTCCTATAATTCTAATCCTATGTTGCAGGCTCACATCGGTACAATTACGTAATCGAAGTGACAAACTCGACCTGCATGGGCCACCACAAAAATATGTAACGCCCCAGTCCCAAAATACTTAGGACTAGGTACGCATCCATGTCAGCTGCATACATACGAAGTATACTCCAATATATGGAAACCTCGTATGAATACATAAGCTGTAAAATACAGTAAACCAAGAGTAATCTAATCTCATCCACAAATGAAGAATAAAAGATAACGTATAATCAACTGCAATAAGTCTTTGAACAATAAGTTGGGCGGAGACAAAGTCCACTACCAACTATCT
The DNA here is from genome assembly GCA_029216955.1 of Iris pallida. Classification (NCBI taxonomy): domain Eukaryota; kingdom Viridiplantae; phylum Streptophyta; class Magnoliopsida; order Asparagales; family Iridaceae; genus Iris; species Iris pallida. The sequence continues at coordinate 1,529,552 of JANAVB010041815.1, read as the reverse complement.
CAAATAAAAGGTACAAGAAGGAATAGATGAAATAACAAGACTAGCCAAGTGCAATCATCTTCAAAAGGATGGAGAAGATCACGGTCTCGATTAGAACACCTGCAATATCACAGAAGCACACACACCTGGAGAGATAACCAGGTCCTCAGAGGGACGTAACAAGATACATGAAGAACATGCCATATGAACTGAATATAAATGCACCATAAAAATAAAAATAAAGTAAAAGTGTCCAAATCATAACACGGCTCAATACCCCATCATCAAAACAGTAGGCTACCCCTACAACCAAATAAGGACAAGGGATAACTTACTATTCCGCGATGTGACATTTTTCCATGCCATGATTGGAACATGAAATTTGCTAAGGTCCCCTAACCTTTCTAGTAGACAATTAGAAGACATATCGATGTATGGGAAGGTGAAGGCTGACTCCCCCAGGACAAGGTAACAACTCACAACACGCACACGTCAAGTACCAATACTATCAGCCGGCATAACTCGAGGCTAGAGGCCCACGTGACCCATCAGTCCACATAGCTCGAGGCTAGTGACCCTCGCGACTCGACTACTGTAGTATGCAGTTACTATAGCTTTTGGATTTGGGTAGCCCATACACTAACTGTCTTCTCCCTTCCAAGGTCCCTAATAGAAGGTAGTTCACTAAGACTAGGTCCTTATGCATACAAAAGACAAGACGGAAAAATAATCGAAACAAAATAAAGTGAACAAAATAGCAAGTAATGGATCCAACTGTATGCAGTAAATAAATAAATAAAGATGCATCTAATTATAAACAGTAAATAAGGCAAGGTATCTTGCCTGAGGGTGGTGCGAGAAGCAGCAAAATCCAACAATCAGAATCGTCAACAGGAAAATCAAAATCTACAAGAAGCTCCGGATGCTGAAACAAACATCACGAACGAGTTTGGAATAAAAAATATGCCTAGGAAACGCCTGTCCAAAACTTAAATTCTGGAACAGGGGCAAAATCGTAATTTCGGGTCAAAACGATGTCCGCCGTTGGACCCGCTTTGCACCGAAATGAGTGCCAATATCTACGGTCTCTAAAGTCGTCAAACTATATGTCTACAGATTTGTTTTGATGAGATGAACCCAACGGTATGTCCAATTTTGGATTCCGGTGGGTCGTGCACAAAATCGTCCGTTGAGTGGGATTGTGGGCCCGCCAAAATAGCGTCCCGATCAACGGTCTCAGAATCGAACCAAACTTGGCTCACAGGACCAGAAAAATATTTTGAGACCAATGGCGCAAGTTTCATCGTGATATGATGAGTGTGCACAAAGTTATGACTTAATTTGCAAAGAGTCGATATGGGGTATCTCGACGGATACGCATTGATTTCGTCGCGCACATGCAACAAAATCGGGGTCCGTCAGTTCCCACATGTCGACTACATCCATACGCGCCTTTTGATGCGTATAGTGCGTGACCACGTCTTCTGGTTTGTCGGGACGGACGCCGTATCGGAGTATTTTTCTAATTTTTGAAAACAGAATTTATAATTTTTTTGGGAAACTTTAACAACGTGTAACTTTCTACATACTAGATGAAAAGTGAATCCAAAAGGTGCGTTACAATCTCGGTTATGTTGTCTTTGACTACCTTCAATTAGTTTTTACGAAAGTTTAATGGACAGCGAGAAAAGTGGCCGACAAGTTGGTGTTTCAAAACAGTTTTTAATATTCAGAAAAGTGGGTTTTTCTCCAACTTCGTCTCGATTTTTCGAGCAAGTTGGATGGCCATGTCAAAATCCACTTGGGGGATCTTGAAGAGGGTCATGGGGGCTACGCGTAGAAATTTGTAGATCGAAAAATGATCGAACTAGATGGGAGGAAACTAGGAGAGAAGGTGAGTACCTCGTTGTTCCGTTACCGCTGCCGTTGTCGATGGTTCCTTTGTCTTCTTCGCGAGCATGGCTTCGCCATGGTGCATCCGAGCTTCGCCGTGGAATGGGGAGGAGGAAGGAGGAGAGGAAGGAGGAGATAGTAATTAGGGTCTTAATAGAGAGTTAAAACAATCAAACTATAAATATAAAAAAAATTGAAGGTTGCTGTTACTTGGGTAAAGGGAGGGGGTCGGCCTAGTTGCTGCTACTTGGCCTTTGTGGGGAGGGGGCGCACATATGCAACATAATGGAGCTGCTTGCTGCAGCTATTAAGTTATGGGTGGTCGGCCAGGTGGTGGGGCCGACCACACCACTTAATATATATTTTTTTTCCTTTTCTTCTTATCTTTTATATATATATATATATATATATATATATATATATATATATATATATATATATATATATATATATATATATATTCATATCTATATATGTATACATGTATATTTAAATACATAACAAAATCTCTATAAATCAAATTACCAGTTTAATGTTATCTTATTCGAATATTTAATATATTTAAACATATCTATAAATATATATATAATACATTTAAATATATTTACATATCTACATATATTTAATGGGGAGGAGATCACCATTAACTAAACAAATAATTTAATTCTAAAAATACATTAATAATAAATTGCAGTAATAAAATAATCAAATGATAATTTTTGGTGAACGTATATTAGGCCTCTTATCCGGGTCTAGAAATTTGTACAATCTTGTAAAATATTATTTAAAAATAAAACACCAATAATTGTACAAATATTTAAATAATTAGAAATTGCACATAAATTTCTAAATAATTTAGAAAATATTTGTATATATATAAAATATGCCTACAGGGCCCCATTTGGTCACACTACAAGCTTACATGGGCTTGGGTTCGGTCCGGGCCCAGTTCGGGCTGTTTTGGGCCAACCGGGTCATCTGAAAATTAATATAAATAATATTTAATTAAAATAATTTAAATGGGTCAATTCATAGTTCGGCCTGGTTTTCCTAGTTCGGACTGAACTATGGCTAAGCCTTCCACGACATGGCTAATATACTGGTCAAAGCACACTGCTACATCTTTCGTACCAAAATTCATGGTCGCCTTGTGCTCAAAACACAACAATGGCTAAGGTCATTTTTAATAATTAATAACAACCATAAATTGTATAAATTAAATTTGAAGTCTAATAAAATAATAAAAAAATAATTAAAAAAATAGGGATTTTACAAGGTGTCCCAATCAAGCTGCTTGTCCTGGAGTCGGGGTTCATTCCGATACTAGGTGCTTGCTACATCTCGCAGCTGGAGTCCTACTGCTTCGACATGGAGGTCGTCGGGTAGTCGAGCGACGCTGAGAAGACGTTCCATGCTGTCGAGCCATTCGTCGGCATAGATGATTCCTTCGGTTCCCTTGAAGGGTCGAGGGTCCTGCTTCTTAAAGTTCTCGATAGTGCCGACCTTCACATAATAATATGTCTTCTATCAATTTGAATGGCCTTAATGATACATAAATTAACTCTTAGATTTATGTTTACCTTAGCAGGATTTGGTTCCGATTGAGCTGTTCCTCCTCTCTCGAGGGCAGCTATAGCCACGTTGTGGGCATTCTCCATGCCTTCTCTCATGATCGCGGTCTGTTCACGATGGGCTTCAGCCTGGGCTGCGGCCTGTTCACGATGGGCTTCAGCTTGGGCTCTCTGGGCCTCCAGTACTCCTCGTAACAGGCCTACGAGCTCGGAGGGGTCCACCAGTACTGGTGGGGCAGCTGGTGCGGGCACTACCGCAGGGGACTGGGCTCAGTTCGGGGAAGTGCAGGTTCTACCGTTTGCGCTGTAGTAGCGTAAACGGGGCGGGATGCTGGTGCAGCATGGGGATGGTCAGTCAGCTGCAAGGGAGGAGGATCCCGACGTGCTTGAGGAGGTGGGGTGTGATTGGTAGATGACCCCTCATCGTCAGCAGGGCCGGAGCGGGTGGTCTTTCCTTTGGCCATACTCTGGAAGGTTTAGGATGCAATACATAAGGAAAGTATCCTACCAGTCTATAATCAAACAAAAATACTTACTTATAGTATATTCCGGTCCTATCTTGTGACAAATTAATGTTCTAGTGTTCTAATTGTTTCTATATATGTTTACCTAAGTTGTTGTTTGTTTGACCTGCATGGGCCACCACTAAAAATATGTCACGACACGATCCCAAATTATTAGGTCGAACCGGATCATGCCCAGCCTGCACCGTTGTGAGACGGCGGTAGTAAGCTATTCTATATGCAGGTATTCATAACAACATCTATACATTTGTCACAACTCGAATGTATGAAAATTTTAAAAACTTTTTATTCAACAATTGAAAAGTACAACTGGAAATGAAAGAACTGAAATAAAGTACTGAATTCAAATTAACAAACTCTAATACAAAAACTAAATAACTGGAAAATAACTAGCTAGACAGTCGGCTCATCAGCCTCTGGTTCTGCGTCCTCCAAGGGGGACTCTGGCAACACCACAGGATACAATACAGGGTCATAGTAGCTATTGTACAATAGCTCAGCATCCTCAATGTCACCTAAAAATGTTGGTCTCCAGTCAGGAGGGAGCAAGTACGAGTACATAATCCGACATTCTAAATAATAATAGAAAGATGCAATTTTAAACAGTTAAAATTCTTTGAACAATATTTTCCAGCAATTTTCAGCAATTCAGTATTTGAAACAATGTGATTTGAATGTGTAAACGTCTATGACCGGCTCGGGTTGTACAATAGCATCCTAGCGACGCGATACGGCTTATCCCCGTGTGTAAGAAGGGTAAGCTCGCACAATTATACAATATGAGGGGTATTGGCCATAAACGTTACACTATTCCCCAATATCTCCACAATCAATATCAATCAATATTTGAACCCTATGAGAGGGTTTCGTGTAGCAATGTGGTTTAAACATGTAACTTGACAATTACTAAATAAAATGCAAGAAAATATAACCGTAACTTGCCTCTGTTGATTGACTGGATCGGGAATGTCGGTACCGAGGAGGAAGTCAAGTACGTCTCCGAGAGCCTACAGTTGAGAACCTTGACTTAGAACCATAATGAAACCATTCTAGGTGTGCTAGTTACAATCTCTAGAAGCAGATCCTAGTCCGATTTTAAGTTTATTTAATTAACTACCGAAACACGCCTAACGTCACAAGCTACGTTGGTTATCGTTTACTTGGTTAAACCGGTTAATTCAGTTAATTGGGAAAAATAGTAATTTATAGGTTAACTTGTCAAAACTTTGTATTTTATAATATATATAAAACTAGACTTTTCTTTAAATGAGGAAAAAAAATATGAATTGCTAAATTACCAGATTATTTATTGTGAGAAAACTTATTAATTTTCTTTATAAAAAAATATATCCATTTTATATTCTACGCGTTCAACGGCGAATCAACATTCCAGAAAAATAAGGAAAAGCTATGCTACACAATACATGGTCACAGAGAAATAAAGAAAAAATTGGGCTTATGCCCTTACAATTTTTTTTACATAAATTAATTAAACTTAAGGCGAGCTCTGAGTGCCGCGAACGGTCCAAATAGTAGGTCGAGACCCTGCACCATAAATACTAAAAGTAGTACCAGTTATAAAATAAATTATAATTAAATTAAAAATTAAAGAGTCTCAGACTTGGTCGTGCAATCTCATGTTGCGGCTTACGCCTCAACGTACAGATGACCCTGTATCGTTTGCGTTTTGCCGAGGCTCATTCGACCGATATGGTCGTCGCCTAACTGGTGGTACAAAATCCATAAAATCCAAAAACCAACAAAATCCAATCTATAAATCATTTTACAAATACCGATTTTCTTTGAAAAATAGGTTTTATTCAAATTGCTAATTTTTATAAGAAAATCTCTTTTAAAAATATTTCCTAAAAATTTGGGCAGCATCTTCTCTGTAATTGAGACAACCCAATCCTGGATTGCAACAGATATGCTCGCTATTACAATTAGATTTTCTTGTTTATGATTGTTTACTTTAAAGAGTCCTTATAAGTCCTTTTTATTTAATTTGATGGTGCTCACCCGCTCATCCAAGTATGTCACACCTGAGAATGGCACACTTTCCATCCAGTCGGTTGACCAGTTGACCGATACACCTCCACCTACCATACTCTCCCACTCCATAAATCTACCAACCCAGATGCCTCCACCACCTTCCACATCACAGACCCAGCAGGATCTGATACTCCCACCACCACCAATTACCATACCTGCCGAGGCTTCCGTCACACTCGACGGGAACCAACTGCTCACTCTGATCCAGGGGTTCATAACAATCCACCAGGAGCAGAGCACCTTACTCCGCCAGATCATAGAGCGTTCTGAGGAACGTACCATGGTCCCACGACCTGTAGAGCCACGGCAGAGAGCGGGGACAATCAAGGACTTCATGGGTCTGAACCCCAAGGAGTTCTTAGGGATCGAGGGCATCATAGTAGCAGATGACTGGCTAGACTCGGTAGAGAGGAAGCTCCTTAGAGCTAGGTTGCCGGGTGACCTCCAGGTCGAGGCAGCAGGATTCCTGCTGATAGACTTGGCATGAGTTTGGTTCCAGAATGAGCCGCTATTTGTGAAAGGGAAGGCCACTTGGGATCAGTTCAAGACCCAGTTCAAGAAGAAATTCTTCTCGACCACTGCTAAGGTAGCCATAGGGCTACGATTCCAGAACATCCAGCAGGGGAACCGTTCTGTTGATGAGTATGCAGCGGAGTTCAGTCGCCTGAGCCGTTTCGCTCCTAGTCTAGTTGCAGACCCAGAGGAGATGATGCGTAGGTTTTGCCATGGTCTAGTTCCAGACATTGGCATTCTTATAGTGGCGAACGGTACGACTGACTACTACCAGAGCCTAGAGGTGGCCCGGAGCATAGAAAAGCGTCTTCTGTCTTGCAAGAGGCCAGATTTTGTATACCTCGAGGGACCGTCTAAGAGTCAGGCTTTCCAGCCGAGAGCACCGATGCCGCACCAGCAGATATACCGTCCTCCCACACCTCATCACCCAACCCCACCAGCTAGAGCCCCGGGACCCCGACAGCAGAAGGGAGCTTTGTGTACATTCTGTAGGAGGCCAAGCCATGATGCTATCGTCTATAGGAAGAGGTTAGGGCAGTGTTTAGCTTGTGGGTCTACCACCCATCAGCTTCGGGACTGCCCAGTAGTGAGGGTACCAGGTGCCGGACCACCGTCTAGAGGACCGCCGCTTCCGACTCAGCAGCAGAGGTTTGGACAACATCTACAGCAACAGAAGGGGCCCCAGGGGAAGGCTTATAGTCTGGCTCTTGAGGCAGAGCCGGAGCAGGTTTCGGAGCCAGATTATTTGGCTGACGTCATTACAGGTCATATTTATTTGCATACTTTTCTAGCTCTATGCTTGTTTGATTCTGGTACATCACATAGCTTCATGTCATTAGAGTTTATGCATAAACACCACTTAGTAGCTACACCTACCGAGGAGATGAGTAAAGTAATGACGGGAGGCGGACCAGTGTCCATTAGAGCCATCTATAGATGCTCTATTACTATAGCTGGGAGAGAGTTTAGGGGACGATTCTTTATGATGCCACTCCCCGGGTATAATATCATATTGGGGATGTACTGGCTTAGCTATGCCTATGCAGCTATAGACTATCATAAGGGTAGTATTCTGTTCAGTCCCCCAGGTACGACACCCTTCAGTATTAGGAGGATAGGGCCGAAGATCAGCCTAGAGCCGAACTGTTGTGCGAGAGTTGGGGAGTTAGCACCGCCACACCCTATCATTAGGAAGTTTATGGATGTATTCCCAGAGGATCTTCCAGGACTTCTGCCTGACAGAGATGTGGAGTTCACTATAGATTTAGTACCGGGTTCATCACCAGTATCCCGGGCTTGCTATAGAGTGAACCCCAAGGATGCCGTAGAGATGAAGGAGCAGATTGATGACCTGTTGAAAAAGGGTTTCATTCGATCTAGTGCTTCTCCAAAGGGAGCGCCAGTGCTTTTTGTGCCGAAGAAGGATGGTACAGTCCGGTTGTGTATTGACTACCGGGCTTTGAATACCATCACCATTAAGAACAAATATCCTCTGCCCAGGATAGATGATTTGTTTGACTAGTTGAGTGGGGCGAAGGTATTTTCCAGGATAGATTTGAGATCCGATTACCACCAGGTGAAAGTCAGGACTGCAGACATCCAGAAGACGGCGTTCAACACGAAGTACGGGCAGTACGAGTTTTTGGTGATGCCATTTGGTCTCACAAATGTGCTAGCTGTCTTTATGAACTTGATGAATAAGACATTTCACCAGTATCTGGATAAGTTCGTCGTAGTATTTATCGACGACATCCTGATATACTCGAAGACGTCGGAGGAGCACGCAGAGCACTTACGGACAGTTTTGGGGATTCTGAGGCAGGAGAGGTTGTATGCCAAATTGTCGAAGTGCGAGTTCTTTTTAGAAAGAGTGGAGTTTCTCGGTCATATAGTTACTGGAGAGGGGATCTCGGTGGATCCCAGGAAGATTGCTGCCGTTGAGACATGGAAGGCTCCGACGTCAATTTCAGAGATCACGAGCTTCCTGGGTTTAGCCGACTATTATAGGAAGTTCATCCAGGACTTTGCTAGGATAGCTAAACCCATGACGAAACTGACACGGAAGGACGCAGAGTACATCTGGTCAGAGGACTGCCAGGCAGCATTTGAGGAGCTGAAGAGGAGGCTGACGACCGCTTCAGTTCTGACATTACCTTCGGGATCTGGAGGTTTTACCATATACAGCGATGCTTCAGGAAAGGGGCTAGGATGTGTCCTACAACAGCATAGAAAAGTGATTGCTTATACATCTAGGCAATTACGGACTCATGAGGAGAACTATCCTACCCACGACCTAGAGTTAGCTGCGGTGATCTTTGCACTCAAGTTGTGGAAACACTACTTATACGGAGAGCGTGTGGAAATCTTTACTGACCACAAGAGCTTGAAGTATATTTTCACGCAAAAAGAGCTGAACATGAGGCAAAGACGATAGTTGGAGTTGATGAAGGACTTCGACATCGATTTACAGTATCATCCCGGAAAGGCTAATGTGGTGGCAGATGCGCTGAGCATGCATTCGATGGCATGGTATCTGATGATATATCGACATTTGCGGGAAGATCTAGAGAAGCTCGGTATCGAGATGGTTCGGCCAGGTATCAGTGATACAGATGATGGTGCTTGACATTCAGTTAGGTTTCATGGAGCAGATCAAGGAGGCACAATCTACAGAAGAGAGCCTTCGCAGACTTCGAGCCCAGGCTTTAGCTGGATTGCTGGATGACTTCACCCTAGCAGAGGATGGATCCTTGAGGCATGGAAGCCGATTATGCGTGCCGAATGGAGAGCTGATAGAGGCAGTCTTGCAGGAGGCACACCGATCTCGATATTCTATTCACCCTGGTGCCAACAAGATGTACCGTGACTTGCGAAAATATCTTTGGTGGCACGGGATGAAGAGAGATGTATCATGTTTTATTTTGAGATGCCTAGTTTGCCAGCAGGTCAAGGCGGAGCGCCAGAGGCCAGCTAGTCTATTGCAGCCATTATCCATTCCCGAGTGGAAGTGGGAACACATTACGATAGAATTCGTCTCAGGGCTTCCTCGTTCCCAAGGAGGGAAAGATGCCATTTGGGTCATCGTTAACAGGCTGACGAAGTGTGCATACTTTATACCCTTCAAGGTGGGGCTTTCCATCGAGAAGTTAATAGAGCTATACATACAACAGATAGTTCACTTCACGGAGTTCCAGTGAGCATCGTGTCGGACCGAGACAGCAGATTTACGTCCTACTACTGGAGGAGCTTGCAGGAAGAGTTGGGCAGTCGGCTCAAGTTCAGTACAGCGTACCACCCGCAGACAGATGGACAGTCCGAGAGGACGATACAGACCTAGAGGACATGCTGAGGACTTGTGTGCTGGACTTTGGCGGATCACGGGAGAGCCATCTGCACTTGGTAGAGTTTTCATACAACAACAGCTACCAAGCCAGCATCGGTATGTCTCCTTTCGAGGCACTATCTGGACGACGATGCCGTACAATGCTCTTTTGGGATGATGTTGGGGATAGAGTTATGCTTGGGCCAGAGATGATCACGGATACAGCAGAGAAGGTTGGGATGATCAGAGACAGGCTCAGAGTCGCTCAGGACAGGCATAAACACTGGGCCGATGCCAGTCGCAGACTGATGGATTTCGCTGACAGAGATATGGTGCTAGTGAATATATCACCTACTAGAGGGACGATCCGGTTCGGACGAGGAGGCAAGTTGAGCCCCAGATACATCAGGCCGTTCGAGATACTTGGCAGGATCGGAGAGGTAGCTTACAGGGTTGTACTTCCACCCAATTTAGTAGGAGTTCACGATGTCTTTCATGTGTCTCAGCTGAGGAGATATGTTCCGGACCCCAGCCATGTGCTAGATCATTCAGAGTTGGAGATCGGACCGAGTCTTGCAGTCACTGAGCAGCCAGTGGAGATATTGGACAAGAGGGAGAAGAGGCTGAGGAACAAAGTTATACCCTTAGTACGAGTAGCTTGGAGCCGTCACTCTCCGGGTGAATCTACTTGGAAGAGGGAGTCGGACATGAGGGAGAGATATCCTTACTTGTTCGACCCAACAGCCGTGAGGGAACCACCCGTTCCCGTTTGATACCCTAGAGGTTAGTCTCAATAGTAGCCTTAGTCTTTTGTTTGCATTACTTGCTATGTTAGAATGTTTGTAGAGTCTTCTATCCTTGTGAATTTCGAGGACAAAATTTTTCAAGGAGGGAAGATTTGTAAGCCCCTAGTTTTTAAATATTATTTTTTTATAAATTTAAATAGTGATTATATCCATAAAATAAAATTTTATAATTATTATGAATTTTTCAAGAATTTTAAATAAAATTTTAATGATTTTTAAAGCAAAATATATTATTTTGTAATTAATTAAATTGTTTTAATATCTATTTGCAACTGTTTTAATTATTTAATTAGAGTTTGCAATATTCGACTTGTCTGTACAAATTAAGTTTTGCACAGAACCACAGCGGGGGTGTATATGCAAATTGGAATTTGCATTTAACTAAGGCGGTTGTGTTTAGTGTAAATATCAAACTAGGAGGGGGCTTTCTGTAAAATCCTAACCCAACGACCGCCGCGCTGTCATCGTCTCCAACTAACCCGGGCGAAAACCCTAATCCTAATCTAAAATCCTAATTCGACCGACCTACAGCCCTATAAGACCACCCCGACCCCAAACCCTAACCCTAGACTTTCCCAGACCACCCCAACGACCACCACATCGCCGCCCAACCCCACTTTTATCCCCGACGATCGCCGAAACCCTAGATCTAGGTTTTCCATCGCCCAGAGCCGCTTCACGACGAACCACCAACGTCAACCGACGCGTCTCGACGAGCTGACCCCCGCCCTATTTTTCCCCGACCACCCCGATGACTCCTCCACCGTGCAACGCCCCCGAACGCCACCGCCTCGCGGACACGTACGTGTCTTCTAGTCTCTAGTATCGTGTTGTGTCTCGTGTTCACATTACTGGACTCGTCAGGACACAAGGAACCCAGTGATGGGCATGGACACGGCTAGTTCGAATCGTGCGAGTCGTGCACGACCCGGACACTTGGACTCGACCGTTCTTCGTGTCCTTAACTGTCAGGACAGGAAGAATAGGTTATTGGGTTATTGGGTTTAGTTTTGGGCTGTCGGGTTAAAATCCATTAACCTAAAACCTATAATAAAACTAACCCTAACCCTATCCCTAACAACTGACTCGAGCTGACCCCCTGGCCAGCTCGAGCGCGCTAACCCCCCCTGCCCTTGGCCGAGTTCGAGCCCCCCTTTTCCTTTCTTTTTGGTTTTGTTTTGTTTTTAGTTTATTTTATTATATATATGTATATATGTATTTATATATATATGTATATGGATTTATATAAATATATATATTATTATATATATACAGTTATATATATATATATATATATATATATATATATATATTTTATTTATTTATTTATTTTATTTTTTTTTATTTTTATATATATATATATATATATATATATTTATATATGAGCAAAGCATTCCTTCATAGTGGATCCTCGCCCTCATTTTTATGGGATAAAAATTCCTCTCAAAGTATTTTTCTTTGAGCTGCCAGGGATCCCAAGTGTCATGGGACACAGGAATATCATTCCGATCAAGACATATTATATCTTCCTCAGCTGATTTCTGAGTGTAGATTGTCTCCATTTCTGCAAGAGTTGCCGCCTCTTGGTAGGAAAATTTTTCCTTCTGCTGCTCATTTGATGCAGTATCAGCTGAAACAATTATATTTCTTCGAACAAGAATTTGGTCCTGTATCCGGTGAGTCTTTCGACTTTTGGGTTGCTCCCATTTGGGAGGCTCCCAGGGCTGCTTGCCCTTATCGCGCCTGCTCATTCTGTAAAAATTCTCGGATTAGAAAATTGGAAAGACTATTTTCTTCTCCCTTAATATATTCAATATCAAAATCAAAAATTGCTAATTCAGCCTGCCATCTAGCAAATATTTGTTTTGAAGCTAGATTTTTAACATCCTTTTCCAAGACAGTTTTTGCAGAGCTACAATCTATTCTAAGCAAAAACTTCTGATTGAGCAGATCATCTTGGAATTTATGAATACATTTTATTATAGAAAGAATTTCTTTCTTAATTGTGGAATAATTAAGTTGGGTATCATTCCATTTATCCGAGCAAAACCTAACTAAGACCTCTTTATTAGTCTCAGGGTTTCTTTGTTTTAAGATGCCTCCATAACCAATATCACTAGCATCTGTTTCTACTATTTTAAACCATTCAGCATTGGCTAAATGTAAGCAAGGTAAATTCTTAACCTTCTGCTTTATTATCCTAACTGCCTTAGTATGTTCTTCTGACCAGGCAGGTGGATTCTTCTTTAATCTTTGATACAAAATTTTTGTATCCTGAGCTATATTCTTGTAAAAATCAGAAACATAGTTCAAAGCCCCAAGAAACCTTTGTAACTGTTTATTATCAGTTATTTCATCGGGGAATTTAGAAGAAAATTCAATACTTCTATCAATATAAATTATTGTCCTATTGGCTATATTATGTCCCAAAAATCTTATTTCTGTTTGGAACAATTTCATTTTTGGTGCTGATATTACTAACCCATTCTTGATGACTAAATGCTTGAAAATTTTCAAGTGCTTAAAATGTTCATCAAGAGAATTAGAAAATATTAATATATTATCAATGTATGATAAAATAAATTCAGAATAATTATTGAATATTTCATTCATTATATTCTGAAATTCGGACGGAGCATTCTTTAGTTCGAAGGGCATAACATTCCATTCATAATGCCCAAATGGAACGGTAAATGCAGTCTTATACCTATCCTGTTCAGCTATCTGGATTTGCCAGTAGCCTGATTTTAAATCAAATTTGGAAAATATCCTTGCTCTAACAATTCTGTTGAGCAAATCCCTCTTATTAGGGATTGGATATCTAATCCATTTTAAAACCTTATTAAGAGGTTTATAATTAATTACCAATCTTGGTACACCTCTCTCCCTCTCAGCATTATTCATTACATAGAATGCTGTGCAACTCCATGGAGAGTATAATTTCCTTATTAACTTCTTGTCTATTAAATCCTGTATTTCTTTTTTACATATTTCTAGATATTGCTGATTCATCTGGCACGGCCTCGCCTTGGTTGGGATATCTTTCTCATTAAAGCTATCCTCATATGGAAGTAAAACAATATGCTGTTTCCGATCCAAAAAAGCATTTGGAAGATTACTACAAGTTTGGAGCTTAAACTCTTCTTCAACTTGTTGTATTCTATCCTTCATCTCTGGCTTATTTAATTGATCAGAGATTTGTATTTGCCTTTTTTCCTCCCTGAGAAAATTGATTTGATTTTCTTTAAAATCAATTTCTCTTATTTCATTGAGGATTTTGATCATTGGATCACGAATAAATTCAAATGTCACTTCTCTACCCTTATATACAGTAGAAATTCCCTTCAAATTAATACTCTTTATTGGCATAAGTTTTTCTAGGAAAGGGGTTCCTAGAATAATATGCTGAGTTATTTCTTTGACTACCACAAATTGTAGTGGTATGGTGGCAGAATTTTTACAGACATTAACATCTGTAACCTTATATGGTGCTATCAATGCTTTATTATTCGCAGCACTCAGTGTTTGAGTTGTGCGTTCACAATATTTTATTGGAATCACACCCTCTTTAACACAATTAAGGTCTGCACCACTATCTACTAGTGCAATCAAATTCTTAATATAATACTTATTATTAATGAGTAAATCTATTTGAATGTACCATTTTTGGGTAACATAGAGATCTATTTTCTCTAATTTCTGTTGAGGTTCATTTTTCTCATCAGAAACGCCAGGGGTAGAAGTATTACTTCTTTTTGAGCTTTCCCCTTGCTCAGTAGTATGGATTATCATATTCTTTGCTACCGTCTCCAAATTAGACAGTCTTATTTGAGTCATCTCATCTTGAGATTTTAACTCTTTTATTTCTTTTTCAATACCTTAATCTCATTTTGGAGATCTTGTATTGTTACAGCTTTTATCTCCTTATTTCTATATCGTCGAAGGACTTCATCCATACTATAAAATTCTTCTTTCTTATTAGTTCCTTCCTCATTCAAGGAACTACCATTTGACTTCTCTTCTAAGCTAAGAAAGTCTATTAACTTTTCTCTAGCATTTCTACTGATTTCAGTAGATAATAGAGATTTATTATCTCTCCTTTATCTTGAGCAGTCAATACATTAATTGACAATCCATTCATTTCGACTATGGACTTATAATACTCAAGATTATGTTCATTGGAACATTCCTCACAGCTACATTCACTATCACATTCACACATATTAATCGACTCGTCATTACTATACTCGTCTGATGATCCTAATTCTTCATCAGAATTTATCAATATTTTGTACAGGGTTTTCTTTAACCCTTCATCCTCTATTTCTTGGATTTTCTTCTTAGTATAACACCTATTAGCATAATGACCTATTTTACCACATTTGTAGCATTTTATTTCTTTAGAGGATTTCCTCTTATGAGAAGATTTCTTCTCTTTCCCCTTTTCTTTCTCCTTGTATTGCTGGGGATATTTCTTCTTCTTTTTTCTCCTATAGTAGGGCTTATTTCCCTTTTCTCTACTATAATCTTTCTTAGCCTTTCCCTTCTTATCATAAGGCTTGTAATCATCTACAGCAAATTGACTACAAAATTCACCTAATTGCTTTCTCTCCGAAAGCCTCTGTGATTTCAATTGATTCCTTAGCTTTAAATCATTACATAAAGCTAAGCCTTCTTGAACACAAGCATTGATTAATGCTCCATAGGTGTAATTCTGATATGGTATTTCACCATTATTCCTTTCCTTCAACTTTTGCCGTATTTTTTCAGCAAAGAGGTTGGGTAATCCATCAATAAATTTAGACTTCCAGTGTGATGCATTGGCATCATCCAACGTCATGACTCTACTTAGAAAAGTATCCTTATACCATCTGAAATGAGTCAAAGTTGGACATCGCAAATTCTGTAATAGGGTTCTAATTCTCCCCCCATCAGAAATATGTCCTGTGAAATGCTCTAATATATTATATATTAGAGTGTAAACAGCATCAGATTTCTGCTGTCCATCTTCTGTCTTAGTGACATTTATTATTTCCATTCGTTGCTCATTACTCAGGCAATGATCCCACCATCCTCGCAGGATGCCTGTAAATCCACTGGCGACAAATAAGGCAATTTGTCGATCATTATTACCTGCGGCTTTAGCAACATTGGAATACATCAATATTCGATGTAATTGGTTATGTATTTGCTTATCAGAAAGACCATCTATGTTCCATTCATAGATCTCTCCGGCACAGTAATGATTCTGAATTATAGAATCATTCTCCTCATACAAAACATCCATTGGAGAAGGTCTTTTGTAGTAATATTTAATCAAATTGGGTTTGTCATATTTGACAGTATTAACTCTTTCTCGATTCATATCTTTCTGAACCGCTTCTAAAGAGTTTTGAACCGAATTAAAAGAATTATACATTTCCTCTAATTCAATAGGATTAACCTGTTCATCTTGAGTAGAACAAGTCTTCCTAGAGTCAGATTCAGACTCTTGACCATTCTGGGTCGAGGATTCTCCTTGTAGCACATTAAGGTGCTTAGGTGTATCCTTAGCCTTATTAGGATCATAATTCAGAAATTCCTCTTTAAGACGTTCGTACTCCAATTCTTCTTCGGAGAGTACATTAACGCTTTGATTTCTGAATTGCTCGACTAACTCTTTCAGATCTTCCTTTGTAAATTCTGACTTAGATCTGAACTTATAGTCGGTGACTTCCATTGGAGGTCTAATTGGAATCCTACTTGTTTCCATTTTGGGTTTAACAATAGGACTCTCATGAAGCTCCACTCCTTTAAGCGAATTAAACTTATCATGTAGCTTCTGAATATTCTCCTCTATTCGGGTTAATTGTTTACCCATAACTTGAATAAAGGTATTAGTATAATTATTTTGCAGTATTATTTTCTGTAACTCTTTTATTGTGGCTTTCTCATGTTCTATAGCCTTATAGAACGAATTAGCCTCAATATTAGTATTGAACGGAGCAGATATTTTAAGAGATTCATTAGGAGGATATAACGATTTTATTTTCTGTCCTCCCTTAGTGGTCCAAATCTTAAATTGCTCCTCGATGACATTTATATGTCTTATTCTACCACTAAGATATTCTTCAAGGAACCAATCTCGGAACCATCGTACCTTCTGCATATTTGGAAGGTCTTCTTCATACATTTTTCTATATTCTCTACGCTGATGAACTTTGAATTGGTGTTGAAACCATTCCCTAAATTCTCTATTTGCTTCGCTGTAATATTCTTTCTTACAGCACTCAATCATCGCTGGTGAGAGCCTATAATCCATTAAAAATTAAATGCCATTTCCGACATTGTCGGCTCCTCATCTAATTTAGATGACTGAGAGTCTGATTTGGAAGCATATATTGGGTGAACGACATTGGATTCATTTATTTGAAACTTTTTTATTTTGCTTTCTTCTATATTAGAAGATTCAGCTTCTGATTGCTTATCTGAGATGGATTTCTCAGTTATGAATCTCCTAGAACTTGATGTAGAGATTCTGGCTTTTATTTGTGGAGTAAATCTAACTTCCACATCGCCATCTGGAGTCTGAATTATTTGGTCTATTTTCGAATCCATTATGGGTTTCGGAGGTACAGCCATATTCAGGGTCCATTCATTAGGAAAGTTTATTTCTTTCCACTTGATTATTCTATTAGTAGCTACCTTAGTAGTCAAAAGATTAGTTTCTACCAAAGTAGTCTGTCCTGGTTTAGTAAGGTGTTTAGCCTTTGGGGCTAAAGTATTTAACACCTTAAAATGAACTCTATAGATTATTGCTATAGTTTCAGATCCAGGAAGAAAATTATAACCAAATGTCTTTAGATTCAAAGACACAGCTTCTAACAGGTTTGCATCTGTTAGAGATAAGCTTAAATTGGGATAGACATTAAAATATACTGGACCATGACAGAGACTTGTCTGCATGACTCCCATTAGGGATTGAGCCCAGTCCAAACACCGACCATCTCTTAAAGATGTCAGTAATGATGCATTTAAACCTTGAAGTGTTAAAGGTTTTAATGCTACCTGTATTAATCCAATATGAATAAAATTATATTTATCTCTGTAATTAGAGATATCGTCTTCAGATAACAACTTGATTATTTGTTCATTATCTGAGACTTGGACAGTTCTTTCCATTGTCTTAATTGCAATGGAAGACTTGAAATCAAAAGTACCTATTTGGTATATTTCCTTAGGTTGAACTTTAGGAATTGTCCATTTGTTCAACTCCTCTAATTATGTAGGGAATTCATACAGATTAGTATTCTTAACTGATTTACCCTTATTAAGGGTCTTCTTATTTGAACCTATTAGGTTTGCCAGCTGCTCACTCATTTGAGGAGGATCTATCTTGCTACCTTCTTCATGTAAACTATTAACCTGCATCCTGCTGTTAATATCAATACTACTATCGCTAATATCTAAATGGCTTAGGTCTAATTCTTTTGGTAGTAAAAATGTTGCACGGCTGTCAACGATTTACGGCTAAACTAGGCACTCTCTGCCATCAAACGCCTACGCGACTTTGGTGCCGTCCCACAACACATAGACACACCATACAAACTATCCCTAAGCATCCAAACAGAGCAACTAGTAGTAGTAAAACAACAGCAGATTACATGTTAAAATAGTCACATAAAGAAATTAGCAAGATAGAACTTACCTACTCTCGAGCCATCATGGCTCTGATACCAATTGTAAACAGGATCTTCAAAGAGGCCAGAAGAGTAGAAGAACAAGATCGAAATAGCAAAGATCGAAATAGCAAACTTGAACTTTTATTGATATTAGTAGTAGTACAAGCACTCACAAACTCACACTCTTATAGAGGAAAATAGAAAACTAGTACAAACTTGCACTCCTAAATGAGGCAGAAGGCCTCTATTTATAGTACAAACACACCCGAAGCCAACCGGCAGTATCAGGTTATTACAAGCCATCTGTCCAGAAGCACCGCCTCGAGTGAATTATTGGAGCTACGCAGTGTATTAGGCACATACGTGTCCCGACAATATCTTATTTTGCTTTATTAAAGGAGATTCTCTCTTATCTTGACTTTGGCCGGGATTGTAGGGCCCACGTCCACAATTATCATTATTTGTGGCTGTCTTCATCAATTCCGCCTTTATTCCACTACCGCACAGCTGTCCTCTATTTTCCATCATCTTCACTATTCCTGGGTCGCCTTCGTGGCGCGTGACTGGCGGACGATTCAACCACCACTTCCTTGTTGCTTTCAGAGGAAGATTTATCCTCACCGCCAAGGGCTGTAACTGATGCCTCAAATGACTTCATTGAATCATCATCATCCAGGTCTAGGAAAATAGTATCGCCAAATATTTCTTTCATCTGGGAATGAATATATTTGCGACATCGATTCTTCAATTCTTCTTTGGATATTTTAGGATTTTTCCTGAGTATATAGTCTTTATATTTTCTCAGGTAATTATCCTCATAATCCATGATTTTTTCTTCTTGCAGCTTCTCGGATTCTTTGGCTTCTGCTGCAAGAGATGCCTTGATTTCTGCTATTTTTTCTTTCTCATCAATTCTGTTCCACCGTTTGATGAGAAAAATTCTTTTTAATTTGTAAATTCCAAATTCTCCCTCTGCGTATTTGAGAGACCACTTCATTATGTGGGGAATATTATTAGAGACGAAAAATAACATAGTTGTCTCCTCCTCATAAAAATTCTGTTTTTTTCTGGCAAATTTTTGCCTTCTCGACCCATTCGTCGAACAAATTGAGCAATGGTCCTGACAATATTTCCAGGTTTGCTCCAAAGTAATTCTACCACTTATTGAACCAGGTGGGAATGTCATGCTCTAATATTTTAGGATATATCTTAATAAACCAGGAATGCCTCCTTTTGTCATTCTCGTAATAAAACACATAAAGAAAGCATCAATATAATCCCAGTAAGTGAACTTCATTGAAGTCTTATTATTTCTGAAAAGCATTGCCCTCTCGAAATTAGGATGCAAACCCCATGATTGAGGTGTAAGGATTTTATATATAGTAATTTTACTATATACAATCTCTGAATGCGGATCTTTAGGATTTTGCCTAAAGTGCTCAATTTCTGCCGAATTGGTAGAGCAAAGCATATATATATATATATATATATATATATATATATATATATAGATATATATATATATATATATATATATATATATATATATATATATATATATATATATAATTATGTATATATATAATTGTGTTTGTTGTATAATTATGTATATATTTTCAAATACAATTTTGATGCAAAATATTATTATGTAAAATTTCACAAGTTATTTTATTATATAATTTTGTGACTTGTATATTTTTCCACTTTAAAATATATTTATATACATATTTAAATTCCTGTTTTTTATAAATTATGGCCAATTGATGTCCAAACCTAGCATGGGTTTTTGGGCCCAATTGTGTCTAATACATTCAGAGTCTGTACAAGTCATATTGGACTTGATTCATTGCTTTGGGTCCCGTATCTGGACTTCGGTTCAATTTCGAATACGTGGACAAAATAGTAAATAATTAATTAATTATTTTCCAGAAATTATTACTTGCTATTTTTGAATTTTTATATATATTTTAATTGCTGAAAAATATGGGAAAAATTGTATTTGAATACTATTTTAATTTTGTTTAGAATAATTTTTCCAGCATTTAATAAGTACTTTTGGCATTTTATAAAAATAGGAAAACAGAACTCATGTTCAGGATACATATGTTTGCTGATTTCTAATAAATATCTATGAGAGTTTATAAATTCCAGAAAAATTAGTGTAAATTTCTATAATTAACAAGGTTCATTCTGGTACTTTATTTTATGTAAAATTGAGCTTTCTGTCTATCTCAAAATTTATTGAAACATAGTGTACAGTTTGATTTATTTATTGAATAGTTACGACTTACAATATTTTGTGTTGTTTTGAGTTATTGTAGTATTGGACCACCCCCTACACTAGTATAAAGACCCTAGAAAGTTAGTTTGGATATTGTGTCACCCCACACTGGTCTCCTATGCAAAAGTCATCATTTGGCTAGGTGTCGAGTCAAAAAGTTGTGTCGCACAACTAGTGTTTTAGTGCTTAACTTAGTATGAAAACTAAGTTTATGTATTATTGCTACAGTGATGACTCACCAGGCATCTCTAGCATTTCTATCACTACCTTGCTTTGCTAAAGGCAAGTACCTCTACAAACTTTACATACTGCTATAACAATAAACTGTAATTTCCAACCATGTTAAATACTGATCCTTGGGGTAGCACGTTAAAACTTCACATGTTGTATTACTTTCAGTCTCTACCATGTTTAGGACAGTTTTTATATCTCTCACATGTTTAAACAATGGATTAAGGGAAAACTGTTAGTAGTGTACGTGATCATGCCCCCCTCCTCCGTATGTATTTACCGAGCACTGACATTCTATATGTAACTTTGTCGTATGTCTGATCCCGCATTTGTGTATGGACTTACACCGATGACGTTAAGGGTACGTATGTGCACTTCAAAAAATTGATATGTACCACTGTACATCCTAATTACCTATTGACTGATCACTCACCTACTACAGTTTTAAACTTTAAAACAAATACTTATTGCCATGATGAAATGTATCTAAAATTGGATAAACAAGATATGTTATTTTATTTCTTTCCATCACATGATCAGTAGTATATGTTTGTTAGAATCAGTACTTGCTCCCATCCTGACAGGATAAACGTTGTAGGTATACTTACTGAGAAGGAGTTGCTTTGCGATTCCTATTATGGAGTTGCTGCCGAGGACCAGGCTTTATCTTACGAGGATATACCTGCGGGGAAACTCGTCTAGTTTGTGTAGTTGCTAGGGATATTTTAGAGTAGTCATGTATTAGACTACGTATTATGTAACTGGACCTGTATCCAATTTTATATTTTGGACTTGTACTTGGAACTTACTTATATACGAGATGACTTTTGTGTTTGGAATATTTCAGACTCTTTATTACTTATAGAACTGTTTGCACATTTTAGTCTTATCTTGGTATCTTTAGAACAGCTTACTACGCTTTATCTCAAGCGTAGGCTGGACATGACTTGGTCCGGCCCAACAATTTGGGTAACGAATCGTGACATGTTTTTAGTGGTGGCCTACGTAGGTCCCGACTAAATTGTTTGGTTACGTTATTGTACCAAGCATGCCTGCAATTAGGAACTTAAGGTAATTAGACAACACTAAGGAATGACGCTTAGAACACCTAGAGGAATACTAGGATTGCAACATAGGAAACGCATCACATCATATGCTCGCTATTACAATTAGATTTTTTGTTTATGATTGCTTACTTTAAAGAGCCCTTATAAGTCCTTTTTTATTTAATTAGATGGTGCTCACCCGCTCATCCCAGAATGTCACACCTGAGAATAGCATACTTTCCATCCAGTCGGTTGACCAGTTGACCGATACACCTCCACCTACCATACTCTTCCACTCCATAAATCCACCAACCCAGATGCCTCCACCACCTTCCATATCACAGACCCAGCAGGATCTGATACTCCCACCATACCTGCCCAGGCTTTCGTCACACTCGACGGAAACCAACTGCTCACTCTGATCCAGGGGTTCCTAACAACCCATCAGGAGCAGACCATCTTACTCCGCCAGATCATGGAGCGTTCTGAGGAACGTACCGGGGTACCACCACCTGTAGAGCCACGGCAGAGAGCGGGGACAATCAAGGACTTCATGGGTCTGAACCCCAAGGAGTTCTTAGGGACCGAGGGCATCGTAGTAGCAGATGACTGGCTAGACTCGGAAGAAAGGAAGCTCCTTGGAACTAGGTTGCCGGGTGACCTCCAGGTCGAGGCAGCAGGATTTTTGCTGATAGACTTGGCAAGAGTTTGGCTCCGGAATGAGCCGCTATTCGCGAGAGGAAAGGCCACTTGGGATCAGTTCAAGACCCAGTTCAAGAAGAAATTCTTCTCGACCACCGCTAGGGTAGCCATGGGGCTACGATTCCAGAACATCCAGCAGGGGAACCGTTCTGTTGACGAGTATGCAGCGGAGTTTAGTCGCAGCCATTTCGCTCCTAGTCTAGTTACAGACCCAGAGGAGTTGACGCGTCGGTTTTGCCATGGTCTAGTTCCAGACATTGGCATTCTTATAGTGGCAAACGGTACGACTGACTACTACCAGAGCCTAGAGTTGGCCCGGAGCATAAAGGAGCGTCTTCTGTCTTGCAAGAAGCTGGCTTCTGTACACCTCGAGGGACCGTCTAAGCCTCAGGCTTTCCAGCTGAGAGCACCGACGCCGTACCAGCAGACATACCGTCCTCCTACACCTCATCACCCAACTCTAACAGCTAGAGCCCCGGGACCCCGGCAGCAGAAGGGAGCTTTGTGTGCATTCTGTAGGAGGCTAGGCCATGACGCTATTGTCTGTAGGAAGAGGTTAGGGCAGTGTTTAGCTTATGGGTCTACCACCCATCAGCTTCGGGACTGCCCAGTAGCGAGGGTACCAGGTATCGGACCACCGTCTAGAGGACCGCCGCTTTCGAATCAGCAGCAGAGGTTTGGGCAACATCTGCAGCAGCAAAAGGGACCCCAGGGGAAGGCTTATAGTCTGGCTCTTGAGGCAGAGCCGGAGCAGGTTTTAGAGCCAGATTATTTGGCTGACGTCATCACAGGTCATATTTATTTATATACTTTTCTACTCTATGCTTATTTGATTCTGGTGCATCATATAGCTTCCTGTCATTAGAGTTTATGCATAAACACCACTTAGTAGCTACACCTACCGAGAAGATGAGTAGAGTAATGACGGGAGGCAGACCAGTACCCATTAGAGCCATCTATAGATGCTCTATTACTATAGCTGGGAGAGAGTTTAGGGGACGATTCTTTGTGATGCCACTCCTCGTGTATGATATCATATTAGGGATGGACTGGCTTAGCTATGCCCATACAGCTATAGGCTGTCATGAGGGTAGTATTCTGTTCAGTCCCCCAGGCACGGCACCCTTCAGTGTCAGAAGGATAGGACCGGAGATCAGCCTAGAGCCGAACTATTATGCGACAGTTGGGGAGTTAGCACTGCCACACCCTATCATTAGGGAGTTTATGGATGTATTCCCAGAGGATCTTCCAGGACTTTTGCGTGACAGAGATGTGGAGTTCACTATAGATTTAGTACCAGGTTCATCACCAATATCCCGGGCTTGCTATAGAGTAAACCCCAAGGAGGCCGTAGAGATGAAGGAGCAGATTGATGACCTGTTGAAAAAGGGTTTCATTCGATCTAGTGCTTCTCCATGGGGAGCGCCAGTACTTTTTATGCCGAAGAAGGATGGTACAGTCCGGTTGTGTATTGACTACCGGGCTTTGAATACCATCACCATTAAGAAAAAATATCCTCTGCCCAGTATAGATGATTTGTTCGACCAGTTGAGTAGGGCGAAGGTATTTTCCAGGATAGATTTAAGATCCGGTTACTACCAGATAAAAGTCAGGGCTGCAGACATCCAGAAGGCGACGTTCAACACGAAGTACGGGTAGTACGAGTTTTTGGTGATGCCATTTGGTCGCACAAATGCGCCAGTTGTCTTTATAAACTTGATGAATAAGACATTTCACCAGTATCTGGATAAGTTCGTCATAGTATTTATCGACGACATCCCGATATACTCGAAGATGCCGGAAGAGCACGCAGAGCACTTGCGGACAGTTTTGGAGATTCTGAGGCAGGAGAGGTTGTATGCCAAATTGTCGAAGTACGAGTTTATTTTAGACCGAGTAGAGTTTCTCGGTCATATAGTTACTGGAGAGGGGATCTCGGTGGATCCCAGGAAGATTGCTGCCGTTGAGACATGGAAGGCTCCAACGTCAATTTCAGAGATCAGGAGCTTTCTGGGTTTAGCCGGCTATTATAAAAAGTTCATCCAGGACTTTGCTAGGATAGCTGAACCCATAAAGAAACTGACGCGGAAGGACGCAGAGTACATGTGGTCAGAGGACTGCCAGGCAGCATTTGAGGAGCTGAAGAGGAGGCTGACGACCGCTCCAGTTCTGAAATTACCTTCGGGATCTAGAGGTTTTACCATATACAGCGATGCTTCGGGAAAGAGGCTAGGATGTGTCCTACAGCAGCATGGGAAAGTTATTGCTTATGCATCTAGGCAATTATGGACTCATGAGCGAAACTATCCTACCCACGACCTAGAGTTAGCTGCGGTGATCTTTGCACTCAAGTTGTAGAAACACTACTTATACGGAGAGCGTGTGAAAATCTTTACTGAACACAAGAGCTTGAAGTATGTGTTCACGCAGAAAGAGCTGAACATGAGGCAAAGACGATGGTTGGAGTTGATGATGGACTTCGACATCGATTTACAGTATCATCCCGGGAAGGCAAATATGGTGGCGGATGCGCTGAGCAGGCATCCGATGGCATGGTATCTGATGATAGATCGGCATTTGCGGGAAGATCTAGAGAAGCTCGGTATCGAGATGGTTCGGCCAAGATCAGTGATACAGATGATGGTACTTGACATTCATTCAGGTTTGATGGAGCAGATCAAGGAGGCGCAATCTACAGAAGAGAGCCTTCGCAGACTTCGAGCCCAGGCTTTAGCTGGATTGCTGGATGACTTCACCCTAGCAGAGGATGGATCCTTGAGGCATGGAAGCCGATTATGCGTGCCGAAAGGAGAGCTGATAGAGGCAGTCTTGCAGGAGGCACACCGATCTCGATATTCTATTCACCCTGGTGCCAACAAGATGTACCGTGACTTACGGTAACATCTTTGGTCGCACGGGATGAAGAAAGATGTATCACATTTTATTTCGAGATGCCTAGTTTGCCAGCAGGTCAAGGCGGAGCGCCAGAGGCCAGCTGGTCTATTGCAGCCGTTACCCATTCCCGAGGGGAAGTGGAAACATATTACGATGGACTTCGTTTCAGGGCTTCCTCATTTCCAAGGAGGAAAGGATGCCATTTGGGTTATCGTTGACAGGCTGACGAAGTGTGCGCACTTCATACCCTTCAAGGTGGGGCTTTTCATCGAGAAGTTAGCGGAGCTATACATACAGCAGATAGTTCGCTTGTACGGAGTACCATCCGCAGAGTTGGGCATTCGGCTCAAGTTCAGTACATCGTACCATCCGCAGATAGATGGACAGTCCGAGAGGACGATACAGATGCTAGAAGACATGCTGAGGACTTGTGTGCTGGACTTTGGCGGATCATGGGAGAGCCATCTGCACTTGGTAGAGTTTTCATACAACAACAGCTACCAAGCCAGCATTGGTATGTCTCCTTTCGAGGCACTATATGGACGACGATGTCGTACACCGCTCTTTTGGGATGATGTTGGGGACAGAGTTATGCTTGGGCCAGAGATGATCACGGATGCAGCAGAGAAGGTCGGGATGATCAGAGACAGGCTCAGAGTCGCCCAGGACAGGCAGAAACACTGGGCCGATGCTAGTCGCAGACCGATGGAGTTCTCTGACGGAGATATGGTGCTAGTAAAGATATCACCTACTAGAGGGACGATCCGGTTCAGACGAGGAGGCAAGTTGAGCCCAGATACATCGGGCCGTTCGAGATACTTGGCAGGATCGGAGAGGTAGCTTACAGGGTTGCACTTCCACCCAATCTAGCAGGAGTTCACGATGTCTTTCATGTGTCTCAGCTGAGGAGATATATTTCGGACCCCAGCCATGTGCTAGATCATTCAGAGTCGAAGATCGGACCGAGTCTTGCAGTCACTGAGCAGCCAGTGGAGATATTGGACAGGAGGGAGAAGAGGCTGAGGAACAAAGTTATACCCTTGGTACGAGTAGCTTGGAGACGTCACTCTCCGGGTGAATCTACTTGGGAGAGGGAGTCGGACATGAGGAAGAGATATCCTTACTTGTTCGACCCAACAGCCGCGAGGGAACCACCCGTTCCCGTTTGATACCCTAGAGGTTAGTCTCAATAGTAGCCTTAGTCTTTTGTTTGCATTACTTACTATGTTAGAATGTTTGTAGAGTCTTCTATCCTTCTGAATTTCGAGGACAAAATTTTTCAAGGAGGGAAGATTTGTAAGCCCCTAGTTTTTAAATATTATTTTTTTATTAATTTAAATAGTGATTATATCCTTAAAATAAATTTTTATAATTATTATGAATTTTTCTAGAATTTTTAAATAAAATTTTAATGGTTTTAAAGCAAAATATATTATTTTGTAATTAATTAAATTGTTTTAATATCCATTTGCAAACGTTTAAATTGTTTTAATTAGAGTTTGCAAAATTTGATTTGTCTGTGCAAATTAAATTTTGCACAGAACCACAGTGGGGGTGTATATGCAAATTGGAATTTGTATAACTAAGGTGATTGTGTTTAGTGTAAATATCAAACTAGGAGGGGGCTTTCTGTAAAACCCTAACCCGACGACCGCCGCGATGTCATCGTCTCCGACTAACCCCGGCGAAAACCCTAACCCTAATCCTAATCTAAAACCCTAATTCGACCGACCTACAGCCCTATAAGACCACCCCGACCCCAAACCCTAATCCTAGACTTTTCCCGACCACCCCAACGACCACCACAACGCCGCCCAACCCCACTTTCTTCCCTGATGATCGCCGGAACCCTAGATCTAGGTTTCCCGTCGCCCAGAGCCGCTTCACGACGAACCACCACCGTCAACCGACGCGTCTCGACGAGCTGACCCCCGCCCTATTTTTCCCCGACCACCCCGACGACTCCTCCACCGTGCAACGCCCCCGAACGCCACCGCCTCTCGGACACGTACGTGTCTTCTAGTCTCTAGTGTCGCATTGTGTCTCGTGTTCACATTACTGGACTCGTCAGGACACAAGGAACCCAGTGATGGGCATGGACAAGACTAGTTCGAGTCGTGCGTGTCGTGCACGACCCGGACACTAGGACTCGACCGTTCTTCGTGTCCTTAACTGTCAGGACACGAAGAATAGGTTATTGGGTTATTGGATTTAGTTTTGGGCTGTCGGGTTAAAACTCATTAACCTAAAACCTATTATAAAACTAACCCTAACCCTATCCCTAACAACTGACTCGAGCTGACCCCCTGGCTAGCTCGAGCGCGCTAAACCCCCTGCCCCTGGCCGAGTTCGAGCCCCCATTTCCTTTCTTTTGGTTTTGTTTTGTTTTTAGTTTATTTTATTATATATATGTATATATGTATTTATATATATATGTATATATGTATATATATTTATATAAATACATATATATTATTATATATATACAGTTATATATATATATATATATATATATATATATATATATATATATATATATATATATATATATATATATATATATATATATATATATATATATATATATATATATATATATATATATATACTGTATATATATGTATATTTTATATATTTAGTATTTTCTTTATATATATATTTTTTATTTTATTTTTTTTTTAGTATTTTCTTTTTTAATATATATATATATTTAGTATTTTCTTTATATATATATATATATATATATATATATATATATATATATATATATATATATATATATATATATATATATATATATATAATTGTATTTGTTGTATAATTATGTATATATTTTCAAATACAATTTGATGCAAAATATTATTATGTAAAATTTTACAAGTTATTTTATTATATAATTTTGTGACTTGTATATTTTGCCACTTTAAAATATATTTATATACATATTTAAATTCCTGTATTTTATAAATTATGGCCAATTGATGTCCAAATCTAGCATGGGTTTTTGGGCCCAATTGTGTCTAATACATTCAGAGTCTGTACAAGTCATATTGGACTTGATTCATTGCTTTGGATCCCGTATCTGGACTTCGGTTCAATTTTGAATACGTGGACAAAATAGTAAATAATTAATTAATTATTTTCCAGAAATTATTACTTGCTGTTTTTGAATTTTTATATATATTTTAATTGCTAAAAAATCTGGGAAAAATTGTATTTGAATACTATTTTAATTTAGCTAATTTAGTATAATTTTTCTAGCATTTAATAAGTACTTTTGGCATTTTATAAAAATAGGAAAATAGAACTCATGTTCAGGATACATATGTTTGCTGATTTCTAATAAATATCTATGAGGGTTTATAAATTCCAGAAAAATTAGTGTAAATTTCTATAATTAACAAGGTTCATTTTGGTACTTTATTTTATGTAAAATTGAGCTTTCTGTCTATCTCAAAATTTATTGAAACATAGTGTATAGTTTGATTTATTTATTGAATAGTTACGACTTACAATATTTTGTGTTGTTTTGAGTTATTGTAGTATTGGACCACCCCCTACACTAGTATAAAGACCCTAGAAAGTTAGTTTGGATATTGTGTCACCCTACACTGGTCTCCTATGCTAAAGTCATCATTTAGCTAGGTGTCCAGTCAGAAAGTTGTGTCGCATAACTAGTGTTTTAGTGTTTAACTTAGTATGAAAACTAAGTTTATGTATTATTGCTACAGTGACGAGTCACCAGGCATCTCTAGCATTTCTATCACTATCTTGCTTTGCTAAAGGTAAGTACCTCTACAAACTTTACATACTGCTATAACAATAAACTATGATTTTCAACCATGTTAAATGCTGATCCATGGGGTAGCAAGTTAAAACTTCACATGTTGTATTACTTTCAGTCTTTATCATGTTTAGGACAGTTTTTATATCGCTCACACGTTTAAACAACGGGTTAAGAAAAAACTGTTAGTAGTGTACATAATCATGCCCCCTTCTCCGTATGTATTTACCGAGCACTGTCACATTCTATATGTAACTTTGTCGTATGTCTGATCCCGCATTTGTGTATGGACTTACACCGATGCCGTTAAGGGTACGTATGTATGTAGGCCTCAAAAATGAAAGTCACGCTGAGTTGATCAGAACAAGTCACACAGAGTGATCCAAGAAGCAGCACAAAAGATACGCTAAGTTCTGCCTGGCCATCTCCTTTAGAAGTCACGCAGAGACAGCTCAGCCATACGTCAGAATCATAATGACTGACAACACAACAGTCGAGAAACGTCTCCTCGTATGCCACGTATGCACAGAATTCGAGAGATCATCGTCGTCTTTTGCGTGATTTTCGAAATCTTCCTTAGCAAGACTCACTCTTCACCAAGTTGGCGTGACTTTGGGTCTTATCTTCATTTAATGCGATTGACAATATAATCAATGTCAGAGATTCTGTGTCAGACGAAGCGTGCCAAATCAAGATAGCTGGCGGTTTGCGTGGATTCTGAACCTTCTCCTTCCTCAAGTTTGCGTGGATTTTTTGAGTTATTCTTCTCAAAGCCTGCGTGAATTCTGAAGTATTCTTCTTCAAAGCTTGCATGGATTTCGCCTTCAACGAGTCTGCGTCAACGAATCTGTATGGATTTTTACCTTCAGTAAGACAGCGTGGATTTCATTTCAACTGGAGTACGTGGCAGCCATGCCACCGATCTCTCTCTCGTGTGCCTAGTAACTCGCACACGACTCATGCACTAATGCTATGTGTCCAACAGTTATGAGCCACGTCCAGTAACTACTCACTAACCCTGCGTGTATTTAGAGTCTGCGTGACTTTTCAAATGCACTAGTGGTGAGGTAGTTATCTTTTCAGTTACTATTTTGACTCTATAAATAGAGTTCTTTTTTTATTCATTGTACAGATACATTGATATCTACTGTCAAAATTTTGAGAGCTTTTCTTCTTCGCATAGTCCAAGGGATAAAGCGATCGTCTTCTAGATCGGATTCCTACAGTTGTAATTTTCCCAGATACACAACAAATAAAGAGAATTTTTTTATGGAAAATAAATTGGCGACTCTGCTGGGAAAAACCATCTCCTCTTCTGAGATGGTAACAACTCAATGCGACACTTCGTCTATCGGCTCGACGAAGAAGGTGATGACGATCAAATTCGATCAACTCGCCTATGAAGAAATGCAGCGGGCTAAGGGTGGCAAGCCCATTCCAGCCTCCATTATCACTGCCAAGTCAAAGGGACACTCTGTCTATGTCCCTAAGAATTAGTTGGCAGTCAATGGTGAAGTCTCTGCCACAGTGTCTACTCCTAACACTGGCAAGAACTCCACTGCAAGCACGCACACTCTTGTGCGCTCGAAGATGACAGTAACTAAAAGTCACGTTAACAGTACTGGCTCTTTAGCCAAATCTGTTCCAGCGTGCAAATTCAATTCTAAAAGTCACGCTGACAGTACTGGCTCTTTAGCCGAATCTGTTCCAGTGTGCAAATTCAATTCTAAAAGTCACGCTGACAGTACTGGCTCTTTAGCCAAATCTGTTCCAGTGTGCAAATTCAATTCTAAAAGTCACGCTGACAGTACTGGCTCTTTAGCCAAATCTGTTTCAGTGTACAAATTCAACTCTAAAAGTCACGCTGATAGTACTGGCTCCTTAGCCAAATCTATTCCAGTGTGCAATCCCACATTCAAAGTCACGCTAACAGTATTGGCTCCTTAGCCAAATCTGTTCCAGCGTGTAATTCTAAAATCAAAAGTCACGCTAACAGCTCTGGTTCTTTAACCAAGTCTGTTTCAGCGTGTATTTCATCAGAGAAGAATAACTCCTTAATTATCTCTTCTTCTTCACCAAGTTCTACTAGAACTGGGGGTGGTTTTCCACACAAAGTCCCTTCGAAAAGGAACAACTCTTTAGTTGTTTTTTTTGCTCCTGTAATTTTTACTCCAGGAACAGCTTTGACTGATACTTTTGTTAGTCAAAGGAAAGGAGATGGTCTTTTGACTACTCTTCCTTCTGGACATTCTATGTCTCAACATCTGAATGAGTCTAAGAAGAAACATTCCTTAATGTCTTCTTCTTTGATTTCTTCAAATTGGGCACAGAATCTGTCCATTAAAGAGGGTCTGTTACCAACTCCTAATCAAGGGAGTGGTTTAACTCTTCCTTCTCTGAAAATATCCAGATCAATGGAAGGAAAACTCCATGTTTCCAAAATTAATATGTTACCTTCCACTGATTTAAGAACAAAACTCAGCACTTCTGGTGTTAAGAAACCATACCAATTGGATATGAAGATAAAAGATCCAGATGCAGAGTATGCAAGAAATTATGTGGCTCATATTAATCACTCTTTGTATAATCAAGAGCCATCAAGACCCAAGAATAGGAAGTATATTCCTCAATCTTCACAAACAGATTTACGGGAATATCTTCAACAGAAGAGAAGGAGTAATTCTATATCAAAGGAACATGCTGAATGTGACTTCTATCCAAGAGTCATAATTCAGTACAGATGTGAATCAACAGTTCAAGACCATGGTGATCATGCTGAATGTGACTTCCAGCCAAGAGTCACAATGCAATGCAGATGTCAAAATAAACGACAGTCTGTCTTTAATAGGATTCAGTATGAACCTATGCCTGATGAAGATGAGCCTTTGTTTGCCTCTGTCAACATGAATTCTCGGAACACCGGGGGTAGAGTTGATAGTCCAGATGGAGTATATAAAAACACCAGAGCAAGAGTCCTGGCTTCTAGTCAAAGAAATTTGATCCCAGAAATTGACTCTGAATTTCTTGGAGAATCTAACTTCCCACCTCTTCCTACTGGGGGTAATTCTCCTATAGTTGACTTTGATACACGAAGCAATGATTCAGAGCATACTATATCTACTAGTTCATCAATAATCCCTCATGCAGTCACGACTTACATGGTTGATGGGAATACTGATGAACCCTCTTCTTTCCTGACTCCTCAAGATCAAAGAATTGCTTCTTTGGAACAGCAAATGAAGTCTATGACTGACACAATGAAGTCAATGTATGAACTCATGACAGCTCAGTTGCAAAATCGACACACTGTATCAGATGCCATACCAGTTGATACTGATATAAGTCCAATACAAGTTCCTCCAGCAGTATAATCCAATACTCCTGGACCTGTTCAACCAAATCCTAGTCTCTCTGGAGCTGGGGGTAGTACTTACAACGCTGTTCCTCCTCTATACTCGAGCAATGAGTCATTCATTGGGTGCATTACTCGCTCAAAAGAATCAAAATGGCCATGAACAGGCCATTTATTATCTCAGCCGCACTATGACCGGAGCTGAACCTCGATATTCACCAGTTAAAAAAGAATGTTTAGCCTTGATGTTTGCTGTCCAAAAGATACGTCATTATATCATTGACCAGACTATTCATGTCATCTCCAGGATCAATCCTATACGGATCATGATGAAGAAACCCAGTGTTTTGAATTCTCGATTGGCTAACTGAGGAATCCTACTTGCTCAGTATGATATGCACTATATTCCTCAGAAATCAGTCAAGGGATAAGCTTTAGCTGATTTTCTGGCTGCTCACTCAATTCCAGAAAATTCAAAACTCTATGATGAAATCCCAGATGAAGTCCTAGATTCAAATCAAATTGCTGAAGAAGATCCTACTTGGCGTCTATTCTTTGATGGAGCGTCAAGAATTGGTCCTAATGGCGATATTGTTGCTGGAGTTGGAATTGTTCTTGTATCGCCAGAAGGTCTTGCCATCCAAAGAGCTTATTCTCTCGATCAGTCGTGTTCAAACAATGTAGCTGAGTACAACGCATTGCTTATTGGTCTTCAACTCGCTAAACATCTGAATATTCAACATTTGGAGGCGTATGGAGACTCTAAACTTATTGTCAATCAGATCAGGGGTACTTATGAAGTTCGCCATCAAGATCTGGTTCCTTATCATAGAGTGGCCATATCTATGGCCTCATCATTTAAGGAATTCTTCATTGAACATGTTAGGCGAGCATGTAACACAGAAGCTGATGCCCTTGCTAATCTTGCAGCGGTGCTGGCTATCCCAATCAAACGGCAACAAATGATCGTTGTTCGTAATCGAGAATTATTTCATCTTGAAAATAACCTGACTCTAGGGCTTCCAGTTGACATTGAAGAATCAACATCTCATGACGTCAACACAACAAGAGGATTTGGATTTAGTCGTAAATCGATATCATCTTCATCCGATTCCAGCATGGAATTCATCTTCAGTAACTCGACTGAGAATCAGAATATGGATAAAGATTGGAGACTTCCTTTCTTAGATCTTGTATTGTATGATATTCTTTCGGATGATCCGAGTGAGGCAGCATCTATCAGACGACGATCACTCAGATTCTATTACAATCATACAACAAAGACCTTATATCGTCGAGCTTATGATGGTTTACTCCTTCGGTGCATTGCCGGTGATAAAGCCCAACAAGTTATTCGTGAAGCACATGATGGAATTTGTGGAGCGCATCAACCTGGGCCAAAACTTCAAGACCGTATTCGACGGATGGGATATTATTGGCCAACTATGGTATCAGATACCATTGAATATGCAAGGAAATGCAAAGCTTGCCAAATCCATACGGATTTTATACATCAACCTTCGGAATTTCTACATCCGACGGCAGCATCATGGCCCTTCGAAGCTTGGGGCATGGACATTGTCGGCCCGATCAATCCTCCATCATCTAAAGGTCATCGGTTCATTCTCGCAATAACCGATTACTTCTCCAAATGGGCCGAAGCTATTCCTTTATCTGAAGTTAAGACGTCTAATGTCATCAGCTTTATTAAGCACCACGTCATCTACAGATTTGGTGTTCCTCGACGCATTGTTCATGATAACGGACCACAGTTCGTCAGCCAAAAATTTACTCGATTCTGTGACGATCACCGGATCAATAATGTTGCTTCTACCGCATATAATCCAGCAGCTAACGGATTGGCAGAAGCTTTCAACAAGACTATCATCAAACTCCTAAAGAAGTTTGTCTCCACTAACAAACGTAATTGGAGTGACAAGCTCGGGGAATGCTTGTAGGCTTATCGCACTACAGTCCGTAATGCTACTAAGTGTACACCTTTCTCTCTGGTATACGGATCTGAGGCTGTTCTCCCATTAGAGATTCAAATTCCTTCTTTAAGGATAGCAATCGCTAATGAACTCACTGCCGAAAATAATGATCGTCTTCGACTTCAAGAATTGGAGGCTCTGGATGAAAAACGGTTATCTGCTCAACAGAATATTGAATTCTATCAAGCTAGAATTTCAAGGGCTTTTAACAAGAAAGTCAGAATTCGAACATTTCAGAAAGGAGAACTTGTGCTTACTGTCAGACGTCCGATGACTATGACACACATAAATAAGGGCAAGTTTGATGCAAAATGGGAAGGTCCATTCATTGTCAATAAGATCTTTTCTAATGGGGCTTATCAACTCACTACTCTAGATGGTAAAGCCACTATGATGCCCATCAACGGCAAATTCTTGAAGAAGTACTACGTCTGATATTTCTATCAAGATTGTCCTCCCATCACTCTCCAGTTGTTTCATTGTTCTTTTCGAAGAATCAATCTGATATCTATTATCCCCAGTGGAGATAGGTATTCTACTTTGTATCGTTTTCTCAACAAATTTGATATCCAGAAAATCATGTCCACATTACCTCTGAATTTTCTATCTCAATATCATATTTATGAAAATAATATTTAGTCTTTCTGATTTCTGAGTCAAAAGATCAATGAATAAAGGCAAATATAAAGTGGGAAGGATATATCGTAAACAAAGTTTCCTTAAACGGAGTTTATTTGAGACAAATTCCTCAAGAAAAAAGAGTACATCATCATGGAAGATCACTGTAATCCCTTTCATATTTGGGACGAGGACCACATACATAATCAGCAAAAGAATTGAGTACATCTTTTCCTGACCGCACCAAGAATTGACAGGCAGCCAGCCTCATTGCTTCTTCTTCTTCGGTTTCTCCTGGTTCGACCAGAAAGTCCAGGATATCTTTCGGCGGCTTGGGAGTAGACGAGCTTTCGTCCATTTCCTTCTTCTGCGGAGGTGGATGTTCTTTAACACCTTCAGTAGCTTCGGGGGCGACTTCAGCCTTCTTTATGTTCTCTTCAAAAGACATTGTGGATAAAATGCGATCCTTCTATTCAAATATATACTCTATTTATAGGCATATGGTTACAAGGCTCGAAGGGACGTATTCTTTCCCGATATTCAGTTCATCCATTCATTTCTCACATTCATCCGACGTTTCACATGTTCATTAATACTTGACGGTTCGTCCGTTCATTTATTGCATTCACTCGACAGTTCATCTGTTCATCATTTCTTAACAGTTCATCCGTTCATAATCTTCTATCAGTTCATTAAGTGGGGATTCGTTATTTATCATGTTTTCATAACCTCTGAATCAATTCCGAATCTGCTTACTCATTTGTCATGTTTTGACCTCTGTATAGAAATCAATCTATTTTCTTTCGAGTTCCTATATATTATCACGTCCATAATACCTCTGATAATATCATATACTCTAAAACAGAAAAGATGATTTTATTATCTATCATGTCCACAATTCATCCACAAATACAAATCATTGAGCATAGAAGAATTGTCATTTCCATTCCCATTTCACCACAAAAAGTCTATTACATTTTCTTAGACTTTCCTACAAATCATAATGGAAATCTATTACAAATCTTGGATTTTCATTCTACACCACAACGATAACCTAATAGAGATCTATCTTCTTCTTTGGATCTTCTCCGTCGGACCTTCTCCGTCAGGTTCGTTGTTGGTTGCAATTCCTGACTGTCTGGGTCTCAGTCACGACCAGATCAACAGAAATCAAACTCTGGTCTTCTCTCTCAGACGAGAGGAGAACCACAGAGTATGGCAGCCCGACGGCGTGTTGCTGCCAATACAGCTCGTGGAGGAACGGCGACACCTCAAGCAGGTAGGAATGTATCCAGCATTGGGATACGATTCCTAGTTCTGCCGTCAAAGGAACTCTACTACCCAATCTCTCGGTAGTAAAGTTAACTCCACCATCCAACTCTCGTGTATAAAGGCTCTTCCTACCATCTAAGGAAGACCCTTCTATCTCACGAAGAGTTCTGAGTTGTCTGATTTACGCGTCAAAAGCGTATGAGCTCCCTGATGTAGATGTCAGAAGAACATTGTCCACAGTATCCATATCACCAATGCCAGTTCTGAAGAAGGTTTTCAGCCAAAATTCTGCAAGAAACAGTAAAGAAAAATCAGTCAACAGAAACTGGCCAAGCAAAGACAGATGCATTCTGTTCATTTCAGGAAGATGAATTTGTCCTTAGCAAACAAAAAAATTCGATGCGTGTATATTGAACTTACCGCTGAGTTTGCTGCTAAGGATTGACAGATCCATGTCTGGTAGCGTGTACAGAGATTTGACATCAGACAACATAGCTTTCCTATTTCCTTCTCATAGAAAATTCATTCTCAGAAGAGAGGAAGAAGAATGGGAAGATGAGTTTGCGTGGAGTTCATCCATCTATTTAAAGGGTCAAGTGCAGGTCTATTCTTGAAAAAGATCCGCATAAATAGCGCTCGTAAATTGTGGAATGAGTGTCACGTGTACTTCGGAAGACCGTACAACATTGGAAACAGTCAAAGAGTGCTAATTAATCTTCTTCATTAAAAGGCACGCAGATCAAACACAAAAGTTGTACTTCATTCTTTAAACAGGCACTGATGGCCTTACAAAAAGACAAAAAAAAAGTGCAACAAAAGCGTAGAAAATTACGCCCTATTTTCCAGAGCGGCTAAGTTTGATGCCTAACTCCTCTACGCTCTTAACTCCCAGGCGATGCAATAGAGTCTCGAGCATTTTACGCTTCTCCATAAGGCTCCGTCCATCAGAAGAAGACGAGCCATCCAATCCAAAGTAGCTCAAGAGGTTCTTGGCTAACTGCGTGGCGTTGTCCTTGAGCTCAATGACGACAGGTTCGGGTTCTTTATCCCCAAAAGTGGGGTTACCATGGGAACAAAAGCCCAACTTGCGTGCTTCCTCTTCAGCTGCTTCCTTTGGGGTCATATTTTCGAGAGATGAAGTCAAAACTGAGAATCACTCCCTGTTTATATAACAGATCTCGTCGACAGTTCATATTCCACCATAAATTGGACGCAATCAGTCTCGGAGAACGAAGAGTCATTATGACATTTAATAAGTTCATTTGGATGTTTTCAAAGAACTTCGAAGTCTTTTCGACTTCCGAAAAATTTTGGAGCCATCTCAGCGTGACTTTAACTCATTTCATCATCTCTATTTCAAAGTATTTCGAAAATATTTTATCATTTTTCGAAAACTTTGAAGGGGGTTTTGTAGGCCTCAAAAATGAAAGTCACGCTGAGTTGATCAGAACAAGTCACACAGAGTGATCCAAGAAGCAGCACAAAAGATACGCTAAGTTCTGCCTAGCCATCTCCTTTAGAAGTCACACAGAGACAGCTCAGCCATACGTCAGAATCATAATGACTGACAACACAACAGTCGAGAAACGTCTCCTCGTATGCCACGTATGCACAGAATTCGAGAGATCATCGTCGTCTTTTG
Organism: Iris pallida; assembly: GCA_029216955.1. Lineage (NCBI taxonomy): Eukaryota > Viridiplantae > Streptophyta > Magnoliopsida > Asparagales > Iridaceae > Iris > Iris pallida. The sequence goes on along the minus strand of JANAVB010041815.1, from coordinate 1,491,417 downwards.
CGTGATTTTCGAAATCTTCCTTAGCAAGACTCACTCTTCACCAAGTTGGCGTGACTTTGGGTCTTATCTTCATTTAATGCGGCTGACAATATAATCAATGTCAGATATTCTGTGTCAGACGAAGCGTGCCAAATCAAGACAGCTGGCGGTTTGCGTGGATTCTGAACCTTCTCCTTCCTCAAGTTTGTGTGGATTTTTTTGAGTTATTCTTCTCAAAGCCTGCGTGAATTCTGAAGTATTCTTCTTCAAAGCTTGCGTGGATTTCGCCTTCAACGAGTCTGCGTCAACGAATCTGCGTGAATTTTTGCCTTCAGCAAGACAGCGTGGATTTCATTTCAACTGGAGTACGTGGCAGCCATGCCACCGATCTCTCTCTCGCGTGCCAAGTAACTCGCACACGACTCATGCACTAATGCCATGTGTCCAACAGTTACGGGCCACGTCCAGTAACTACTCACTAACCCTGCGTGTATTTAGAGTCTGCGTGACTTTTCAAATGCACTAGTGGTGAGGTAGTTATCTTTTCAGTTACTGTTTTGACTCTATAAATAGAGTTCTTTTTTTATTCATTGTACAGATACATTGATATCTACTGTCAAGATTTTGAGAGCTTTTCTTCTTCGCATAGTCCAAGGGATAAAGCGATCGTCTTCTAGATCGGATTCCTACAGTTGTAATTTTCCCAGATACACAACAAATAAAGAGAATTTCTTTATGGAAAACAATGTACACTTCAAAAAATTGATATGTACCACTGTACATCCTGATTACCTATTGACTGATCACTCTGTAAAACCCCTAAATTTCTACTATTTTTTTTATTTATCGATTTTTGGTACTGATTAAAAAATTTTGTATTGTACGTCGTATAGTCGTATTGTACGTCGTACACAAAAATTTTATTTTTTGTTTTGCTCGACGAGTACGAATATGTGCGAGCGTACATATTTTAGAAAAGCATTTTCTATTTTATTGTACACTTTCAAAATATTATATATAATTATTATTCTTGTTATAAAAGCCTTTTTTTTGTTTTTTTTAAGAGTTATTAATCAAATAATATTTTATTGTGTACTAGGAAAAGTATGCATTATTTATGCTTACATATATATTTTATAAATATTTATTTGAGTTATTTCTAAATAATAATGTAATTTTCGAAATTAATATTAATAGTATTTTAGAAAATATATTTTAAAATTATTGGGACATTTAAATCTTGATTTAAAATTTTGGATTTATTTAAATAGTTAAATATTTGAAATTGATTTATCTCATGAATTTTATACTAGAAATTTAATTTGATTAAATTGGATACTTGATTTGAAATTGATTTGCAATTGAAATTGGATTTGATTTGGGTTTAAATTTCTTGAATTGATTTAAATTATTTGATTGAATATTCTAATTGGGTTTAAACCAAATCCTAAACCCTATCCAACTGGGAATTCCCATATCCTATAAATAGGCAGGTACTCCTCCATAATTCTCTCCACAACCAAAATTTTCCACAAAAATTGGTGCATCGTGTCTGTGCCTCCCCACATCCACTATATGTAATTCTAGTACATATACATAATTTCGACCCTGTGTCCGACAACCCCGGACACCCAACCTTGTCGTGTCGGACACCCCCGACACGACGCATCCCAAATTCCTAACCCAAACCCGACATCTTCGTCACCACCACCACAGATCTCCGGCCAAACTCCCCGACCGCTGCCACACCCAAACGGCCATCATCACCACATTCACCGCCACCCTCAGCAACACCAGCCACCACCTGCCTCCGTCTTCCCGACATCCGACTCCGACCACCACCGTACCGAAATCCACCATAACCACCACTGCTACTGCCATCACCCCGACTCCCCATCTCTGCCGTGCCGCGATGACCGCACAACCACCCGCACCATCCCGTCGTCACCGCCCCGGCCATCTCCGGCCAGCGGGCGCCCCCAAACCCAAACACCGGTAACAACGACAAGAGAAAAGAAAGTAGAAGAAGAGGAAAACCAGACCCAAACCCTAACCTGTGCTGCGCCGTGCCTCCCCGCCGGAGCTCGTCCTCTCCGCGTTGCGTCTCGAACCACGAGCGCCACCAACGCCGAGTCCGACGAGCCTCACTGTGGCCGGCCACATCCAGCGCCGCGCCACCGCCAGTACCTTCTCCGGCGCACCATCGCGCGACTTCCCTCGATTTCGGTCGAGCACGCGCCCAACTTCGCCGCCCCACCTGGGCGGAGCGCCACCCCTGTGCGTCGAAGACCCCACGAGCAGATCTCCGTTCGCCGACGCCAGGCGCCGACTCCGCCGCTCCCATCCGCTCCTCACTCCCCGCCAGATCCAACCACCGGCGAAGCCTCCGAGCCAGGCGCCTGACTCCGCCGCGCTCGGCGAGGCTTCCCAGCACTGCGCACAGCTCCCCCTCCGCCGAGCGCTGCGCCGGACCACCTCGGCTCCGCCTCTCCTTCCTCCCTCCGCGCTGCCTCTACCAACGTCGGCTCCGCCTTCCGCCGCCTGCCGCCCGACCGCCGGCCTCGGTGAGTAAACCCTCTGCTCTCCCCCTCTTCGTTCCTCCACTCTCGCTCTTCTCTCTCTCTCGGGATGATGGATTGGGGAAAAAGGTTTTGAGGTTAAAGGTTATTATTATTATTATTATTATTATTATTATTAGTATTATTATTAGTTTATTGCTGAATTATTATTATTAATAGTATTATTATTATTGATGATTAATATTTCTATTATTATTATTATTATCATTATTAATTCTATTATTAATATTATTAACATCATTATTATTTTTATTATTATTATTATTATTATTATTATTTATCACTAATACTAGATTACATGGTATTCTGTTATTGATAAGCAAATATATTATTAGTATTGTTATTATTACTTTTGTTTTATAAATATATATATAATAAATATTTTCTCAAAAACTTAACTTTTTACTCAAAATAGTTTGGCTACTTATGATTTTAAATATATTGTTACATTATGTCTAACTAAATTTAAACATAACTTTTGAGCAAAAACTATATTTAACAAACTGGGACTTTTATCCTTGGAATAATTTCTAGATTTTCAACATATTTTACAAAGGTTTACTTAGAAAACTTATTTTTAATAAACTTCGAGTTTAGCCCAAAATATTTTTTTTGCTTTTAAAGTATTTTCATAAAAACATATTTTGACTAATAAAAAGATATTTTTCTAAAATTTTATATATAAAATATTTTCAAGTATTTACGTGAAAGTATTTTCTAAAATTAGTATATGTATCTATCTCCACAAATTTCCCCTCAATTATCCCCATCGCTCACGACTAGTCGTATGTCCTATTTTCTCATGACTTCGAACCCCATACATACTCGCCTTGGCAATTGGACAGAGCAAAACTTGTTGGATCATTGTACCACACCAGACGACACACCAGGCAAGACACCTTGCCTTTACTGTTTAAATTTCCTGCTCAATATCATGCATGTTTTAGTTGTTTATTTTTAAATTATATGTAAATGCAAATTACTATATTTTTGGCTTAAAGTTAAGGGACTACCGTCAAATTTAGTGTGTCTTATTGACTTGTCACGATGGTACACGAGTTGTGTGTGAGAGTTGTGAGTGTCATATAGTGGTCACTTGCGTGTTGGCTGATCACTCGTGCGCATGCGTAGGAATAACTGTCAATAGAGGCATGTTAGAAGACTTGACAGTTATCTATTATAAACTCGTGTTTTGGAAATAACACGTGTTTGTGTGTCATGGTTACGACACACGTATAGTATCATTGGAGGGAGGGGACAGCTACTAGCGTAGGGGCTACTTTTATTTTACACATTTGGGAGATAGTGTCTCGGATGAGCGCTACGTGTTACCCGGTCGATAGTGTCTCGGATGAGCGCTACTTGTTGGCCACTCTTTATTACATGCTTGAGACAGCCCCTGCGTAGAACGTTGTCCTCTAAATTGAAATCCACATAGAATGGTTAGGAACCTTTACACATGCATACTTTTCTATTGAGCTTTATTTATTCAGTTTATTGGCATGATATTATGTGTCTTGTTACGTCCCTCTGAGGACCTGGTTTTTTTCCCCGGTGTGTATTTTTGTGATTCTTGCAGGTGCTCTAGCTAAGGCCATTCTTTTCTTCGTGATGATTGCTTTTGGACGTGTCATTGCTTCGCTCGCCCAATCACTTTCTTTGTATATTTCTTCTCTATTTAATTTGGTTGGTAATGGACTTTGTCTCCACCCAACTGTTGTGTACATGACAAACTCAAAATTGCTTTATATCATTATTTATCTTTGTGGATGAGATCTAGTTGTCTTGGATTACTACATTTGCAGCTTATGTATACATACGAGATCCATGTATTTCGTATGTATACAGCTGGCATATCTACGTACTTGGTCCTACTTATTTTAGGACTGGGGCGTTACATATTTTTGTGGTGGCCCATACAGGTTAAGTTTGTCACTTCGGTTATGAAATTGTACCGATGTGGGCCTGCAATATAGGATTAGTGTCTAGAATCTCATCCACTTAACATCCTTTCTTAACTTCCAATTTCGAACTCTCGTTCGACCTCCTTGAATTGCATCTTGCTTGACTCCTTCTACCGTAAATTTCTTAGTTTTGTATTTAGTAAGATGATTACACTAGTATATGCCCATAGGTTAAACACATGGCTAGATAGATTGCATTGACAATTAATATCCATTGAGGTTATATTTGAGTATAAAGACATTTATTTTTCCTAGAGATATGATCATAAGGATTAGTTAATTCCAAGTTGGGTAGTAGCATATTACCGCCATCAAAGGATAGTTGAAATTTTACTTTAAATTTACAAGGTGGTATACACAAGAGGATAGCTAGATCGAGAAAGCAAATTTTCTATGAATTTTGATATTGTGAATTAGTTATGATTTATTAGGGATATGAAATCAATTTGAGAAATATCTTGAGTTTTTATATTGTGACACTTGATTTACGGTAAACTTTAAGTTTGGATATCTCGAGATTATTTAAAAAGTTTAAATTATGATTTTGTAGATGACTAGAGAGACGAAAGTTTAGAAGGGAGAGAACTTGAGGTTTTAAATTTGCGCGTACGATTTATGAGTTTATTAAATTTTGAAATTTAAATTTTTTGGAAGATATCAACTTTGAAGGAAAATTTCAATTTCAATTTTTGTCCTATGATCTATGATTTATAGAGTTATTTAAATTTTGAGTTTAAGGCCTTTTTATTATGGATAGTTAAATTTTGGTAAAAAGCATGTTTATTTTGCTATATACAAGGACTATTTCAAGATTGATTAGAGATTTCAATTAAATTGACAGTCTAATATAATCGGTAATGGTGGCAGAGTATCTTGAAAATTTTATTGAGAACTTCGAGGAACTTGAAATTTAGATTAGATCATATTGGTAGAGGACCAAGAAGCAAGGAAGGTCACCCTAGTGAGATAAAAGTATTGTACATTAGAGTGCCATGCCACCTATGATTATGATAATGCATACACACAAGTATAGTTCGTCATCGACCAAACCGATGAACATATCTTTTGACTTACTTGACCTTCCCTCAATTCTAGATCTTTTGTCATGACCATCTAATCATTTGAAACTTGAGAAATGATTAGATTGTTTCTTGATCATACTCCATCTACGTGGCTATCATATCTTTAGAAATTGGATTTCTAATTTATTTTACCTTGATTTGTTAGAATCTAAGTTATTTTTATTTCATGCTTTAGCTCGATCATTTATATGGTTCGTTAATCATTATCTCATGAACTCCCACTTTCTATTTTAATTTCTTTTGTGTCCTTTACCGTGACTTGGATAATTGGAGCACAACACTAGACTTTTCCTTCCCACAAATTTCACAAACAAGACCTACACGAGCCCACCTTCATGTAGGTATATCATGTGCCACTAAAACACGTCTCCTTGTACTCTAATTTCATATTGCGACTTTCGGGTCAAAATGACTGGACTCAAATCCCTACCATGAAACCAATATACTTTAAACTATAGATGAGACTCGACCTCGACTCAATTCTTTCGAACCGATATATGATTTTGTTCTACTTAATTCCTTACATGCTTAACCTTGCATTTTATCTTGAGTACTGTACCTATCACACCATTGGTTTAATTCTTGTAAGTTGAGTAGAATACCTCCCGACCTAACCAACCTTTTGTGGACCACATTGATAGGCGGACCATAGAATTCAGAAAACCCTAACTTATCTAGTCAACCAAGCCGACTGCATAGGCCCAAATTTCGGGCAAAACTTAAATTTTATAAGATCTTGGACTAATTGATTTCTTTCATCATTATCCTTTACTTATTATTTAATTACCTATGATGCTAAAATAGCTTAGTTTTGCAAGCGTATTCCTTATCAAGCTTGATCATGACATATGTTTTATTGGGTCGCTCCCACTAACATATTGTCTAATCAGAACCGGTGCATGATGGTCTGATCAACCGAGTGCACTTTGGTTCGCCTTTATCTATCGTCCTACGTGGATGGGGACATAGCTAAACTTGCCCTCTAGAATCCCATCCACGACTGCCTTGACAATTCCTTTGAAATTATTCGATCGTCCTTGAATCACGTATTCGTATTCGATAACACCTCCTTCGAACTCTCTATTGTTTTCGCCTTCACCCATTTATTTTTGAATAACGAAGGCGGTATACTGGAACTTCCTCTAGCCATCCTATCAATTACGACCATATCGTATTATTTTCCTATGATCTAGATCGCAATTTCCTACGACATGATTTTGTTATTGATTGTTCATCACCAATACCCCCTTATGTCTTCACACCCCCTATAAATTCTTAATTTTGAGGACGAAATTCTTTTAAGTTGGGTAGGATGTAAAACCCCTAAATTTCTACTATTTTTTTATTTATCGATTTTTCGTACTGATTAAAAAATTTTGTATTGTACGTCGTGTAGTCGTATTGTACGTCGTGCACGAAAATTTTATTTTTTGTTTTGCTCGACGAGTACGAATATGTGCGAGCGTACATATTTTAGAAAAGCATTTTCTATTTATTGTACACTTTCAAAATATTATATATAATTATTATTCTTGTTATAAAAGCCTTTTTTTTGTTTTTTTTAAGAGTTATTAATCAAATAATATTTTATTGTGTACTAGGAAAAGTATGCATTATTTATGCTTACATATATATTTCATAAATATTTATTTGAGTTATTTCTAAATAATAATGTAATTTTCGAAATTAATATTAATAGTATTTTAGAAAATATATTTTAAAATTATTGGGACATTTAAATCTTGATTTAAAATTTTGGATTTATTTAAATAGTTAAATATTTGAAATTGATTTATCTCATGGATTTTATACTAGAAATTTAATTTGATTAAATTGGATACTTGATTTGAAATTGATTTGCAATTGAAATTGGATTTGATTTGGGTTTAAATTTCTTGAATTGATTTAAATTATTTGATTGAATATTCTAATTGGGTTTAAACCAAATCCTAAACCCTATCCAACTGGGAATTCCCACATCCTATAAATAGGCAGGTACTCCTCCATAATTCTCTCCACAACCAAAATTTTCTACAAAAATTGGTGCATCGTGTCTGTGCCTCCCCACATCCACTATATGTAATTCTAGTACATATACATAATTTCGACCCCGTGTCCGACAACCCCGGACACCCAACCTTGTCGTGTCGGACACCCCCGACACGACGCATCCCAAATTCCTAACCCAAACCCGACATCTTCGTCACCACCACCACAGATCTCCGGCCAAACTCTCCGACCGCTGCCACACCCAAACGGCCATCATCACCACATTCACCGCCACCCTCAGCAACACCAGCCACCACCTGCCTCCGTCTTTCCGACATCCGACTCCGACCACCACCGTACCAAAATCTACCATAACCACCACTGCTACTGCCATCACCCCGACTCCCCATCTCTGCCGTGCCGCGACGACCGCACAACCACCCGCACCATCCCGTCGTCACCGCCCCGGCCATCTCCGGCCAGCGGGCGCCCCCAAACCCAAACACCGGTAACAGCGACAAGAGAAAAGAAAGTAGAAGAAGAGGAAAACCAGACCCAAACCCTAACCTGCGCTGCGCCGTGCCTCCCCGCCGGAGCTCGTCCTCTCCGTGTTGCATCTCGAACCACGAGCGCCACCAACGCTGAGTCCGACGAGCCTCACTGTGGCCGGCCACGTCCAGCGCCGCGCCACCGCCAGTACCTTCTCCGGTGCACCATCGCGCGACTTCCCTCGATTTCGGTCGAGCACGCGCCCAACTCCGTCGCCCCACCTGGGCGGAGCGCCACCCCTGTGCGTCGAAGACCCCGCGAGCAGATCTCCGTTCGCCGACGCCAGGCGCCGACTCCGCCGCTCCCATCCGCTCCTCACTCCCCGCCAGATCCAACCACCGGCGAAGCCTCCGAGCCAGGCGCCTGACTCCGCCGCGCTCGGCGAGGCTTCCCAGCACTGCGCGCAGCTCCCCCTCCGTCGAGCGCTGCGCCGGACCACCTCGGCTCCGCCTCTCCTTCCTCCCTCCGCGCTGCCTCCACCAACGTCGGCTCCGCCTTCCGCCGCCTGCCGCCCGACCGCCGGCCTCGGTGAGTAAACCCTCTGCTCTCCCCCTCTTCGTTCCTCCACTATCGCTCTTCTCTCTCTCTCTCGGGATGATGGATTGGGGAAAAAGGTTTTGAGGTTAAAGGTTATTATTATTATTATTATTATTATTATTATTAGTATTATTATTAGTTTACTGGTGAATTATTATTATTAATAGTATTATTATTAATGATGATTAATATTTCTATTATTATTATTATTATCATTATTAATTCTATTATTAATATTATTAACATCATTATTATTTTTATTATTATTATTATTATTATTATTATTTATCACTAATACTAGATTACAAGGTATTCTGTTATTGATAAGCAAATATATTATTAGTATTGTTATTATTACTTCTGTTTTATAAATATATATATATAATAAATATTTTCTCAAAAACTTAACTTTTTACTAAAAATAGTTTGGCTACTTATGATTTTAAATATATTGTTACATTATGTCTAACTAAATTTAAACATAACTTTTGAGCAAAAACTATATTTAACAAACTGGGACTTTTATCCTTGGAATGATTTCTAGATTTTCAACATATTTTACAAAGGTTTATTTAGAAAACTTATTTTTAATAAACTTCGAGTTTAGCCTAAAATATTTTTTTTGCTTTTAAAGTATTTTCATAAAAACATATTTTGACTAATAAAAAGATATTTTTCTAAAATTTTATATATAAAATATTTTCAAGTATTTACGTGAAAGTATTTTCTAAAATTAGTATATGTATCTATCTCCACAAATTTCCTCTCAATTATCCCCATCGCTCACGACTAATCGTATGTCCTATTTTCTCATGACTTCGAACCCCATACATACTCGCCTTGGCAATTGGACAGAGCAGAACTTGTTGGATCATTGTACCACACCAGACGACACACCAGGCAAGACACCTTGCCTTTACTGTTTAAATTTCCTGCTCAATATCATGCATATTTTAGTTGTTTATTTTTAAATTATATGTAAATGCAAATTACTATATTTTTGGCTTAAAATTAAGGGACTACCGTCAAATTTAGTGTGTCTCATTGACTTGTCACGATGGTACACGAGTTATGTGTGAGAGTTGTGAGTGTCATATAGTGGTCACTTGCGTGTTGGCTGATCACTCGTGCGCATGCGTAGGAATAACTGTCAATAGAGGCATGTTAGAAGACTTGACAGTTATCTATTATAAACTCGTATTTTGGAAACAACACGTGTTTGTGTGTCATGGTTACGACACACGTATAGTATCATTGGGGGGAGGGGACAGCTACTAGCGTAGGGGCTACTTTTATTTTACACATTTGGGAGATAGTGTCTCGGATGAGCGCTACGTGTTACCCGGTCGATAGTGTCTCGGATGAGCGCTACTTGTTGGCCACTCTTTATTACATGCTTGAGACAGCCCCTGCGTAGAACGTTGTCCTCTAAATTGAAATCCACATAGAATGGTTAGGAACCTTTACACATGCATACTTTTCTATTGAGCTTTATTTATTCAGTTTATTGGCATGATATTATGTGTCTTGTTACGTCCCTCTGAGGACCTGGTTTTTTTCCCAGGTGTGTATTTTTGTGATTCTTGCAGGTGCTCTAGCTAAGGCCATTCCTTCCTTCGTGATGATTGCTTTTGGACGTGTCATTGCTTCGCTCGCCCAATCACTTTCTTTGTATATTTCTTCTCTATTTAATTTGGTTGGTAGTGGACTTTGTCTCTACCCAACTGTTGTGTACATGACAAACTCAAAATTGCTTTATATCATTATTTATCTTTGTGGATGAGATCTAGTTGTCTTGGATTACTATATTTGCAGCTTATGTATACATACGAGATCCATGTATTTCGTATGTATACAGCTGGCATGTCTACGTACTTGGTCCTACGTATTTTAGGACTGGGGCGTTACACACTCACCTACTACAGTTTTAAACTTTAAAACAAATACTTATTGCCATGATGAAATGTATCTAAAACTGGATAAACAAGATATGTCATTTTATTTCTTTCCATCACATGATCAGTATTATATGTTTGTTAGAATCAGTACTTGCTCCCATCCTGACAGGATAAATGTTGTAGGTATACTTACTGAGGAGGAGTTCCTTTGCGATTCCTATTATGGAGTTGCTGCCGAGGACCAGGCTTTATCTTACGAGGATGTACCTGCGGGAAAACTCGTCTAGTTTGTGTAGTTGCTCGGGATATTTTAGAGTAGTCATGTATTAGACTACGTATTTTGTAACTGGACCTGTATCCAGTTTTATATTTTGGACTTGTACTTGGAACTTACTTATATACGAGTTGACTTTTGTGTTTGGAACATTTCTGACTCTTTATTACTTATAGAACTGTTAGCACATTTTAGTCTTATCTTGGTATCTTTAGAACAGCTTACTACGCTTTATCTCAAGCGTAGGCTGGACATGACACGGCTCGGCCCAACAATTTGGGTAGCGGATCGTGACAGCAGTACCAGTTCTAAAATAAATTATAATTAAATTAAAAATTAAAGAGTCTCAGACTTGGTCGTGTAATCTCATGTTACGACTTACGCCTCAACGTACAGGTGACCCTGTATCGTTTGCGTTTCGCCGAGGCTCATTCGACCGATATGGTCGTCGCCTAACTGGTGGTACAAAATCCATAAAATCCAAAAAGCAACAAAATCCAATCTATAAATCATTTTGCAAAGATCGGTTTTCTTTAGAAAATAGGTTTTATTCAAATTGCTAATTTTTATAAGAAAATCCCTTTTTAAAATATTTTCTAAAAATTTGGGCAGCATCTCCTCTGTAATTGAGACAACCCAATCCTGGGAGGATGCCAATCCGCAACACAACTAAATATCCCAAACCAGGGATCACTAATTACCAACCCAAAAATGAATATCCAACCCAAAAGCCAACCACAGCACAATATATCCAAAAAATAAAAAACATGCCGTGACGTAACCGATAATCTACGTATCACCCAAAAGCAACAATATTTCAAAATACCGAATTCCGAAACGGGATCGGGACCGCGTCATCACAGACTAGTTACGGGAAGGGACACAGGAACACGAAATTATACCTCAAATGCTCGGCTAGAGCTCTCAGATGTAATTATAGGGAAAAGAAATAATCCATGCCGACTTAGAACAGTCAAGGAACATGCGGACAGCGGGAATTGGCTCGAAATAGCGCACAGAAGGCGCGGACAGCAGATCGGCTCAGGACAGAGCGTTGCGGAACTCGGGGCAGCGCTGGGGCGGAGCCGACAGGGCTCGGGGTCACGCCGGGAAGGCGCTGGCCGAACGGGCGCGGGGTCGGGGGTCGCCGGGGGCGGATCTAGCCGGCGGGAGACGCTGTGGCGGACAGCGTCGGGGTCACGGGGGCGCAGGGATCCGACGCACGGGAGCCGCACGGGCGGACGAGACAGGGCGCGACCTCTGGAGGCGGGCGTGCGGCTGGCTCGGGTAGGCGCTGGCCTCGAGGAACGACGTGAAGGGGGTCACGGACGGGCAGGGCACGGCCGGGTAGCGGGCGCGCGGACAGTGCTCGGGCTGGGCTTGGGTTGGCCGGAGCTTGGGGGAAAGGTTGGAAAGAAGTTGGGATGGGAATGAGAGTGAGGGAGAGAGAGAGCTGCTGATGTGGGTTCTTTAAGGAAAAAGGAGAAGAAGAAGTAGAGATAGAGAAGGGAAGTTGTGTGGAAGAGAGGAAAAAAGGAGAAACGGCTTGGTCATGGGGGAACGGCCTGGTCGTGGGGGAAAATATGAATAGGTTTTTAGTTTTTTTTTAAAATAAAACTAATCAAACCAACATATGTATACATATATATATACATAGATATAATTTCAGGTTTTAATAGATTAAACCCAAGGGTGGGTTCGAAAACGGAAGTCGTGTTCGAGTTCGGGGTCGGACCCCGGACACGGGATCGGGACTGGGCCACAATCAAAATCCAGTGATTAATTTTAAAAATAATATTTTTCTGATCCAACTAATATAATAATAATAATAATAATAATAATAATAATAATAATAATAATAATAATAATAATAATAAATATAAATATAATAATAGAACTAAGACTAAGATTACGCTACAGAAAAATAAAATCCAACAATTAATAATTCTAGAAATTTTGGGTTTCACATTCGGTGAACTTGCCTCATCTTAGCCTTTACTTAGTAATTCGTGTGTTTTCAACTTGCACAATAGGCTTGATAATAAAAGAGACGAATCCACATAGCTAAGGGAATAATCCCGACGTGTCGAATCGAGTTTAGAACATGGAAAATGTCCCACGGTCGGATTAGAGTTGGTGCACGACGTGCTTTGAAAATGACACTCGGTCCTTCGTCCCGTGGCTTGGGAGAAGGAAAGTTGGTATTCGTCACAAACTATGAGTTAGCCTAAGTCATAGGCATCGCCCGCATAGGTGCTCGATAAAGCATGCACGTTTCCTCGAATGCAAGGCTCGACGTAGCCTTGATCGTCCCACGAGCTAAGTTGTATCGCACGGCTTAGGGCATGAGTTTAGGTACCCAAAGAATTTGGTTGTTCAAGTTGAGCGTATGCACGATCCCACGGTTCTACGGCTGCATATAGCCATTCGTTTCCACGGTCTTAAGGCTCGTTACATAGAGTGTGACTTGGTCGATAGTGTCGCACGGAATACATTGGAGTATGAGACGTTCCTATGTACGTTAAGAAGTACGAGACGGTCCCTCGGTTGGGAGTCTCGCATTCCGTACACGTTAAGAAGTACGAGGCGGTCCCTTGGTTGGGAGTCTCACATTCCTATGCACGTTAAGAAGTACGAGGCGGTCCCTTGGTTGGGAGTCTCGTATTCCTATGCACGTTAAGAGGTATGAGGCGGTCCCTCGATTGGGAGTCTCGCGTTCCTATGCACGTTAAGAAGTATGAGGCGGTCCCTCGGTTGGGAGTCTCGCATTCCTATGTACGTTAAGAAGTATGAGGCGGTCCCTCGATTGGGAGTCTCGCGTTCCTATACACGTTAAGAAGTATGAGGCGGTCCCTCGGTTGGGAGTCTTACGGTCCCGATGTACGTTATGCAAGGTGTGGTTCAGAGCACGAGTTGCTAAGTATAGTTCCAGTCATACCAACAAATTAGGCCATACATTTACGTGAGTCTAGATGTCTCGTAGGTGCATGGTCATTGGACAACTTGTCGATAAAGATTTCTGTCTAGACTGGTTATACGCCGGAGCACTGGGCCCAGTCGTCCTAGGGGGTAGACGTTATAGCAGCGCACGATCTTACTGCGTGGCTAGTCGAGGGCTTTCCCTGGGCTAGCTACCTTGCATCGAAGGACCCGCCGCCTACCCGAGCTATGTCCGCGATGGCTTGTCATGCTAGTGGCCTTTCATATAGATAATTGTTTGCCATTGATTGTAAAAGTACAGAATAATTTATATAGGAGGACTGAACTTAGACTCGTAATACAAACTCGCTCGTACAAAGAAAGCCTAGGGACGAAAATCTAGGTACAGCAATCTAAGTACAATTGTTTATTTTTGATTCTGGAGGGTGACGATAGAGGCTCGGGAAAGCGACGGCAGCTCTGCCTTACTCCTTAGACGATCGGACACGGTCTTGGCTCTGGGGAAGAAATGCTCTATATCTGGCTTTGCACGTATCTCTCTGTGCTCTCCTTTTTGTGTATATGCTCCTCTGCGCGCCTCTCTCTGTATGCGTCTGTCTCCGTTTATTTGCATGGGAATAGCACCTTGCTATTTATAGGAGTGGGGGTGATCATTAGGGTTTGCAATGATTACCTATTTTAAAAAGTCGGCAGCTTAAGTGTTATCAATCTGGAACGTTTATCTTAAATATAATAAATTTGAGCAATTAATGTGATTGCATCAAATCTCTATGGACAATAAATGTTGATTGCCATGAATATTCGTGATTTGTGATAGCCCACCACGTGTCCAGTTTGCGATCTGGACAATTATGACGATCGCAACAAATCTAATTTTGTTAGGATTTGTTAGCACCCATAATTCTAGGGAAGATAAGACTGCCACGTGTCTCAATTATCGTGAAGAGCGCCACATGTCTCAACTGGACCATCCTGGCAGAACCGCATATAGGTGGTCCTCTCAGCCGCATGAAGCATACAGCCGCATGAGGATGGGCAGCCGCATAGGGATAGGCAGCCGCATGCAGATGGGCAGTCGCATACAGATGGGCAGCCGTATGGGGTTAGGCGAAGGATGCAGCCGTATGAAGTGGGCGGCCGCATGAAGTAGGCGGCCGCATGAAGTAGGCGGCCGCAAAAATACAGCAGTCGCATGAAGTGACCTCGGGACTTGGTGGATCTTGCCAGCTGTAAGAAGATTTTTTTCCTCTTCCCTAAGAACACGCCATTATGTCAGAGTCATTATTACGTCATTATGTCAGAGCTGTCATAGCTGTCATTTGTCAGAGCAGCCGTCAGGGCATTAAATGCAGCAGAATGTAGAGAAGAACTGTTGAAGGCCACGTGGCTTCTTTCTGGGTCGCATGGAACTATCCGAGCCGTATAGACCCTTGAGCGGCATGGACTCCTGAGCCGTATGGACTTCTGAGCCGCATGGGGATCCTGAGCCGCATGGGGATCTTCCTGTCGGAGCCGCATAGGCCTTTCTTTATTCTTTTCCATGCTTCTACAAGATCCCCTTCAAAGTTTTCAATTTACAAAATTGAAATACTTCGAATAAGAAGCATGACCATGTAAAAGCTCTTCGGGCCGCATAGGATGTTCTGGCCGTATGGATGTCTCAGCCGCATGGCCTTCTCAGCCGCATGGCCATCTGAGCCGCATGGGCTTTCCAGCCACATGGGCTGTCTGGCCGTATAGGCTGTCTGGCCGCATAGGCTCCTTGCCACGTCTTCATGTCACGTGTGTAAATCTTTGCATTGATTGCCTTTGATTTGTTGTCAGATTTAAAGCCGCTTTTTGGGGCAGGATCCCAAGAGTTTAGCCTTGAATAGTCGGATCGCCTTGATAACCGAAGAGTCGGTTACACTGAACATGGATCGATGCGTCGGTCTATGGGCTTCGCCTATAAATAGCAGCGTGTTTGGAAAAAAGACTTCTTTACTTTCTGCTCTTGCCCTAGCTTTCTTGTCTTCGTCTTCCTTCTCTGATCATCAGCAATGGCTCCCAAATCCTCCAAGGTTGCGACGAAGGCTGCGGCAAAGGGTAAGGGCGTGGCCTCGACGTCGGCTGCGGCACCCAAAGCTCATTCCGACATTCATCCTGCCGTTAAGGGTAAGGATTTGGGAAAGTCATATGCTTCAAAACCCTAACAAAGTCGGCTCTGTTGTATGCTTTATGCACAAGCCTTTAATGCGAACTGCTCAAATTGTATGGGCCGCATACATGTCCCATAACCGAGTCGCATGGGGGTATACCCCATGTCCGAGCCGTATGGGAGTTGTCTTAGTGGGCCACATAAATACTTCATAAACTGAACCGCATAATGACCTGTCGATCAGAGCCGCATGGACTCTTTTGAACCAAACCGCATGGAGCCCCTCCTGGATTCATCCGCATAGGGATGTGCAAAAACCGAACCGTATAAGCTCCTCTGAATTTAGCCGCATAACACTCTTCTGATTTGAGCCGCATAATGCCTCGTTAAGCATAATTGCATAAGCGTACGCGAAACAGAGCCGCATAAGCTTACACTAATTAATGCCACATAAGCTCATGTTCAACAATAGAACCGCATAAGTCCTTTGTAGGCTGGGCCGTATAAGCCAAAGCCCCTCTTTTAACTTGTTTATTTTGTCTGTTTTCAGTGAATCTGCCAGTTAATACAGTGGGGGAACTTCTGGTGGGTCAGGCCCAATTTGCTATGGACTATCGGTATGACCATATAGTCGAGCATATGACGAAGCAGCTTCCGAAAGATCCTTCGGAGAGGTTGACTGCCATCAAGAAACAGCCTTTCTTCTTTCTCTGCGCCATGATGAACTCAGGGCGATTGGATGGGAAATATCTGAAGCCGACGTTCCTCATTGAGGATGCTTTGTCTATAAAGAATACCCGAGTGCTTGAGGTATCCGAGAGCTGGGATTTTACTCTTGATGGGGTGGAGATCCACATCCCTCCGATGGAGCGCCATTTTCCCCTGTCATGGTTCAACATGTTACCGTTGGAGAGGATGATGGTGGAGTCTCTGACTCCAAGCAGGTCAGGGATCTTTATGGGGGACATCCATTACAACGGACAGTTGAGGTCTGCGTATACGGGAAAGGAATCGACCAGTCGGTGCATGACGGGATTGGCCCCGGGTTCCTTCATAAATGCACCGGGCCCCAACTTCACTTTCTCTCAAGCTGACACCTTCATAAACCAGCTTGCGCAGAAGGGGTCCTATCCTGTCGGCCGGTTGGCGCTGTCGAACTGGATAAACCCTATCCCTACGTGGGCTAATTTGACTTCGTAGATTTTGCAGAAGTACGAGGTTACCCTGCATGAGATCGGCCTCTACTACGCCATTCGGGGTACCAGTCATGGCTTACCCATAAATAAGCCGTTGTTCATGGCCCTCTTGGAGATGTACAACCGACGGATAGGAACTTTCTTCGTGCCTGCCGGGGAGTTAGGGCTTGCTCTTCACGAGATGCACGTTATCTCTAAGCTGCCCTAGGGCACAGAAGTCTTTGAAGTATACACCCCTACGAGTGAAGAGCTTGAGGATTTAGATCAGAAGTTCCCAAGTTTTGTTGCCGTATATCGGGAATTGATATGTCACCATACTACTTGCCACCAAACGGCCATCAAGAAGGATGGTAGCTCAGAAGGGACGATTCCTCACACCACAACCTGGGTCTCATAGCTTTTCACGCTGGGCGCCTCAGGCCCAGTTTCCTTCCTAGATCCTCAAACTCAGGAAGAGGTGCAAACACTAGTGTCGACCGCCAAGAGATCGGGGTCTACGAGCGACACATTTGGGGGTCAATCCGACACCTTTAGTTATTTTTATTATTGTACTCAGCAGCTGTCGGAGAAGGCGGTTCTTGCAGGATTTCTGATGGTATGGCTACGGAACTGCGTAGTCTCAGGAGGGACGGGCTCCATCGAGAGGCTTAGTCGCCACTTCATCCTTCCTGCTATAAAAATTATTTTTGGGTCAGACTGGCCCTTCTTTCGGCTATGGTGTGCAGCATACACCACGGCCTTCGTGCCATTTCGTCCAAGGTTATCGCCCGTGATACGGCAATGAATTTTGAGCACGTAGAGCTGCCATACCATTATTTAATGGGGTGGCTGTTAATGCACTGCCAGTCTTTGATGAGGCTTGGCCCAGAGGATGGTGTCACGGCTGATGATGCCTTCATTTTTTGATTCCGTCGTCAGCCCTGGGAATACAGCACCATGCCTACTTGTCGAAGGGCGCTGGCGAGAGTGGACGGATACGACTTTTTTGTGTATGTTCCTTCTTTTACCGCTGAAGACGTGAGAAGAGGTCATGTTGATGGTACCGAACCTCCTCTTCTCTTGCCCGAGAGACTACTCTGTTGGCTACACAATATCCGTCCAGCACACTTAGTATATCGTCACCGCAACAACGTTTACCTTGAGCCCTATTTGCCTAGCAGGTTCTTCCGCCAGTTCGGGTACAGCCAACTATCTTTTGACAGTCCCAGCCCTTGCCTGGGCTTTGAAGGTAGCGTCCTGGATGGTATCAGGGTATGGCATTATTATGACGCGGTTCATACTCGAACCACCTTTTCTGTCCCTAATGACGAGGCACAAGTAGAAATTTTGTATATGGCGGCCCTATACCATGTAATGGTGAATAAGCCTTCCGTTAATTTTGACCCGAGGATCAGTTTCATCGCGGGTACTGGCCTGGCGGAGAAGCCTCAGGGGTCGAGGATGAGAAAGCAGAGGGCGAACGTGGTTCCTGTACCGGACTCAGAGTCCACCACTGCGGACGAGGAGGATGATGACCCTGACATCGATAGTTCCCTCCCTCCTGCAGAAGAGAAAGTGGCGGATCAACCGCCTATTGTGTATGATGAATTGGTGGCGGATCAGCCGCCTGATGTGCCTACTGAGGTGGTGGCGGATCAGTCGCCTGTTGCACCTAATCCTTCGCGCAAGTGAAGTAGACTTGACCCTGCTGGTGGCAGCAGAACATATTCTGTGAAGCAGGCCGCGATCAGGTATCGCGAGCTATTCATTAAGGAGAAGGGCGAGGAGGTCGACGCCGTTTCAGATGTGAGTTAATTTACGGTTGTTTTCTCAATTCTTTAGTTCTTCTTTTTCTGAATTATGTCTTGATCAATTTTCTTTTCCCTGTAGGCGTCAGAAGAGTCGGATTCTCGGGAACCTGCTGCTGCTTCTGAACTTGATCCGATGCTGAGCACTTTGGTCAGTGACATGTGTGCCGCGATCATCTCTTCTGGGGTTCTCCCGAAAGTGGCTGAGGCACCTTCCGTCGCTGAGGTCTCGACCAAAGGCGATGGGGTTTCTGAACCCATCCCTGAGACTGTCGAATTTCAGCAGGGTGACGCTGAACCAGTCGCACCCCCTCTGGGGTGGCTGGGGCAGAAGAACCAGTTGTATTTAACTCGAAGGTTGCTGGTAAGGGGACTCCGTCGGTTGTGAGTGATTCGCAGCCTCCATGCTCCTTCCATGGTAAGATAAGCCAAATCTTAACTTGTGAGGAGGCCTATCTGCTATATCATCACATCCTTCGGGTTAGGCTGATTGATGGTTGCTCTGGACATACAGGTCCTGCCCCTCCAGTGCCGATGACGGACATCGTCAGGGTGGGTTCTGCCGAAGGGGATCTGGCGGAGGGGAGCGTACCTACTCCTCTTCTGACTCATATCGAAGGGCCTCCTGCTGGCTCGGGCTCGGGAAGTCAGATGGCGGCACAGCCGGGGCAGGGGACAATGGTCCCTGCGTCCTCCTCTGTTCAGGCGGCTCCACGAATCGACTTTTCTGCTTTGCCGAGTGTCCAGACTCTTCGGGTGGAGGAGGAGGAGTTAGCTGCTATCCGTGCATCTTTCCGTTCGGAATTTGTCTCCCTGGTGGCAAGTTCTAGCGTGCCTCCTTCAACACTGCTAGCCATACTTCCTTTGACGTCGTCCTCTACGAAAGTTCTGGACAAAGCGTCACAGGACGTGGTTGACAGCTTCTATCGCCACCTGAAGAGAGGGGTCACGGCTGCTGTGGAACGGGGGACCCCTTTTGCCTTGGCCCGATAATGCCCCAAGGTCACGTTGATATTGTTAAGACTCTTCCCGGTAGGGCGGGGATAGCTGCGCTTCTGGAGGCAAAATTGCTGGAGGTTGATCAGCTGGTGGCCCAGCTTCAGGTGCTGCGGCAGGCAGATCTGCCTGCTGCTATAGATCAAGAGCGTGGTTTCCTAGAGTCTGAGTTCGAAGCTACCTGTACCGAAAAGGGGCTGATTATCCAGGAGGCTGACAGAGTTAGCCGAGCTTCTGCTAGCCTGGAGCTTGCCCTGAAGAAGATGGAAGACGGCTGGCGGGCGCACATGTATTTGGATGATGCGGAGCGGTTATCTCAGGAGGCCGAGCGCCGAGCTCAGCAGCGGCTTGAACGGGGGACCGCCTTGGTGAGGAATCGTCTCCTGGAATTATGTACCGCCGAACCATAGATGGCTTTTTTCCTTCTTTTGTTTCCGTTCTTTTCTCTCTTTTTTTTGATAGGGACGCAGTCCCAGAACATGTAGTACTTTTGGCTTTCAAATAAAAGAGTATGTTTTATTTTACCCTTTATTTATGTTGCTTATTGGGTTTATGGTATCGTGGTGGTGTTTGCCCGCTTGGGGGACTGTTTGTGGACCTGTTACCCTTGGCATACCTGGGATTTAGGTATGGATAACAAGTTTGATGGGGATACCTAGAACAATTTTACGGTAAGGTGGTCATGGACGTTCCTGGTATCGGGAGAAAGAATGCCATGGAGCAGCCGGGCTCCCGGGGCATGATGAGAAATGATGTGCATGTACTAGAAAACTTAGTACAGCATTTGTAGTCAGCAGAGGACATTTGTGGGCCTATTATCCTTGGCGTACCCCGGTTCAGGATACGGATAATAAGACGAGAGAAAACCAACATACTTACTCAGAGGTAATGAGGACATGGCAAGCATGGGGGTTTTACCGCGGAGTCTTCCTACTCAGAGGTAATGAGGACGTGGCAGGAGTGGACTCAGAGGAGGATATTTGTGGTCAACAGAGGACATTTGTGGACCTATTATCCTTGGCGTACTCCGGTTTTGGGTATGGATAATAAGTCGAAAGGGAACCAGCATACTTACTCAGAGGTAATGAGGACATGGCAAGCATGAGGGTTTCTTCGATGGAGCCTTCCTACTCAGAGGTAATGAGGACGTGGTAGGAGTGGGCTCCATGAAGGGGTACATAGAACGACTCAGAGGTAATGAGGACATGGAAGTTCTATGTAGAGGGGTAATTTATTTTTGAAGGAAGTGAGACGACTCAGAGGTAACATCGACGTGGTCGTTTTGAAAATTTTGTGGATCTGTTACCCTTTTTGTGCACTAAGAGTGCGGGTAGTGGATCATGAGGGAGGATCTCTTTCAGAAGAATAAGTTCAGAGGTATGGTCATACATGGCTTACTACCTAAAAGAGTGGCCGAAATGTAAATTCAGAGGCACCTGCGGGTACATAACTCAGCAATCTAGGATATTTGGGGGAAGAATGTGAGTTCAGCGGTATTGGAGGGTACATAACTCAATAATCTGGGATTTTGTGAATGTGAGTTCAGCGGTACCGACGGGTACATAACTCAATAATCTGGGATTTGGATAATGTTGTTTAGACATAATATTTCTTCAGGAACTTGCCATTGACGGGCAACATGAGCAAGTCTCCGTTTTGTTTTGCGAGGCGGTAAGCACCGTTGGAGAATACAGCCTCAATGATAAATGGACCTTCCCACTTTGGCTAGAATTTGTCGGCGGTTTTGTGAGTCATAACCATCAGCCTCCGAACTGCCAGAACGAGATCGCCCACTTGGAATGTTCTAATTTTAACCTTTTTATTGAAGGCTCCAGAGAAGCGTGCTTGGTATAGCTCGATTCGTTGCTGAGCCAATAGGCACTTTTCATCTAAGGCCTCCAACTCTTGTAGCCGACGATGGTAGTTATCGTCCGTCGTCAATTGGTAAGTGAGAGCGACGCGGAGCGAGGGTATTTGAGTCTCCAATGGGAGAACTGCCTCACTCCCGTACACCAGAGAAAATGGTGTGTTCCCAGTGGCCGTTCGGACTGTAGTACGGTATGCCCATAAGCATTCACCAAGCTTCTCGTTCCAGTCGCATTTGTTGGATGATACGAACTTTTTGAGCAAGCTTCTGAATTCGGTATTTGTCGCAGAATCGATATAAGGCGTGGCTTGCGAACTGCGGACCATTATCGTGGATGATCCTTCGGGACAGTCCAAAGCGATAGATGACGTGATACTTGAGGAAGCTGACCACGTTTGAAGTCTTTATTTCTGCAAGCGGAACAGCTTTTGTCCATTTGGAGAAGTAATCCGTGATTGCGAGTATAAAACGATGTCCTCGAAAAGAAGGTGGAGTGATCGGACCGATGATACCCATTCCCCATGCTTCGAATGGCCAGGATGCCACTGTCGGATGTAGAAATTCGAATGGCTGGTGGATAAAGTCCGCGTGGACTTGACAGGCTTTGCACTTTCTTGCATAGTCTATCGCATCTGCTACCATCGTGGGCCAGTAGTAGCCCGTTCGGCGAAGACGGTATTACAATTTTGGGCCAGGCTGATGGGCCCCGTAGATACCGTCATGAGCTTTGCGTACGGCTTCTTTGGCTTCTGCGTTTGACAGACATCGAAGCAATAATCTATCGTAGGATCGGCGATACAGCATTTTCGTCTCTGTATCATAGAAGAATCTGAGAGAACGCCTTCTGATAGAAGTGACATCCTTTGGGTTCTCGGGAAGGATGTCGTAGACTACGAAGTCTATGAATGGTTGTCTCCAGTCTGGTACTTCGTCGATCTTCTGAGCGGAATAACACGCCACGAATTGAACGTTGTTCTTGGGACAGACCAGTTCATGGCCTATCACGTCCACCAAATGATGAATATGGTTCGGCACTGTTAGGGAAGCGGCAAGGCCTACTAGGGCATCGGCTTCGATATTTTGGAGTCTGGAGACGTGTTCGATGAAGAACCCTTCAAATGACGAGATGATGTTGATTGCTATTTGGTGATAGAGGATCATGTCTTCTTGGCGGACTTCGTATGAACCCCGGATCTGATTGACGATTAACTATGAATTGCCGTATGCTTCAAGATATTCTACCCCCAGCTCTTTTGCAAGTTGGAGGCCAATGACTAAAGCGTTGTACTCGGCTACATTGTTAGAGCAAGGTTACGTGAGGAAGTAAGCGCGATTGATCACCAGTCCGGAAGGAGAAATCAGCACCACCCCGACTCCGACGACGATGTTGCCCTTGGGTCTGGTCCTTGAAGCACCGTCGAAGAACATTCGCCATATATCATCGTGAAAGGTCGCATGCGAGTCGGCGATCTCATCTGGGATTTCTTCGTATATTCTGGCCGACTCTTAGCCTGGGTGGACTGCTAAAAAGTCTGTCAAAGCTTGACCTTTAACAGCCTTTTGTGGGCCGAAGATCATATGGTAGGGGGACAGTAATATTGCCCATGCAGCGAGGCGAGAGCTGAGTGCCCCTGGTTTAGTTATGAGAACCCTAAGGGGGTTGACTCGTGATATCACATGTATGGTTTGTCCCGTGACATAGTGTCGCATCTTTTGAATGGCGAACACCAAGGCGAGGCATTCCTTCTCCACGGCGGTATATCGGTGCTCTGGCTCGATCATCATTCGGCTGAGGTAATATAGCTTGCTCATGGCCTGCATCGTTGTTTTGTGCTAGCAGAGCGCCGAAGGAATGCTCCATTGCTCGTACATAGAGCAGGAATGGTTTTCCAGCAACCGGGGCCACCAGGACTGGAGGGTTCGACAAATATTCTTTGATGCTGTCGAAGGCACGCTGGCATTCTTTATCCCATACGAATAAGATGTCCTTCTTCATGAGATGGGTGAATGGCTGACATCGTCCGGAGAGATTGGAAATGAACCTCCTGATGTAAGCTAACCTCCCTTGAAGGCCTCGGAGTTCTCTTAGATTTCTCGGGGGACTCATCTCCATGATTGCCTTCGTCTTCTCAGGGTCTACGTGGATACCCTGGGAGATGATGATGAAACCCAAGAACTTCCCGCTGGATATGCCCAAGAAGGAATTCGTGGGGTTCATTTTCAAATTGTGCGCTCGCATCAGGTCGAACACTGTCCTTAGATCATGCAGATGATCTTCCTTAGAGCGGCTTTTGACGACGATGTCGTCAACATAGCATTCCACTGTTTTGTACAAGTGGTCTCTAAAGATGATGCTCATAGCTCTCTGATAGGTGGCACCAGCGTTCTTTAGATCGAAAGGCATGACTGTGTAGCAAAACGTGCCTATTGGTGTTCGGAATGATGTATGCTTTTCGTCGTCGGAAGACATCTTAATTTGGTTGTACCCTGAAAAGCCATCCATGAATGACATACGTTCGAAGCCGCAGGTGTTGTCAATCATGATGTCTGTGGTAGGGAGGAGGAACTCATCTTTGGGACACGTCTCGTTCAGATTGCGGAAGTCGATGCAGATTCGAATCTTTTTATTCTTCTTGAGGACCGGTACTATGTTGGCGACCCCGTCCGGATGTTGTTCCTCACGAATGAAGCTGCTGGCTATCAGTTTATTGACCTCAGCTTCAATGGCATTCATGATGTTGGGGCGAAACCGTCGTTGCTGTTATTTGACTGGCTTTGCATCTGGCCGAATGTTGAGCTTGTGAAGAGCAATATCGGGGTTTAGCCCTGGCATGTCTTCATAGCTCCAAGCAAACACATCAATATATTCTTTGACAAGTTCCAGTAGCGATTCTCGCTCTTCGTCTGTCAGGCTTTTGCTAACGAAGATTGGTTTTGGAGAAGAGTCGCTGCCGAGATCCACTTGTATGACCTCATCTTCAGTAGGAGGCTTTCTTTATTCAAACCGCTTCTCCCATTGCGCATCCAGCTGTTGCGCCCACGGCTCTAATTCGAGGAGTTCAGGAAAGTCTTCACCTTCTTCGTAAGCATTGGCGAATGCCATATTGACAGACAGGACGTGCCTGAATACATCTCCGATGCTGATATCCGAATCAGAAGTTGGTAATCCGGTTGAGTGTGGATGCCAGTCGTATTCCTCATCTGAGCTTTCAGGGGTCGTTGCAGGCGTAACATATCCCAGTCCGCATCGGGTCTTGTTGTAGTAGTCCTGTGGTTTGCCAGCCGGGACCGGCGACTTTAAAGGTAATCGTCGACCAGTGCCATAGTTCAAACCTGGCGTAGTCTCCAGATCATACCCCTGTTTTTGTATGAGGTATTTGGATTGGGGGCTATATAGATAGAGAGGCAGTCTTCCGGAGTCCGATTCAAGATCGATTTCTTCTATGGTGAAGGGCAGTGGATTATTCTTCTGACCGAAGATGATTGGATGGTCCCCTCCCTCGATTATACGATAAGCGTCTTCCATGGGAGTAAGTTGATTTGCGGTGTAAACATTTGTCACCTGTGTGTGTAGGTGAGTGCCTATACCGTGTTCCATAGCATACATTGTACAAAGCTTATTAAGCTCGATGTCGTTCAAAGATAGCCCTTTATTGATGAAGTAAGGTATCTTTTCTAACGGGATTACATCATCTGCGGATGGAACATCAGTGTGAGCAGCCACATACTTTGCCAATTCTGGTTCTTCTTCGGCCACCCCATGTATAAATAAAGACTGAGAGGATGACTTGGGCAACTTGATCATCAGGGGTTCCGCTGGTGGAGCAAAACGTGGAGTCGTTGGCAAACTAGCGACCCCAGTTTGGTACTCGATGCTGGGCAGGGAGTGGTTGGCTTGCTAGAAGCCCCAGACTTTGCATCGTACTGACGATTCTTTTTGGGAAGATGTATCATCATTGGCTTGTCGGAGGGATTGAGCTTCTCCGTTTGTGGCTGGCCGACTCTAGGCAGTCTGATTGTCAGTGGCTCCGTTGTGGGTCTTGGCGCTTGGCCGAACCTTGGCAGCCGAATTATTATTTTTCTTTCTTGTGCCGAGAGGCTGATTGCGTCCTTACGCAGAACGGCCGTAAGGGGTACGGACTTGCCAGGTTTGCGAGCTTGGAGGTAGATCGTCATAGGTTCTTATGATCATGTGGCCATCTCAGTTCGAGCTTGCACATCTCCTTCACCAAGGTACCTCTTCGACTTTTCGTATAAGCAGGAGTCTGAGTAGTAGGATTCGACCCCTTTGAAGGGATCGATGTCGACAAATTCTGTCCTCACGAAGTCATATTTGTCGACATACTTGAAGCACTGGTGCAGCATGGAAGGCACGATCATGTAATCGTGTATCCAAGGGCGCCCCAGGAGGATATTGTAGGAAGTGTCCGCATCTATGACGTAACAGGTCACTTCTGACTGAAGATCGCCAATTTGGCACTTCAAGCGAATCTTCCCAATTGGGTAGCTTCTGCCCGAATTGAAACCGCTGATGGCGGTGCTTGTTGGCGTCAGGCGATGCATAGGAATACGGAGATGATGTAACAGACCCTTCGGGATGATGCTTATGGAAGAACCAGGATCAATGTGCATCCGATCCACCTTTACGTCACCAATGTATCCAGTGTAGTATAACGGACGATCGTGCAGATTGGTTTTGATGAGCATATCCTGTGGCATGAAGATAATGTTGGGCATCGCTCTTATGCAAGTGCTGTCTTGGAGATTTGCAGGCGGGCTCTCTCTCGTGAGGTTGACCTGAGCCAGATATGCGTTGGCATTCTGGAGTACATCGCTCAAAGCCGCACGAACATCCTTGGAGAGTCTCAGGAGCTCGTATAATGACAATTTGGCCGGTGTGTTGGCCAATTGTGCCAAGATATCAAACTTGCAGGGCCTCTCTAGCCCATGAGATGCCTCTTTTCGAAGGGATTTGTCAAAGCGAGTCTCCTTCGGCCTAGGCTTGTCGGTCGTCGGAGGTTGAGAAGGTCCCAGAGCGTCAGCAGTAGCCGGCTGATGTTCTTCAGTCGAGTTTTCTGGTGTAGGTTAGGATTGAGCACCAGATCGAGTGACGACAGCTGTGGCTTCTTCGACATCTGCCAAAATTGTGCGGCAGGATCTGACCTTTCTACTCTCCTTCTTGCCAATGAGGAGTGGTGCGGACTGAGTCACTTCAAGTACCAAGTCTGGATGGACCTACATGACCTCCCCTCGTGATGTGGTGAGGGGTACCAGACCAGTAGCCTGATCTCGAGGAGGTAGAATATTAGTAATCTCCATTGTCGCCCTAGGGATGGATACCACGCCGTCTTGAGTCTCTGTCGGAGAGAAGCTGCCAAACTGTACGGACACCATGTTGGCTGCCACGGTTACCTCCTCGAAATCAATGGCCAGAGCCTTCGAATCGATGAGATGTTGGATGTATCGCTTCATTTGGTAGCAGTCGTGTGTAGCATGGTGGACGTAGCGGTGGTAATGGCAGTACTTTGGGCTCTCCATTTCTGCCGGCCGAGGTTCCCGTCTTGGTGGAGGAAGCTGAATTCTATCTCCTTGTAGAAGCATGTCCAAGATGGGCTTGACATGGCCGTCTTCGAAGGAGTAGGTCATTTGCGGCCATTACTTGTCTGCCGATTTTGACTCAGGTTTCTAGGCTGTGTCGGCCACCATAGCCTGCTTGCCCTTGTTGTCCCGATTGTTGGAGGAGTTACCACCATTGTTGTTGTTGGTATTAGGGGGCTTGCCCTTGTCCTCTCCCTCCGAGATGTGCAATCCTAGTTGGCGAGCCTTCTTCAACCTGTCTTCGGCGCTAGTGGCACTGATGATGAACGTCTTCCAGTCCTTGAATTGACTTTCACCCATCCAGAGGCTGATTATTGGGAGCAGTCTCTTTTGGCAAATTTCAATCAAGGAGGAATCCGGATTACCCGACGGCAACTTCATTGCGGTTTGGCAAAATCGTTCAATATAGTTCCTTGTCAGCTCTTTCTCCCCTTGAACGACGTCTATGAGGGTGGACATTGTGACGTCCTGTCCTACTTCGTAGAATCTCTCCAAGAACGTGTGCTTGAAGCTGGCGAAGGAGTGGATGCAGTTGTCTGGCAGGTTACGGTACCAGTCGAAGGCGACCCCTTCCAATGCCCCGATGAATAATCGTGTAAGGATGGCATCGTCATGGGGCAGATGGTCGGTGGTGACCTTGAAGTAAGTGATGTATCGACTTGCGAAGGTCTTGCCATCATAGGGATTGATGTTGAACGGCTTATATCTTGGTGGAAAAGGGACATCCCTCCATGCAGCAGGATACGGTTGCCATATTCTAAGGTCTTGAGAGGCTTCTCGAGCGTGAAACATGGCTCGGAGCTCCTGGACCTCTCTTCTTGCTTCCCTAGCCTCATCCGCAGCGGTGGTGTTTGCCATGAAATATAAAAGAACAGAACAATTATCGGAGGACTGGACTTTTACTTCACAATACAAACTCGCTTGTACAAAGAAAGCCTAGGGACGAAAACCTAGGTACAGCAATCTAAGTACAATTGTTTATTTTAGATTTTGGGGGGTGACGGTAGAGGCTCGGAAAAGCGACGGCAGCTCTGCCTTACTCCTTGGACGATCGGGTATAGCCTTGGCTCTGTAGAAGAACTGCTAGGCGTTGATGAAGAAATGCTCTCTCTTCAGGCTCTCTGGCTCTCTCTGTATATCTCTCTCTGTCTCTGTGTATGTCTCTTTATGTCTCTCTCCTTTTCGGTGTCTCTTCGCAGGGAAATGGCACCCTGCTATTTATAAGAGTGGGGGGCTTCATTAGGGTTTACAATGATTGCCCATTCTTGAAAGTCGGTGGCTAAGGATCATTGAATCTGGGCCGTTCATCTTGATTTAAGCAATAAATATGATTGCATCAAATCTTTGTGGGTAATTAATGCTGATTGACATAAATCCTCCTGATTTGTCATGCCAACCTCGGATTCCTCGATACGTGTCTTTAATTGACTTATTTGCAAATGATCTGATTTGATCCTAATATTTCGTTGGGATTTGTTGAGGGATTTTGCTCAATCTGATGCCACGTGCCCTGCTATCATACCACGTGTTATAACAGTAGAAATCTGAGCCGCAGGAAGGTCTCTCCTTATTGAGCCGCATAAGGCTGGCCATGTGTCCAGGCTGCTAGAGAGTGGCCCCCCTGAACATTTGAACCGCATGGTAATAATTTGAGCCGCATGAGTGTAGATGACCGCATGAGTGAACCGCATGGAGATAGTCCTCATGAGCCGCATGGAGCTAGTCTTTGTGAGCCGCATGGGGCTAGTCTTCATGAGCCGCATGAATATAGTCTTCGTGAGCCGTATGGGAGAGTCTCCGCTTGGGCCGCATGGAGGAGTCTCCGCTTGGGCCGCATACAACTGTCCACGTGTCAAGGCCGCATGACAGTTTCTGACTCTCGGGGGATCGTGTCAGAGATTTTCTTCGCTTCCCAAGGAGTCCGTCATTATAAGGGAGTCATAATGATATCTTCGTGTCAGAACTGTCACTTCGTCAAAGCTGTCAGCCGTCAAGGTATTTAATGCAAAACGAGAGAGCTGTTTGTAGGCACGTGGCTCCTCTTTGAGCTGCATAGGACTTGTTTGAGCCGCGTAGACGTTCGAGCCGCATGGATACTTGAGCCGCATGAACTCTCTGAGCCGCAGGGATCCTTCTTATTATTTTCCATGCTTCTACAAGACCCCCTTCAAAGTTTTCAATTTTGCAAAATTGAAATACTTTGAATAAGAAGCATGGTCCTGTATTCTTCTGGCCGCATATGATGTCTCGACCGCATGGATGTCTCGGCCGCATGGATGTCTCGGCCACATGGATGACTCGGTCGCATGGATGACTCGGTCGCATGGATGTTTCGGCCGTATTGAGTCAACCAGCCGCAGGGACTTTCGGGCCGCATAGCTCCTTGCCACGTTGTGCGCATCATTAATTGCCTCAAATTTGTTTTAGTGCCGCCTTTAGGGGAGATCCCAAGGGTCGGCTCATTAAATCTTTGGATTTTATGCCCTGGGTGTATCTCCTTTATGAGAGAGGGGACGAAATCCGAGGAGTCGATTTCGTCTTTTCCGAGGCGGTTGTCAATCTACGTGTTTCCCCCTCTCTTGTCCCCCTATAATAAGAGGAGTTTGAGAGAGAAGACTTCTTTACTTTTTCCTTCCCTTCGAATTTTCCCTACTCCATTGTCATCTTTTCTTCTTTAATTGCCAATGGCTCCCAAGAAGACCATCGCGGCGAAGGGCAAGAAGGTGGCGTCTTCGTCGAAGAAGACTGTCTCTACTTCAACCGCGGCCGTTCCTCCGCCGGCCGTCGTGCCCGCAGCTCACCCTGATGTCCATCCTCCTATTGCTGGTAAGGACTTTATGTGGGCTTAAAGAATCCTAACTGCTATGGCTACGTCGCATGCTTTATGCACGAGCCTTTATCTTCATGTGAGTCGCATATTCGTCCTATGGTCGAGCCGCGAGCCGCATAAGAATAGCTACTGTGGCCGCATACGTGCTTTGCCAGCAAAGCCGCATAAGCCACACTGAGCCGCATAGATTTGCCCACTTTTGTTTGTCACGTGGTCCGCACGAACTTATCCGATCCCTGCGGACCCTATAAAAGCACTGCTGCATGACCCCTCACTAAGTGGAGCCGCATGAATGTTCTTCTGAGCTTGAGCCGCATGAGGCTTCCATAAGTTGGAGCCGCATAAGTGTTCTTCTGAGCCGCATGAGGCTTCGTTAAGTTGGAGCCGCATAAGTGTTCTCCTGAGCCGCATGAGGCTTTGTTGAGTTGGAGCCGCATAAGCTCGAAAGCACCTATTAGTTCCTTTTTTGTCCATATTTTTTAACTTATCTTTTTCTGTCTCCTTCTCAGTGAATTTGCCGGTTAATGCTGCTTGAGAACTCCTGGTAGGCAGTGTCCAAGCTGCTCTGGGCTATAGGTACGACCATATAGTTCAGCATATGGCGTACCAGTTCCCGAATGACGAGCCTCCGGCGAGATTGAATGCCCTGAAGAACCAGCCTTTCTATTTTCTTAATGCTATGATAAACTCGGGGAAATTAGAAGGGAAATACTTGAAGCCCGCATTCTTCTTTGGAGACGCCTTGACTGTGAACAACAGTCAGATTCTGGAGGTGTCAGAGAACTGGAGTTTTGTTTCTAACGGGATGGCGATCCGTATCCCCCAGATGGAGCGTCACTTCCCTTTATCTTGGTTCAATATGCTCCCATTGGACCGGAAGATGGAAGATTCTTTAACTCCTACTCGGAGTGGGATGTTCGTGGGAGACATCCATTATAACAACAGTCTGAAGTCAGTGTGCGCGGGCAAGGTGCACACCAGCCGTTCCGTAATGGGATTGGCCTCGGGTACCTTCTTGAACGTGTCGGGTCCCAATTTCACGTTCTCTGCCGTCGACACTTTTATGAACCAACTCGCTCGGAAGGGCTCCTATCCGATTGGTCGGTTGATGCTCCCCAGCTGGATACATCCGATTCCCTCGTGGACCAATCTGTCTACGTGGATTTTGCAAAAGTATGAGGCCTTTCTGTGTGAGATTGGTCTTTACCATGCTATTCGGGGCACTAGACATGGCTTGCCTGTAAACAAGAGATTATTTATATCTCTGCTGGAGTTGTATAATCGCTGTACGGGAACCTTCTATACTCCCGTAGGGGAAATGGGGCTCGCGCTCCACAAAATGCATGCAGTCTCCAAGCTTCCTTGGGGGGACAAAGCTTTTGAGGCGTATACTCCCACGAACGAGGAGTTCGAAGAGTTGGAAAGGCGACATCCAGGCTTTGTGGCTCTTTATCAAGAGATATTGTGCCATTATAGCACATGTCATAAAATAGCCAAAAAGGAGAACAGCTCGAAAGGGAATGCCCCTCATACCAAAGACTGGGTGCGCTACCTCTTCACGACGGATGCCTCAGGTCAAGTTACTCCCCGCCGTCCTCAATCCCGGGAGACGGTGAAAGCCTTAGTGTCGTCAGCTAAGAGGGTGGCCACCTCTAGTGACAGATTCGGGAGTCAGACCGACTCCTTCGGTTATTTTTATCAGGACACCCAAGAGTTGTCGGAGAAGGCGCTCCTAGCAGGATTTTTGATGATATGGCTGCAAAACTGTGTAGTCTCGGGCGGAGCAGGTTCTATCGAGAGGATCAGTCGCAATTTTATCCTTCCGGCTGTGAAGTTAGTTTTGCGAGTCCAGCTAGCTCTCCTCCCGGCTATGGTGTGCAGCATACACCGTGGCCTTCGCACTTTCACATCCAAGGTCATTGCCCGTGATGTGACAAAAAATTTTGAACGGACCGAGTTGCCCTATCATTATTTGATGGGGTGGCTGTTGATACATTATCCGTCTTTTATGAGACCGGGCTCTGAAGACGGCTTAACTGATGACGACGCTTTCATCTTCCGCTATCGTAATGAGTCTTGGGAATTCGAGACCATGCGTGCTTGCCGGATGGCATTGGCGAGGGCAGACATGTACAATATTTTTGTATCTGTCCCTCGTTTTACTGATGAGGAAATAGTTGCTGTCCATCTTGACGGTATTGGCCCCCCTTAACTTCTGGACGGCCAGATGCTTCTGTGGCTGCAAAATATCCGCCCCTCTCATCTGGTGTATCGCAACCGTAACACTGTCTTTCTGGAGCCTTATCTGCCGAGCAGGTTCGCCCGGCAGTTTGGATATAGTCAGCTTTTTCTAGACAGCCCCAGTTCTTGTCTAGGCTTTGAAGGTAGCCTTCTTGACGGCATCCGGGCCTGGCATTACTATGACACATTCCATACCCATACCGTTTTCTCAGTTTTTGCTATCAAGGCATCGGTAGATATCTTATATATGGCGGCTCTGTACCACGTCATGGCGAACAAGCCTCCTGTCGGTTTTAATCGGGGGTACCAGTTTCATCGTTGGTACCGGTCTGGATGAGGGTTCCCAGGGGGCCAAGACAAGGAAGAGGAAGAACAAAGTCGAAGTGCCGGATTCGGACTCCGCTGCTGCAGATGACGAAGGTGACGAGCCTGATGAAGATGACTCCTCCTTTCCGGTGGCAGATGTAGGGGCAGATCAGCCGTCTGTTTTGCCAGATGAGATGATGGTAGATCAGCCATCCGTTGCACCCGGCCCTTTACGGAAGCGTAGCAGGCAACTTTATCCTGTCGGCGGCATTTCTCGCTCTCGGAAACTGGCTGCGACCAGACACCGCGGGCTAACTATAAAGGAAAAAGGCAAAGAAATTGACCCCGCATCAGAGGTAAAATAAGTTACTACCGGTCCTTCCTTTCTTCTAGCTTTGATTTTAATCATCTTCTTTTCGAGTTGCCGAGATCGTCTGACTCGGGATGACGGGGCTCCGGTGAGCCTGCCCCTGAAATTACTGAATTTCATCCAGATGATGCTGATCGAGTTACCTCTCCCTCTGAGGTGGCTGGGTCAGAGGAGCTGGCCAAATTTAATCTGGAGATCGCGGGTGAGGAGACCCTGCCAGCTGTGAACGAGCTGTAGCCTCGATGCTCCTCTCCCGGTAAGATAAGCCGAATCTTAACTTGCGAGGAGGCCTATTTACTTTATGATCACATCCTTCAGGTCACGTCGATTGATCATTATCATGGACATGCAGGTCCTGCCTCTCCAGTGCCGAGGATGGACTTTATTGAGACGGACTCTGCCGAAGGGGCACTGGCGGAGAGGGGCATACCTCCTCCCTTTTCGGCTCGTCTTGATGGTCCTCCCGCGGGCTCTAGTTCATTAAATCCGGTGATAGGGCAATCGGGGCAGGGGACGATGGTCCTCGTGTCTTCTTCTACTCGGGCGACCCAGAGAGTCAACCTCTCCGCCCTGCCAAGCGTTCAGGCTCTTCGGGTGGCAAAGGAAGAGTTAGCCGCCATCCGTGCATCGTTCTGTTCAGAAGTCGCCCCCTAGTGGTAAGTTCTAGCACCACCCCTTCGATACTGTCGGCCACGCTTCCTCTGACGTCGTCCTCTACAGAGGTACTGGATGAATCGTTACAGGACGTGGTCGACAGCTTTTATCGTCACTTAAAAAGGGGGATAGAAGCTGCTGTGGACAGAGGGACCTCCTTCGTCTTGGCCCGGCAATGCGTCCAGGGTCAAATTGATATCCTTAAGGCCCTTCCTGGTGGGGCAGGGGTGGCTGCACTCCTGGAGGCGAAATTGTTGGAGACTGATCAGCTGGTGGCCCAGCTTCAGGGACTGCGGCAGGTTGATCTTTCTGCTGCTATAGATCAGGAGCGTGGCTCCCTCACAACTGATATAGAGAAGGTGAGGGCTACTCAGGATAAAACTAGACCGGCCATACTGGAGGATCTCTGCACTCTATCTGATCGCTATGATCAATTGAGCCATGAGAGTGAAGATGTTACAGCTCGGGAAGCGATTGCCTTCCGTGGGATTACTGAAACGCGGGAGCAGATCCTTGAGCTCCAAAAGAAATTAACTTTCTTTGAGTCTGAGCTTAAGGCCGCCCGGATCGACATAGGGCTGATTATCCAGGAAGCTGATAACGTCAATAAAGCTTCTGCTGACTTGGAAGTGGCTCTGAAGAGGTTGGACGACGACTGGCGGACACTCATGGACCTGGATAATGGGGAACGGTTGTCCCAGGAGGCTGAGCGCAGGGCTAGACAGAAGGTTGAGTGGGGTACTGCCCTGGTGAGAAACCGCCTCTTGGAATTGTGTAATGCCGAACTATAGTCGGCCTTTTCTTGGTTTTGTTCCTGTTTTTCCTTTCTTTTCTCTTTGAGAGGGACGTGGTCCCAAAACATGTAATGCTTTTTTCATCTTTCAAATAAAGAGTACTTTCCATTCTACCCTTCATTTGTATTGCTTGTTTGTGCCTTAGTATTGTGGTGATGTTTTCCCCGCATGGGGGACTTGCTTGTAGACCTGTTACCCCTGGCATACCTTGGTTTTATGTACGGGTAACAAGTTTGATTGAGGATACCTAGAATAGTTCCACAGCAAGGTGGTCGTGGGTGTTCGGTTATCGGGAGATAGAATGCCATGGAGCAGCTGGGCTCCCGGGGCATGATGAGTGATGGGGGCCTGTACTAAGAGACTTAGTAAAGGATATTTGTGGGCCTATTATCCTTGGCGTACCCCGACTTAGGATACGGATAATAGGATGAAGGGGAACCAACACACTTACTCAGAGGTAATGAGGACATGGCAAGTATGAGGGTTTTACTGTGGAGTCTTTCTACTCAGAGGTAATGAGGACATGGCAGGAGTAGACTCAACGGAGGATATTCGTGGTCAACAGAGGACATTTGTGGGCCTATTATCCTAGGCGTACTCCGGTTGTGGGTACGGATAATAGGATGAAGGGGAACCAACATACTTGCTCAGAGGTAATGAGGACATGGCAAGTATGAGGGTTTTAACCGTAGAGTCTTCATACTCAGAGGTAATGAGGACATGGCAGGAGTGGACTCAACGGAGGATATTTGTGATCAACAGTGGACATTTGTGGGCCTATTACCCTTAGCGTACTCCGGTTGTGGGTACGGATAATAGGATGAAGGGGAACCAACATACTTGCTCAGAGGTAATGAGGACATGGCAAGTATGAGGGTTTTAACCGTAGAGTCTTCCTACTCAGAGGTAATGAGGACATGGCAGGAGTGGACTCAACGGAGATTATTTGTGGACCTATTATCCTTGGCGTACTCCGTTTGTGGGTACAGATAATAAGTCGAAAGGGAATCATCATATTTACTCAGAGGTAATGAGGACATGGCAAGCATGAAGGTTTCTTCGACGGAGCCTTCCCACTCAGAGGTGATGAGGACATGGCAGGAGTGGGCTCAATGAAGGAGGGTACATAGAACGACTCAGAGGTAATGAGGACATGGAAGTTCTATGTAAAGGGGTGATTTGTTTTTGGCGGAAGTGAAACGACTCAGAGGTAATGAGGACATGGCCGTTTTAGAAATTTGTGGATCGGTTACCCTTTTTGTGTACTGGGAGTACGGGTAGTGGATCATGAGGGAGGATCTCTTCCAGGAAGAAAGTTCAGAGGTATAGTCATACATGACTTACTATCTGAAAGAGTGACCGGAAAGTGAGTTCAGAGGAACCTGCGGGTACATGACTCGATAACCTGGAATGTTGTGAAAATGAGTTCAGCGGCACCAGCGGGTACATGACTCGATAATCTGGAATATTGTGGATGTGAGTTCAGTGGCACCAGCGGGTACATGACTCAATAATATGGGTTGTTGTGGTTGTGAGTTCAGCGGCACCAGCGGGTACATGACTCGATAATCTTGATAATCTGGAATATTGTGGATGTGAGTTCAGCGGCACCAGTGGGTGCATGACTCGATAATTTGGAATGTTGTGGATGTGAGTTCAGCGGCACCAGCGGGTACATAATTCGATATTCTGGAATTTTGTCGAGAAGGCGAGTTCAACGGCACCAGCGGGTACATGACTCAGAGATCTGGAATATGTCGTTCAGACATAATATTTCTTCAGGAACTTATCGTTGACGGGCAACATGAGCAAGTCTCCATTTTGTTTTGTGAGGCGGTAAGCACCGTTGGAGAATACAGCCTCGATGATAAAGGGACCTTCCCATTTTGGCTGGAACTTGTCGGCGGTCTTGTGAGTCATGACCATCGGCCTCCGGATTGCCAGAACGAGATCGCCCACTTGGAATGTTCTGATTTTAACCTTCTTATTGAAGGCTTCGGAGATACGTGCTTGGTATAGCTCGATTCGTTGCTGAGCCAGGAGGCGCTTTTCATCTAAGGCCTTTAACTCTTGTAGCCGGCGACGGTAGTTATCATCCATCGTCAATTGATAAGTGAGGGCGACGCGGAGTGAGGGTATTTGAGTCTCCAATGGGAGAACTGCCTCACTCCCGTACACCAGGGAGAATGGTGTGTTTTCTGTGGCTGTTCGGACCGTGGTACGGTACGCCCACAAGCATTCACCAAGCTTCTCGTTCCAGTCACGCTTATTGGACGACACGAACTTCTTGAGTAACTTGATGATGGTTTTGTTGAATGCTTCTGCTAACCCATTCGCTGCTGGATTGTATGGCGTCGAAGCAATATTCTGGATGCGATGCTTGTCGCAGAATCGATAGAAGGCATGACTTGCAAACTGCGAACCATTATCGTGGATGATCCTTCGGGGCAGTCCAAAGCGATAGATGACGTGATACTTGAGGAAGCTGATCACGTTCGAAGTTTTAACTTCTGCAAGTGGGACAGCTTTCGCCCATTTGGAGAAGTAATCTGTGATTGTGAGTATGAAGCGATGTCCTCGGGAGGAAGGTGGAGTGATTGGACCAATGATATCCATCCCCCATGCTTCGAATGGCCAGGACGCCACTGTCGGATGTAGAAATTCGGATGGCTGGTGGATAAAATCCGTATAAACTTGGCAGGCTTTGTACTTTCTCGTATAGTCTATTGCATCTGCTACCATCGTGGGCCAGTAGTAGCCCATTCGACGAAGACGGTCTTGCAATTTAGGGCCAGGCTGATGGGCCCCGCAGACACCGTCATGAGCTTCTCGTACGGCTTATTTGGCTTCTGCGTTTGACAGACACCGAAGCAGCAATCCATCATAGGATCGTCGATACAGCATTTTCGTCTCTGTATCGTAGAAGAATCTGAGAGAACGCCGTCTGATGGAGGTGGCTTCCTTTGGGTTCTCGGGCAGGATATCGTAGACGACGAAGTCAATGAATGGTTGTCTCCAATCTGGGACATCGTCGATCGTCTGGGCGGAATAACTCGCCACAAATTGAACGTTGTTCTTGGGGCAGACCAGTTCGTGGCCTATCACATCCACAGATTGATGAGTATAATTTGGCACTGCTAGAGAAGCGGCCAGGCCTGCTAAGGCATCGGCTTCGATATTTCGAAGTTTGGGAACATGCTCGATGAAGAATCCCTCGAATGACGAGATGATGTCGATCGCTATTTGGTAATAGGGGATCATGTCTTCGTGGCGAACTTCGTATGAGCTCCGAATTTGATTGATGATTAACTGAGAATCGCCGTATGCTTTAAGATATTCTACCTCCAGCTCCCTTGCAAGTTGGAGGCCAATGACCAGAGCATTGTACTCGACCACATTGTTAGAGCAGGGTTCTGTGAGAGAATAAGCGCGGTTAATCACCAATCCGGAAGGAGAAACCAGCACCACCCCGACTCCGACGACGATGTTGCCCTTGGGTCCAGTTCTCGAAGCACCGTCGAAGAACATTCGCCATATATCATCGTGAGAGATTGCATGCGAGTCGGCGACCTCATCTGGGATTTCTTCATATATTCTGGACGACTCCGAGCCCGGGTGGGCTGCCAAAAAGTCTGCCAGGGCTTGAC
Source organism: Iris pallida (assembly GCA_029216955.1). Classification (NCBI taxonomy): domain Eukaryota; kingdom Viridiplantae; phylum Streptophyta; class Magnoliopsida; order Asparagales; family Iridaceae; genus Iris; species Iris pallida. The sequence goes on along the minus strand of JANAVB010041815.1, from coordinate 1,453,203 downwards.
CTTTGACAGCCTTTTACGGGACGAAGATCATATGATAAGGGGACAGCAATATTGCCCATGTAGCGAGGCGAGAGCTGAGTGCCCCTGGTTTAGTCATGAGGACCCTGAGAGGGTTGACTCGTGAGATCACATGTATGGTTTATCCAGTGACATAGTGCCGCGTCTTCTGAATGGCGAACACCAGGGTAAGGCATTCCTTCTCCACAGCGGTGTATCGATGCTCTGGCCTAATCATCATTCGACTGAGGTAATATATGGCTTGCTCATGGCCTACATCGTTGTTTTGTGCTAGCAGAGCCCCGAGGGAATGTTCCATAGCTCGTACGTAGAGCAGGAATAGTTTTCCAGCAACCGAGGCCACCGGGACTGGAGGGTTCGACAAATATTCTTTGATGCTGTCGAAGGCCCGCTAACATTCTTCGTCCCATACGAATGAGACGTCTTTCTTCATGAGATGGGTGAATGGTCGACATCGCCCGAAGAGGTTAGAAATGAACCTCCTTATGTAAGCCAGCCTTCCTTGAAGGCCTCTGAGTTCGCAGAGATTTCTCGGGGGACCCATCTCCATAATTGCCTTTGTCTTTTCAGGGTCTACATGGATACACTGGGGGTGATGAAACCCAAGAACTTTCCGCTGGATACTCCCAGGAAGGACTTCGTAGGGTTCATCTTCAAATTGTGTGCTCGCATCAGGTCGAATACCGTCCTCAGATCCTGCAGATGGTCTCCCTTACAGCAACTCTTAACGGCGATGTCATCAACATAGCACTCCACTGTCTTGCGTAAGTGGTCTCTGAAGATGATACTCATGGCTCTTTGATATGTGGCACCGACATTCTTTAAACCGAAAGGCATGACTGTGTAGCAGTACGTGCCGATCGGTGTTCGGAATGATGTATGCTTTTCGTCGTCAGAAGACATCTTGATTTGGTTGTACCCCGAGAAGCCATCCATGAATGACATACGTTCGAAGCTGCATGTGTTGTCGATCATGATGTCTGTGATAGGGAGGGAGAATTCATCTTTGGGGCATGCCTCGTTCAGATTGCGAAAGTCGATGCAGATTCGAATCTTCTTATTCTTCTTGAGGACGGGTACTATGTTGGCGATCCAGTCAGGATGTTGCTCCTCACGAATGAAGCCGCTGGCTATCAGTTTGTTGACTTCGGCTTCGATCGCATCCATGATGCCTGGGCGGAAGCGTCGCTGTTGTTGTTTTACCGGCTTTGCATCTGGCCGAATGTTGAGTTTATGAAGAGCAACCTCGGGGTTTAGTCCTGGCATGTCTTCATAGCTCCATGCGAACACATCATATTCATTGACAAGCTCCAGTAGCGATTCTTGCTCTTCGTTTGTCAGGCTTTTACTGACGAAGATTGGTTTTGGAGAAGATTCGCTGCCGAGATCCACCTGTATAACTTCATCTTCAGTAGGAGGTTCTCTCTGTTCGAACCGCTTTTCCCATTATGCATCCAACTATTGGGCCCACGGCTCTAGCTCGAGGATTTCTGGAATGTCTTCATCTTCTTCATAAGCATCGGCGAATGCCATGTTGACTAACAGGACTTGTCTGAATACTCCGATGCTGGTATCTGAGTCAGAAGTTGGTGACCCGGTTGAATGTGAATGCCAGTCACATTCTTCATCTGAACTCTCAGGGGTCGTCGTGGGTGTAACATACCCTAATCCACATCGAGTCTTGCTATAGTAGTCCTGTGGTTTGCCAGCCGGGACCGGTGGCTTCAAAGGCAATCGTCGTCCAGTACCGTAGTTCAGGCCTGGCGTAGTCTCCATATCATATCCCTGTTTTTGCATGAGATATTTGGATTGGGGGCTATAAAGATACAGAGGCAGTCTTCCGGCATCTGACTCAAGGTCGACTTCTTCTACGGTGAAGGGCTGCGGATCGTCCTTCCGGCCGAAGATGATTAGATGGTCCCCTCCCTCGATTATGCGGTAAGCGCTTTCTACTGGAGTAAGCTGGTTCACGGTGTACACATTTGTCACCTGTGTGTGTGAGTGCCTATACCGTGTTCCATAGCATACATTATACAGACCTTGTTAAGCTCGAGGTAGTTCAAAGATAGCCCTTTATTGATGAAGTAAGGTATCTTTTCTAGCGAGATTATATCATCTACGGAGGGAACATCAGTGTGGGCAGCCACATACTTGGCTAGCTCCGGTTCCTCTTCGGCTACCCCCTGTATAAACGAAGACTGAGAGGACGACCTGGGCAGCTTGATCGTCAGAGGTTCAGCTGGTGGAGCAGAGCGTGGAGTTGCCGGCAGACTAGCGACCCCCAGTTTGGTACTCGATGCTGGGCGGGGAGTGGTTGGTTCGCTAGAAGTCCCAGACCTTGCATCGGGGTGACGACTTTTCTTGGGAAGGCGTATCGTCATCGGCTTGTCGGAGGGATTGAGCTTCTCTGTTTGCGGCTGGCCGACTCTCGGCAGCCTGATTGTCAGTGGCTCCGTTATGGGTCTTGGCACTTGGCCAGACCTTGGCAGCCGAATTATCATTTGCTCTTCTTGTGCCGAGAGGCTGATTGCATCCTTACGCAGAGTGGCGGTAAGGGGAGTGGACTTGCCAGGTTTACGATCTTGGAGGTGGATCGTCAGAGGTTCTTCTGATCCTGTGGCTATCTCGGTACAAGCTTGCATATCTCTTTTACCAAGGTGCCTCTTCGACTTTTCGTATAGGCAGGAGTCTGAGTAGTAGGATTCGACCCCTTTGAAGGGATCGATGTCGGCAAATTACGTCCTCACAAAGCCGTGTTTATCGACATATTTGAAGCACTGGTGCAGCGTGGAAGGCACGATCATATAATCGTGTATCCATGGGCACCCTAGGAGGATGTTGTAAGAAGTGTCTGCATCTATGACATAGCAGGTGACTTCTGATTGGAGATCGCCAATCTAACACTTCAGACGAATCTTTCCAATTGGGTAGCTCCTGCCCGAATTGAAACTGCTGATGGCGGTGCTTGTAGGCGTCAGGCGATGCATTAGGATGCGGAGATGATGTAGCAGACCCTTCGGGATAATGCTTATGAAAGAGCCAGGATCAATGTGCATCCGATCCACCTTTACGTCATCGATGTATCCAGTGTAGTATAGCGGGCGATCGTACAGGTTGGTTTTGATGAGCATGTCCTGTGGAGTGAAGACAATGTTGGGCATTGCTCCCGTATAAGCGCTGTCTTGGAGATCTGCAGGCGGGTTCTCTCCCGTGAGGTTGACCGGAGCCAGGTACGCATCGGCATTTTGGAGTGCATCGCTCAAAGCCGCGCGAACATCCTTTGAGAGTCTCAGAAGCTCGTATAATGACAACTTGGCCAGTGTGTTAGCTAGTTGCGCCGAGATGTCGAAGTTGTAGGGCCTCTCCAGCCATGTGGTGTCTCTTTTCGGAGGGATTTGTCAAAGGGAGTCTCCTTCGGCCTAGGCTTGTCGGTCGTCGGAGGCTGAGCCGGTCCCGGAGCGTCAGTTGTAGCGGGTTGATGATCTTCAGCCGAGTTGTCAGCCACAGGTTGGGATTGTGCCCCAGAGAGTGACGACGGCTGTAGCTTCTTCGATATCTGCCGAGATTGTGCGGCAGGACCTGACTTTTCCACTCTTCTTCTTGCCAATGGAAGAGGGTGTGGGCTGAGTCACTTCAGATACCAAGTCTGGATGGACCCACATGACCTCCCCTCGTGATGTGGTGAGGGGCACTAGACCAGCAGCCTGATCTCGGGGAGGTGGAAGATTAGCAATCTCCATTGTCGCCAGAGGATGGGGACTACACCGTCTTGAGTTTCTGTTGGAGGGAAGCTGCCAAATTGTACTGACACCATATTGGCTGCCACGGTTACCTCTTCGAAATTGATGGCCAGAGCGTTCGAATCGATGAGATTTTGGATGTACCATTTTAGCCGGTAGCAGTCGTGTGTAGCATGGTGGACGTAACGGTGGTAATGGCAGTACTTTGGGTTCTCCATATCTGCCGGCCGAGGTTTTCGTCTTGGTGGAGGAAGCTGAATTCTGTCTTCTTGTATGAGCATGTCCAAGATGGGCCTGACGTGGCCGTCTTCGAAGGAGTAGGTGATTTGCGGCCATTATTTGTCTGCCGGTTTTGACTCAGGTTTCTGGACTGTGTCGGCCACCATAGCCTGCTTGCCCTTGTTGTCCCGATTGTTAGAGGAGCCCCCCATTGTTGGTGTTGGCGTTGGGACGTCTGCTCTTGTCTTCTCCCTCTGAGATGTGCAATCCCAGTTGGCGAGCCTTCTTCAGTCGCTCTTCGGCGCTTGTGGCACTAATGATAAACGTCTTCCAATCCTTGAATTGACTTTCGTCCATCCAGAGGCTGATTGTTGGAAGCAGTCTCTTTAGGTAAATTTCAATCAAGGAGGAATCTGGATTTCTAGATGGTAACTTCTTTAGCGAAACCGCTCGATGTAGTTCTTTGTCAGCTTTTTTCCCCCTTGGACGACGTCCATGAGGGTGGACATTGCGATGTCCTGTCCCACTTCGTACAATCTCTCCAAGAACATGCGCTTGAAGCTGGCGAAGGAGTGGATGCAGTTGTCTGACAGGTTGCGATACCAGTCGAAGGCGACTCCTTCCAATGCCCCAATGAATAATCGTGTGAGGATGGCATCGTCATGGGGCAGATGGTCGGTGGTGACCTCAAAGTAAGTGATGTATCGACTTGCGGAGGTCTTGCCATCATAAGGATTGATATTGAACGGCTTATATCTTGGGGGGAATGGAACATCCCTCCAGGCAGCAGGGTATGGTTGCCGTATTCTGAGGTCTTGAGAGTTTTCTCGAGCGTGAAACATGGCTCGGAGCTCCTAGACCTCTCTTCACGCTTCTCGGGCTTCATCCACAGCGGTGGGGGCCGTTACTTCTGGAGGATTGTTGCCCGAATTTGGTGCCGTTGAATTCGAGTCCGCATTGACCGCGGGACCCGTGCTTGTTTGGCCAGGCGTCCCTCCTTGCAGAGTTGGAAGGGCCGCTATGATCTCGTCCACAGACTTGAACAAGGCAAGCAGTATGGCCTCCAGAGTGTCGATGCATTGGCGATCACTGGAACCCCCTTGGCTGCTGTCCGTCATGAACACCGTCTTTACATGAGAAGAGATGGACGGAGCGGTGGAGGAAGCGCCCTCCGAATGATACCCCTGTAGTGAGAAGTCATCGGGGTATGTGGGAATGTCTTCCTCTGGTTCGGACTCAGAAGGAACAGTACCTCCAGTTTCCGAGTTTGCCTCGTCTTGGGAGTTGTGGACGTCCTCGGAGACGTCGGGGTTTGCTGCATCTGATGGGAGAGTTGTTTTCCCTGGCTCGTCTTCTTGGAACATCGGATTATCGTGGAGGTTCGGAGGAGTGCTACCCCCAGTCCCAGCAACCTCCAGTGGTGTGGACGACGAATCTCCCACTATGGCAGATTTCGTCTTAGAACGGGTACCTTAGAAAACTCCGGTAGTGGGCACCCGCTTAGACGATAGTCTTTTAGTTAAAGTGGTTGAAATCTTCGGGCTGAAAACATTTGTCTTCTTTCCTCTCCCATCGACGGGGACTTTCTGAGCAGAGTTGCAGGAGACGACAGAAAGTGCCTCGTCTTCTGAAGACGGCTGTTGCATTCTTTGAAAGACGGACTGCCGATCTTTTTGTACCGTCACGTTATTGCAGCCGCAGTTGACGATGACTTGGGTGCAGTGACGTCCGTGGGAGGACTCTTTGCACCCCGATGCATCTTCTCTTTCCTTGCGTTTGTGGAGGATGGTCTCACGCAAGTCAGATGGGTCTGGATCGACCGTGTTTGCTTCCTGGATTTTGGGAGACTTTTTCGAACCTCTCTGTCCGTTTGTCGCCAGGGGCTGGACTCGAGTGGTTCTGTACAACTTCCCATCTGAGGCCCGCATAACAGTATATGGGATGCTCGGATGGTCAGAGACCGGATCAGTAGACCGAGCTTGACAATCTCGCGCTGCCCTAGACTTCTTTGCTCTAGTGCGTAAGTGCACATAGTAGGAAGAGTCTAAGTGATGCTGGAGAGAGTCAGACATATCTTCTTGGGAGCACAAGAGATCAGGACCATAGGAGAGACGGTCGAAGACGGAGCCACGTGGGGTAGGTGTTATGCGGCTGTCATCAATAATCTTCATGCGGTTGGATGGCGTAGCCGTATAGGCTTTCTTCATGCGGCTAGGAATCTCGGCCGCATGAGTTTTCTTCATGCGACTGGATGGTCTGGCTGCATAGACTCCTTCATGCGGCTGGCAGACTCAACCGCATGAGCATCCCGCATGCGGCTGGCAGACTTGGCCAAATGAGCGTTCGACTTCTTCTTGGGGCGCATAGAACCACTCTTTGTCCCTGCAAGTCCAGCATCGTAGTGCTTTCCTCTGTCGGACTTGGGGACAGCAGAGTTCTCTACGGCTTGAAGTGGAGCCGTATGAGAGTCGCCTTCGCCGTCTTGGGGTAGCAGAGAGTACCCCGTCCAGAGCTTGTGGAGGAGCAAATGATTTTGGTCTCCACTCGTAGCGAGCTTTCTTTATGCGGGTTCGCTTCTGGACCGGGCCAGCACTTTCTTCAGAGAGTATTTCTTCAAACGCCTGTTGGTCGAAGTGGACGACCATCTTCTGTTGCATGGAGCCAAGTTTGGCTGCATCCAATTGCGTCACCAACTCCTCAGCCATGGAGAAGTTTGTCCCCAGCAGAGTCACCATCGTGTTTGCCATGAAATATAAAAGAACAGAACAATTATCGGAGGACTGGACTTTTACTTCACAATACAAACTCACTTGTACAAAGAAAGCCTAGGGACAAAAACCTAGGTACAGTAATCTAAGTACAATTGTTTATTTTAGATTCTGGGGGTGACGGTAGAGGCTCGGGAAAGCGACGGCAGCTCTGCCTTACTCCTTGGACGATCGGGTGCAACCTTGGCTCTGTAGAAGAACTGCTAGGCGTTAATGAAGAAATGCTCTCTCTTCAGGCTCTTTGGCTCTCTCTGTATATCTCTTTCTTTCTCCGTGTATGTCTCTTTATGTCTCTCCTTTTCGGTGTCTCTTCGCAGGGGAATGACACCCTGCTATTTATAAGAATAGGGGGCTTCATTAGGGTTTACAATGATTGCCCATTCTTGAAAGTCGGCGGCTAAGGATCATTGAATCTGGGCCGTTCATCTTGATTTGAGCAATAAATGTGATTGCATCAAATCTTTTGTGGGTAATTAATGCTGATTGACATAAACCCTTCTGATTTGTCATACCAACCTCGGATTCCTCGACACGTGTCTTTAATTGGCTTATTTGCAAATGATCTGATTTGATCCCAATATTTCGTTGGGATTTGTTGAGGGATTTCGCTCAATCTGATGCCACGTGCCTGCTATCATGCCACGTGTTATAACCGCAGAAATCTGAGCCGCAGGAAGGTCGCTCCTTATTGAGCCGCATAAGGCTGGCCACGTGTCCAGGTTGCTAGAGAGTGGCCCCCTGAACATTTGAACCATATGGTAATGATTTGAGCCGCATGAGTGTAGATGACCGCATGAGTGAACCGCATGGAGATAGTCCTCATGAGCCGCATGGAGCTAGTCTTTGTGAGCCGCATGGGACTAGTCTTTATGAGCCGCATGAATATAGTCTTCGTGAGCCGTATGGGGGAGTCTCTGCTTAGGCCGCATGGGGGAGTCTCCGCTTGGGCCGCATACAACTGTCCACATGTCAAGGCCGCATGACAGTTTCTGACTCTCGGGGGATCGTGTCAGAGATTTTCTTCACTTCCCAAGGAGTCCGTCATTATGAGGGAGTCATAATGATATCTTCGTGTCAGAACTGTCACTTCGTCAAAGCTGTCAGCCGTCAAGGCATTTAATGCAAAACGAGAGAGCTGTTTGTAGGCCACGTGGCTCCTCTTTGAGCCGCATAGGACTTGTTTGAGCCGCATAGATGCTCGAGCCGCATGGATACTTGAGCCGCATGAACTATCTGAGCTGCAGGGATCCTTCTTTATTATTTTCCATGCTTCTACAGGTGGGAGCTGACATTTCAGGAGAATTATTGCCCGGGTTTGGTGCCGCTGAGTTCGAGTCCGTATTGACCGCGGGACCCAAGTTTGTTTGGCCAGGCGTCCCTCCCTGCAGAGTAGGGAGAGCTGCTTTGATCTCGTCCACCGATTTGACCAAAGTGCGTAGTATGGCCTCCAGAGTGTCGATGCGTTGGTGATCACTGGGGCCATCTTGATCGTTGCTTGTCACGAATGCCGTCCTCACGCGAGTAGAGATGGAAGGGACGGTGGATGACGTACCCTCTGAATCATATCCTTGTACAGAGAAGTCATCGGGGTATGTGGGAATGTTCTCCTCTGGTTCGGATTCAGAAGGGATAGTACCCTCAGCTTCAGAGCTTGGTTCATCTTGAGAGTCGTAGACGTCCTCGGGGACGTCGGCACCTGCTGTATCTGATGGGAGAGTTGTTTCCTCGGGCTCGTCTCCTTGGAATATCGAACAGTCAAGGATGTTCGGAGGAGTGCTACCCCCAGTTCCAGCGACCCCCAGTGATGTGGATGATGAATCTCCCACTGTAGCAGATTTTGTCTTTGAACGGGTACCTTGGAAAACTCCGGTAGTGGACAACCGTTTAGACGACAGTTTCTTAGTCATAGTGGTTGAAATCTTCGGGCTGGAAACGTTTATCTTCTTCCCTCTCCATCGGCGGGGATTTTCTGAGTAGAGTTGCAGGAGACAACGGAAGGCGCCTCATCCCCTGAGCTCGGCTGTTGTAATCTTTGGAAGACGGACTGTCGGTCTTCTCGTACCGTCGCGTTGTTGCAACAGCAGTTGACAATGACTTGGGTGCAGTGACGTCCGTGGGAGGACTCTTTGCACACCGAGGCCTCTTCTCTTTCCTTGCGCTTGTGGAGGATAACCTCACGCAAGTTAGATGGGTCTGGAACGACCATATTTGCTCCCTGGGTTTTGGAAGACTTTTGGAAACCACTCTGTCCGTTTGCCGCCGGGGGCTGGACTCGAGGGTTCTGTACAACTTTCCATCAGAGGCCCGCATAACAGTATGTGGAGCGCTCGGATGGTCAGAGGTCGGGACAGCGGACTGAGCTCGCCAAGCTCGCGCTGCCCTAGACTTCTTCACTCTAGAGGTCACATAGTAGGAAGAGTCTAAGTGGTGCTGTAGAGAGTCAGACATATTTTCTCGGGAACATAAGAGATCAGGACCATAGGAGAGGCGATCGAAGACTGAGCCTGAGCTACGTGGAGCAGACAGCATGCGGCTGGAATCAACAGTCTTCATGCGGCTGGCAATCGTATCCGCATGGACTTTCTTTATGCGGCTGGAAGTCTCAGCCGCATAAGTCTTCTCCATGCGGCTGGAAATCTTGGCCGTATGGGTATTCTGCATCCGGCTGGCAGTTTCGGCCGCATGGGCATCATGCATGCGGCTGGCAATCTTAGCCGCATGAATGTTCAGCCTACGGCTAGTGCTTTTGTTCGACTTCTTCCTGGAGCACATAGAATCACTCTTTGCCCCTGTAAGTCCAGCATCGTAGTGCTTTCCTCTGTCGGACTTGGGGACAGCAGAGTCCTCTATGGCTTGAAGTGGGGCCGCATGAGAGTTGCCTTCGCCATCCTGGGCAGCAGAGAGTACTCCGTCCAGAGCTTGGGGAGGAGCAAATGATTTTGGCCTCCACTCCCTGCAAGCTTTCTTTGTGCGGATTCGCTTCTGGTCCGGGCCCGCGCTCCCATCGAAGAGCATTTCTTCAAACGCCTGTTGGTCGAAGTGGACAACCATCTTCTGTTGTGTGGAGCCAAGTTTGGCTGCATCCGATTGCGTTACCAACTTCTCAGCCGTGGAGAAGTTTGTCCCCAGCAGAGTCGCCATCGTGTTGCCATTGATTGTAAAGTACAGAACAATTTATATAGGAGGACTGAACTTAGACTCACAATACAAACTCGCTCGTACAAAGAAAGCCTAGGAACGAAAACCTAGGTACAATAATCTAAGTACAATTGTTTATTTTTTATTCTGGAGGGTGACGATAGAGGCTCGGGAAAGCGACGGCAGCTCTGCCTTACTCCTTAGACGATCGAACACGGTCTTGGCTCTGGGAAAGAAATGCTATATCTGGCTCTGCACGTATCTCTCTGTGCTCTCCTTTTTGTGTATATGCTCCTCTGCGCGCCTCCTCTGTATGCGTCTGTCTCCGTTCATTTGCAAGGGAATAGCACCTTGCTATTTATAGGAGTGGGGGTGATCATTAGGGTTTGCAATGATTACCTATTTTGAAAA
>JANAVB010041815.1:1131764-1442896 GCA_029216955.1 Iris pallida | reverse complement strand
AAATATAATAAATTTGAGCAATTAATGTGATTGCATCAAATCTCTATGGACAATAAATGTTGATTGCCATGAATATTCGTGATTTGTGATAGCCCACCACGTGTCCAGTTTGCGATCTGGACAATTATGACGATCGCAACAAATCTAATTTTGTTAGGATTTGTTAGCACCCATAATTCTAGGGAAGATAAGACTGCCACGTGTCTCAATTATCGTGAAGAGCGCCACATGTCTCAACTGGACCATCCTGGCAGAACCGCATATAGGTGGTCCTCTCAGCCGCATGAAGCATACAGCCGCATGAGGATGGGCAGCCGCATAGGGATAGGCAGCCGCATGCAGATGGGCAGTCGCATACAGATGGGCAGCCGTATGGGGTTAGGCGAAGGATGCAGCCGTATGAAGTGGGCGGCCGCATGAAGTAGGCGGCCGCATGAAGTAGGCGGCCGCAAAAATACAGCAGTCGCATGAAGTGACCTCGGGACTTGGTGGATCTTGCCAGCTGTAAGAAGATTTTTTTCCTCTTCCCTAAGAACACGCCATTATGTCAGAGTCATTATTACGTCATTATGTCAGAGCTGTCATAGCTGTCATTTGTCAGAGCAGCCGTCAGGGCATTAAATGCAGCAGAATGTAGAGAAGAACTGTTGAAGGCCACGTGGCTTCTTTCTGGGTCGCATGGAACTATCCGAGCCGTATAGACCCTTGAGCGGCATGGACTCCTGAGCCGTATGGACTTCTGAGCCGCATGGGGATCCTGAGCCGCATGGGGATCTTCCTGTCGGAGCCGCATAGGCCTTTCTTTATTCTTTTCCATGCTTCTACAAGATCCCCTTCAAAGTTTTCAATTTACAAAATTGAAATACTTCGAATAAGAAGCATGACCATGTAAAAGCTCTTCGGGCCGCATAGGATGTTCTGGCCGTATGGATGTCTCAGCCGCATGGCCTTCTCAGCCGCATGGCCATCTGAGCCGCATGGGCTTTCCAGCCACATGGGCTGTCTGGCCGTATAGGCTGTCTGGCCGCATAGGCTCCTTGCCACGTCTTCATGTCACGTGTGTAAATCTTTGCATTGATTGCCTTTGATTTGTTGTCAGATTTAAAGCCGCTTTTTGGGGCAGGATCCCAAGAGTTTAGCCTTGAATAGTCGGATCGCCTTGATAACCGAAGAGTCGGTTACACTGAACATGGATCGATGCGTCGGTCTATGGGCTTCGCCTATAAATAGCAGCGTGTTTGGAAAAAAGACTTCTTTACTTTCTGCTCTTGCCCTAGCTTTCTTGTCTTCGTCTTCCTTCTCTGATCATCAGCAATGGCTCCCAAATCCTCCAAGGTTGCGACGAAGGCTGCGGCAAAGGGTAAGGGCGTGGCCTCGACGTCGGCTGCGGCACCCAAAGCTCATTCCGACATTCATCCTGCCGTTAAGGGTAAGGATTTGGGAAAGTCATATGCTTCAAAACCCTAACAAAGTCGGCTCTGTTGTATGCTTTATGCACAAGCCTTTAATGCGAACTGCTCAAATTGTATGGGCCGCATACATGTCCCATAACCGAGTCGCATGGGGGTATACCCCATGTCCGAGCCGTATGGGAGTTGTCTTAGTGGGCCACATAAATACTTCATAAACTGAACCGCATAATGACCTGTCGATCAGAGCCGCATGGACTCTTTTGAACCAAACCGCATGGAGCCCCTCCTGGATTCATCCGCATAGGGATGTGCAAAAACCGAACCGTATAAGCTCCTCTGAATTTAGCCGCATAACACTCTTCTGATTTGAGCCGCATAATGCCTCGTTAAGCATAATTGCATAAGCGTACGCGAAACAGAGCCGCATAAGCTTACACTAATTAATGCCACATAAGCTCATGTTCAACAATAGAACCGCATAAGTCCTTTGTAGGCTGGGCCGTATAAGCCAAAGCCCCTCTTTTAACTTGTTTATTTTGTCTGTTTTCAGTGAATCTGCCAGTTAATACAGTGGGGGAACTTCTGGTGGGTCAGGCCCAATTTGCTATGGACTATCGGTATGACCATATAGTCGAGCATATGACGAAGCAGCTTCCGAAAGATCCTTCGGAGAGGTTGACTGCCATCAAGAAACAGCCTTTCTTCTTTCTCTGCGCCATGATGAACTCAGGGCGATTGGATGGGAAATATCTGAAGCCGACGTTCCTCATTGAGGATGCTTTGTCTATAAAGAATACCCGAGTGCTTGAGGTATCCGAGAGCTGGGATTTTACTCTTGATGGGGTGGAGATCCACATCCCTCCGATGGAGCGCCATTTTCCCCTGTCATGGTTCAACATGTTACCGTTGGAGAGGATGATGGTGGAGTCTCTGACTCCAAGCAGGTCAGGGATCTTTATGGGGGACATCCATTACAACGGACAGTTGAGGTCTGCGTATACGGGAAAGGAATCGACCAGTCGGTGCATGACGGGATTGGCCCCGGGTTCCTTCATAAATGCACCGGGCCCCAACTTCACTTTCTCTCAAGCTGACACCTTCATAAACCAGCTTGCGCAGAAGGGGTCCTATCCTGTCGGCCGGTTGGCGCTGTCGAACTGGATAAACCCTATCCCTACGTGGGCTAATTTGACTTCGTAGATTTTGCAGAAGTACGAGGTTACCCTGCATGAGATCGGCCTCTACTACGCCATTCGGGGTACCAGTCATGGCTTACCCATAAATAAGCCGTTGTTCATGGCCCTCTTGGAGATGTACAACCGACGGATAGGAACTTTCTTCGTGCCTGCCGGGGAGTTAGGGCTTGCTCTTCACGAGATGCACGTTATCTCTAAGCTGCCCTAGGGCACAGAAGTCTTTGAAGTATACACCCCTACGAGTGAAGAGCTTGAGGATTTAGATCAGAAGTTCCCAAGTTTTGTTGCCGTATATCGGGAATTGATATGTCACCATACTACTTGCCACCAAACGGCCATCAAGAAGGATGGTAGCTCAGAAGGGACGATTCCTCACACCACAACCTGGGTCTCATAGCTTTTCACGCTGGGCGCCTCAGGCCCAGTTTCCTTCCTAGATCCTCAAACTCAGGAAGAGGTGCAAACACTAGTGTCGACCGCCAAGAGATCGGGGTCTACGAGCGACACATTTGGGGGTCAATCCGACACCTTTAGTTATTTTTATTATTGTACTCAGCAGCTGTCGGAGAAGGCGGTTCTTGCAGGATTTCTGATGGTATGGCTACGGAACTGCGTAGTCTCAGGAGGGACGGGCTCCATCGAGAGGCTTAGTCGCCACTTCATCCTTCCTGCTATAAAAATTATTTTTGGGTCAGACTGGCCCTTCTTTCGGCTATGGTGTGCAGCATACACCACGGCCTTCGTGCCATTTCGTCCAAGGTTATCGCCCGTGATACGGCAATGAATTTTGAGCACGTAGAGCTGCCATACCATTATTTAATGGGGTGGCTGTTAATGCACTGCCAGTCTTTGATGAGGCTTGGCCCAGAGGATGGTGTCACGGCTGATGATGCCTTCATTTTTTGATTCCGTCGTCAGCCCTGGGAATACAGCACCATGCCTACTTGTCGAAGGGCGCTGGCGAGAGTGGACGGATACGACTTTTTTGTGTATGTTCCTTCTTTTACCGCTGAAGACGTGAGAAGAGGTCATGTTGATGGTACCGAACCTCCTCTTCTCTTGCCCGAGAGACTACTCTGTTGGCTACACAATATCCGTCCAGCACACTTAGTATATCGTCACCGCAACAACGTTTACCTTGAGCCCTATTTGCCTAGCAGGTTCTTCCGCCAGTTCGGGTACAGCCAACTATCTTTTGACAGTCCCAGCCCTTGCCTGGGCTTTGAAGGTAGCGTCCTGGATGGTATCAGGGTATGGCATTATTATGACGCGGTTCATACTCGAACCACCTTTTCTGTCCCTAATGACGAGGCACAAGTAGAAATTTTGTATATGGCGGCCCTATACCATGTAATGGTGAATAAGCCTTCCGTTAATTTTGACCCGAGGATCAGTTTCATCGCGGGTACTGGCCTGGCGGAGAAGCCTCAGGGGTCGAGGATGAGAAAGCAGAGGGCGAACGTGGTTCCTGTACCGGACTCAGAGTCCACCACTGCGGACGAGGAGGATGATGACCCTGACATCGATAGTTCCCTCCCTCCTGCAGAAGAGAAAGTGGCGGATCAACCGCCTATTGTGTATGATGAATTGGTGGCGGATCAGCCGCCTGATGTGCCTACTGAGGTGGTGGCGGATCAGTCGCCTGTTGCACCTAATCCTTCGCGCAAGTGAAGTAGACTTGACCCTGCTGGTGGCAGCAGAACATATTCTGTGAAGCAGGCCGCGATCAGGTATCGCGAGCTATTCATTAAGGAGAAGGGCGAGGAGGTCGACGCCGTTTCAGATGTGAGTTAATTTACGGTTGTTTTCTCAATTCTTTAGTTCTTCTTTTTCTGAATTATGTCTTGATCAATTTTCTTTTCCCTGTAGGCGTCAGAAGAGTCGGATTCTCGGGAACCTGCTGCTGCTTCTGAACTTGATCCGATGCTGAGCACTTTGGTCAGTGACATGTGTGCCGCGATCATCTCTTCTGGGGTTCTCCCGAAAGTGGCTGAGGCACCTTCCGTCGCTGAGGTCTCGACCAAAGGCGATGGGGTTTCTGAACCCATCCCTGAGACTGTCGAATTTCAGCAGGGTGACGCTGAACCAGTCGCACCCCCTCTGGGGTGGCTGGGGCAGAAGAACCAGTTGTATTTAACTCGAAGGTTGCTGGTAAGGGGACTCCGTCGGTTGTGAGTGATTCGCAGCCTCCATGCTCCTTCCATGGTAAGATAAGCCAAATCTTAACTTGTGAGGAGGCCTATCTGCTATATCATCACATCCTTCGGGTTAGGCTGATTGATGGTTGCTCTGGACATACAGGTCCTGCCCCTCCAGTGCCGATGACGGACATCGTCAGGGTGGGTTCTGCCGAAGGGGATCTGGCGGAGGGGAGCGTACCTACTCCTCTTCTGACTCATATCGAAGGGCCTCCTGCTGGCTCGGGCTCGGGAAGTCAGATGGCGGCACAGCCGGGGCAGGGGACAATGGTCCCTGCGTCCTCCTCTGTTCAGGCGGCTCCACGAATCGACTTTTCTGCTTTGCCGAGTGTCCAGACTCTTCGGGTGGAGGAGGAGGAGTTAGCTGCTATCCGTGCATCTTTCCGTTCGGAATTTGTCTCCCTGGTGGCAAGTTCTAGCGTGCCTCCTTCAACACTGCTAGCCATACTTCCTTTGACGTCGTCCTCTACGAAAGTTCTGGACAAAGCGTCACAGGACGTGGTTGACAGCTTCTATCGCCACCTGAAGAGAGGGGTCACGGCTGCTGTGGAACGGGGGACCCCTTTTGCCTTGGCCCGATAATGCCCCAAGGTCACGTTGATATTGTTAAGACTCTTCCCGGTAGGGCGGGGATAGCTGCGCTTCTGGAGGCAAAATTGCTGGAGGTTGATCAGCTGGTGGCCCAGCTTCAGGTGCTGCGGCAGGCAGATCTGCCTGCTGCTATAGATCAAGAGCGTGGTTTCCTAGAGTCTGAGTTCGAAGCTACCTGTACCGAAAAGGGGCTGATTATCCAGGAGGCTGACAGAGTTAGCCGAGCTTCTGCTAGCCTGGAGCTTGCCCTGAAGAAGATGGAAGACGGCTGGCGGGCGCACATGTATTTGGATGATGCGGAGCGGTTATCTCAGGAGGCCGAGCGCCGAGCTCAGCAGCGGCTTGAACGGGGGACCGCCTTGGTGAGGAATCGTCTCCTGGAATTATGTACCGCCGAACCATAGATGGCTTTTTTCCTTCTTTTGTTTCCGTTCTTTTCTCTCTTTTTTTTGATAGGGACGCAGTCCCAGAACATGTAGTACTTTTGGCTTTCAAATAAAAGAGTATGTTTTATTTTACCCTTTATTTATGTTGCTTATTGGGTTTATGGTATCGTGGTGGTGTTTGCCCGCTTGGGGGACTGTTTGTGGACCTGTTACCCTTGGCATACCTGGGATTTAGGTATGGATAACAAGTTTGATGGGGATACCTAGAACAATTTTACGGTAAGGTGGTCATGGACGTTCCTGGTATCGGGAGAAAGAATGCCATGGAGCAGCCGGGCTCCCGGGGCATGATGAGAAATGATGTGCATGTACTAGAAAACTTAGTACAGCATTTGTAGTCAGCAGAGGACATTTGTGGGCCTATTATCCTTGGCGTACCCCGGTTCAGGATACGGATAATAAGACGAGAGAAAACCAACATACTTACTCAGAGGTAATGAGGACATGGCAAGCATGGGGGTTTTACCGCGGAGTCTTCCTACTCAGAGGTAATGAGGACGTGGCAGGAGTGGACTCAGAGGAGGATATTTGTGGTCAACAGAGGACATTTGTGGACCTATTATCCTTGGCGTACTCCGGTTTTGGGTATGGATAATAAGTCGAAAGGGAACCAGCATACTTACTCAGAGGTAATGAGGACATGGCAAGCATGAGGGTTTCTTCGATGGAGCCTTCCTACTCAGAGGTAATGAGGACGTGGTAGGAGTGGGCTCCATGAAGGGGTACATAGAACGACTCAGAGGTAATGAGGACATGGAAGTTCTATGTAGAGGGGTAATTTATTTTTGAAGGAAGTGAGACGACTCAGAGGTAACATCGACGTGGTCGTTTTGAAAATTTTGTGGATCTGTTACCCTTTTTGTGCACTAAGAGTGCGGGTAGTGGATCATGAGGGAGGATCTCTTTCAGAAGAATAAGTTCAGAGGTATGGTCATACATGGCTTACTACCTAAAAGAGTGGCCGAAATGTAAATTCAGAGGCACCTGCGGGTACATAACTCAGCAATCTAGGATATTTGGGGGAAGAATGTGAGTTCAGCGGTATTGGAGGGTACATAACTCAATAATCTGGGATTTTGTGAATGTGAGTTCAGCGGTACCGACGGGTACATAACTCAATAATCTGGGATTTGGATAATGTTGTTTAGACATAATATTTCTTCAGGAACTTGCCATTGACGGGCAACATGAGCAAGTCTCCGTTTTGTTTTGCGAGGCGGTAAGCACCGTTGGAGAATACAGCCTCAATGATAAATGGACCTTCCCACTTTGGCTAGAATTTGTCGGCGGTTTTGTGAGTCATAACCATCAGCCTCCGAACTGCCAGAACGAGATCGCCCACTTGGAATGTTCTAATTTTAACCTTTTTATTGAAGGCTCCAGAGAAGCGTGCTTGGTATAGCTCGATTCGTTGCTGAGCCAATAGGCACTTTTCATCTAAGGCCTCCAACTCTTGTAGCCGACGATGGTAGTTATCGTCCGTCGTCAATTGGTAAGTGAGAGCGACGCGGAGCGAGGGTATTTGAGTCTCCAATGGGAGAACTGCCTCACTCCCGTACACCAGAGAAAATGGTGTGTTCCCAGTGGCCGTTCGGACTGTAGTACGGTATGCCCATAAGCATTCACCAAGCTTCTCGTTCCAGTCGCATTTGTTGGATGATACGAACTTTTTGAGCAAGCTTCTGAATTCGGTATTTGTCGCAGAATCGATATAAGGCGTGGCTTGCGAACTGCGGACCATTATCGTGGATGATCCTTCGGGACAGTCCAAAGCGATAGATGACGTGATACTTGAGGAAGCTGACCACGTTTGAAGTCTTTATTTCTGCAAGCGGAACAGCTTTTGTCCATTTGGAGAAGTAATCCGTGATTGCGAGTATAAAACGATGTCCTCGAAAAGAAGGTGGAGTGATCGGACCGATGATACCCATTCCCCATGCTTCGAATGGCCAGGATGCCACTGTCGGATGTAGAAATTCGAATGGCTGGTGGATAAAGTCCGCGTGGACTTGACAGGCTTTGCACTTTCTTGCATAGTCTATCGCATCTGCTACCATCGTGGGCCAGTAGTAGCCCGTTCGGCGAAGACGGTATTACAATTTTGGGCCAGGCTGATGGGCCCCGTAGATACCGTCATGAGCTTTGCGTACGGCTTCTTTGGCTTCTGCGTTTGACAGACATCGAAGCAATAATCTATCGTAGGATCGGCGATACAGCATTTTCGTCTCTGTATCATAGAAGAATCTGAGAGAACGCCTTCTGATAGAAGTGACATCCTTTGGGTTCTCGGGAAGGATGTCGTAGACTACGAAGTCTATGAATGGTTGTCTCCAGTCTGGTACTTCGTCGATCTTCTGAGCGGAATAACACGCCACGAATTGAACGTTGTTCTTGGGACAGACCAGTTCATGGCCTATCACGTCCACCAAATGATGAATATGGTTCGGCACTGTTAGGGAAGCGGCAAGGCCTACTAGGGCATCGGCTTCGATATTTTGGAGTCTGGAGACGTGTTCGATGAAGAACCCTTCAAATGACGAGATGATGTTGATTGCTATTTGGTGATAGAGGATCATGTCTTCTTGGCGGACTTCGTATGAACCCCGGATCTGATTGACGATTAACTATGAATTGCCGTATGCTTCAAGATATTCTACCCCCAGCTCTTTTGCAAGTTGGAGGCCAATGACTAAAGCGTTGTACTCGGCTACATTGTTAGAGCAAGGTTACGTGAGGAAGTAAGCGCGATTGATCACCAGTCCGGAAGGAGAAATCAGCACCACCCCGACTCCGACGACGATGTTGCCCTTGGGTCTGGTCCTTGAAGCACCGTCGAAGAACATTCGCCATATATCATCGTGAAAGGTCGCATGCGAGTCGGCGATCTCATCTGGGATTTCTTCGTATATTCTGGCCGACTCTTAGCCTGGGTGGACTGCTAAAAAGTCTGTCAAAGCTTGACCTTTAACAGCCTTTTGTGGGCCGAAGATCATATGGTAGGGGGACAGTAATATTGCCCATGCAGCGAGGCGAGAGCTGAGTGCCCCTGGTTTAGTTATGAGAACCCTAAGGGGGTTGACTCGTGATATCACATGTATGGTTTGTCCCGTGACATAGTGTCGCATCTTTTGAATGGCGAACACCAAGGCGAGGCATTCCTTCTCCACGGCGGTATATCGGTGCTCTGGCTCGATCATCATTCGGCTGAGGTAATATAGCTTGCTCATGGCCTGCATCGTTGTTTTGTGCTAGCAGAGCGCCGAAGGAATGCTCCATTGCTCGTACATAGAGCAGGAATGGTTTTCCAGCAACCGGGGCCACCAGGACTGGAGGGTTCGACAAATATTCTTTGATGCTGTCGAAGGCACGCTGGCATTCTTTATCCCATACGAATAAGATGTCCTTCTTCATGAGATGGGTGAATGGCTGACATCGTCCGGAGAGATTGGAAATGAACCTCCTGATGTAAGCTAACCTCCCTTGAAGGCCTCGGAGTTCTCTTAGATTTCTCGGGGGACTCATCTCCATGATTGCCTTCGTCTTCTCAGGGTCTACGTGGATACCCTGGGAGATGATGATGAAACCCAAGAACTTCCCGCTGGATATGCCCAAGAAGGAATTCGTGGGGTTCATTTTCAAATTGTGCGCTCGCATCAGGTCGAACACTGTCCTTAGATCATGCAGATGATCTTCCTTAGAGCGGCTTTTGACGACGATGTCGTCAACATAGCATTCCACTGTTTTGTACAAGTGGTCTCTAAAGATGATGCTCATAGCTCTCTGATAGGTGGCACCAGCGTTCTTTAGATCGAAAGGCATGACTGTGTAGCAAAACGTGCCTATTGGTGTTCGGAATGATGTATGCTTTTCGTCGTCGGAAGACATCTTAATTTGGTTGTACCCTGAAAAGCCATCCATGAATGACATACGTTCGAAGCCGCAGGTGTTGTCAATCATGATGTCTGTGGTAGGGAGGAGGAACTCATCTTTGGGACACGTCTCGTTCAGATTGCGGAAGTCGATGCAGATTCGAATCTTTTTATTCTTCTTGAGGACCGGTACTATGTTGGCGACCCCGTCCGGATGTTGTTCCTCACGAATGAAGCTGCTGGCTATCAGTTTATTGACCTCAGCTTCAATGGCATTCATGATGTTGGGGCGAAACCGTCGTTGCTGTTATTTGACTGGCTTTGCATCTGGCCGAATGTTGAGCTTGTGAAGAGCAATATCGGGGTTTAGCCCTGGCATGTCTTCATAGCTCCAAGCAAACACATCAATATATTCTTTGACAAGTTCCAGTAGCGATTCTCGCTCTTCGTCTGTCAGGCTTTTGCTAACGAAGATTGGTTTTGGAGAAGAGTCGCTGCCGAGATCCACTTGTATGACCTCATCTTCAGTAGGAGGCTTTCTTTATTCAAACCGCTTCTCCCATTGCGCATCCAGCTGTTGCGCCCACGGCTCTAATTCGAGGAGTTCAGGAAAGTCTTCACCTTCTTCGTAAGCATTGGCGAATGCCATATTGACAGACAGGACGTGCCTGAATACATCTCCGATGCTGATATCCGAATCAGAAGTTGGTAATCCGGTTGAGTGTGGATGCCAGTCGTATTCCTCATCTGAGCTTTCAGGGGTCGTTGCAGGCGTAACATATCCCAGTCCGCATCGGGTCTTGTTGTAGTAGTCCTGTGGTTTGCCAGCCGGGACCGGCGACTTTAAAGGTAATCGTCGACCAGTGCCATAGTTCAAACCTGGCGTAGTCTCCAGATCATACCCCTGTTTTTGTATGAGGTATTTGGATTGGGGGCTATATAGATAGAGAGGCAGTCTTCCGGAGTCCGATTCAAGATCGATTTCTTCTATGGTGAAGGGCAGTGGATTATTCTTCTGACCGAAGATGATTGGATGGTCCCCTCCCTCGATTATACGATAAGCGTCTTCCATGGGAGTAAGTTGATTTGCGGTGTAAACATTTGTCACCTGTGTGTGTAGGTGAGTGCCTATACCGTGTTCCATAGCATACATTGTACAAAGCTTATTAAGCTCGATGTCGTTCAAAGATAGCCCTTTATTGATGAAGTAAGGTATCTTTTCTAACGGGATTACATCATCTGCGGATGGAACATCAGTGTGAGCAGCCACATACTTTGCCAATTCTGGTTCTTCTTCGGCCACCCCATGTATAAATAAAGACTGAGAGGATGACTTGGGCAACTTGATCATCAGGGGTTCCGCTGGTGGAGCAAAACGTGGAGTCGTTGGCAAACTAGCGACCCCAGTTTGGTACTCGATGCTGGGCAGGGAGTGGTTGGCTTGCTAGAAGCCCCAGACTTTGCATCGTACTGACGATTCTTTTTGGGAAGATGTATCATCATTGGCTTGTCGGAGGGATTGAGCTTCTCCGTTTGTGGCTGGCCGACTCTAGGCAGTCTGATTGTCAGTGGCTCCGTTGTGGGTCTTGGCGCTTGGCCGAACCTTGGCAGCCGAATTATTATTTTTCTTTCTTGTGCCGAGAGGCTGATTGCGTCCTTACGCAGAACGGCCGTAAGGGGTACGGACTTGCCAGGTTTGCGAGCTTGGAGGTAGATCGTCATAGGTTCTTATGATCATGTGGCCATCTCAGTTCGAGCTTGCACATCTCCTTCACCAAGGTACCTCTTCGACTTTTCGTATAAGCAGGAGTCTGAGTAGTAGGATTCGACCCCTTTGAAGGGATCGATGTCGACAAATTCTGTCCTCACGAAGTCATATTTGTCGACATACTTGAAGCACTGGTGCAGCATGGAAGGCACGATCATGTAATCGTGTATCCAAGGGCGCCCCAGGAGGATATTGTAGGAAGTGTCCGCATCTATGACGTAACAGGTCACTTCTGACTGAAGATCGCCAATTTGGCACTTCAAGCGAATCTTCCCAATTGGGTAGCTTCTGCCCGAATTGAAACCGCTGATGGCGGTGCTTGTTGGCGTCAGGCGATGCATAGGAATACGGAGATGATGTAACAGACCCTTCGGGATGATGCTTATGGAAGAACCAGGATCAATGTGCATCCGATCCACCTTTACGTCACCAATGTATCCAGTGTAGTATAACGGACGATCGTGCAGATTGGTTTTGATGAGCATATCCTGTGGCATGAAGATAATGTTGGGCATCGCTCTTATGCAAGTGCTGTCTTGGAGATTTGCAGGCGGGCTCTCTCTCGTGAGGTTGACCTGAGCCAGATATGCGTTGGCATTCTGGAGTACATCGCTCAAAGCCGCACGAACATCCTTGGAGAGTCTCAGGAGCTCGTATAATGACAATTTGGCCGGTGTGTTGGCCAATTGTGCCAAGATATCAAACTTGCAGGGCCTCTCTAGCCCATGAGATGCCTCTTTTCGAAGGGATTTGTCAAAGCGAGTCTCCTTCGGCCTAGGCTTGTCGGTCGTCGGAGGTTGAGAAGGTCCCAGAGCGTCAGCAGTAGCCGGCTGATGTTCTTCAGTCGAGTTTTCTGGTGTAGGTTAGGATTGAGCACCAGATCGAGTGACGACAGCTGTGGCTTCTTCGACATCTGCCAAAATTGTGCGGCAGGATCTGACCTTTCTACTCTCCTTCTTGCCAATGAGGAGTGGTGCGGACTGAGTCACTTCAAGTACCAAGTCTGGATGGACCTACATGACCTCCCCTCGTGATGTGGTGAGGGGTACCAGACCAGTAGCCTGATCTCGAGGAGGTAGAATATTAGTAATCTCCATTGTCGCCCTAGGGATGGATACCACGCCGTCTTGAGTCTCTGTCGGAGAGAAGCTGCCAAACTGTACGGACACCATGTTGGCTGCCACGGTTACCTCCTCGAAATCAATGGCCAGAGCCTTCGAATCGATGAGATGTTGGATGTATCGCTTCATTTGGTAGCAGTCGTGTGTAGCATGGTGGACGTAGCGGTGGTAATGGCAGTACTTTGGGCTCTCCATTTCTGCCGGCCGAGGTTCCCGTCTTGGTGGAGGAAGCTGAATTCTATCTCCTTGTAGAAGCATGTCCAAGATGGGCTTGACATGGCCGTCTTCGAAGGAGTAGGTCATTTGCGGCCATTACTTGTCTGCCGATTTTGACTCAGGTTTCTAGGCTGTGTCGGCCACCATAGCCTGCTTGCCCTTGTTGTCCCGATTGTTGGAGGAGTTACCACCATTGTTGTTGTTGGTATTAGGGGGCTTGCCCTTGTCCTCTCCCTCCGAGATGTGCAATCCTAGTTGGCGAGCCTTCTTCAACCTGTCTTCGGCGCTAGTGGCACTGATGATGAACGTCTTCCAGTCCTTGAATTGACTTTCACCCATCCAGAGGCTGATTATTGGGAGCAGTCTCTTTTGGCAAATTTCAATCAAGGAGGAATCCGGATTACCCGACGGCAACTTCATTGCGGTTTGGCAAAATCGTTCAATATAGTTCCTTGTCAGCTCTTTCTCCCCTTGAACGACGTCTATGAGGGTGGACATTGTGACGTCCTGTCCTACTTCGTAGAATCTCTCCAAGAACGTGTGCTTGAAGCTGGCGAAGGAGTGGATGCAGTTGTCTGGCAGGTTACGGTACCAGTCGAAGGCGACCCCTTCCAATGCCCCGATGAATAATCGTGTAAGGATGGCATCGTCATGGGGCAGATGGTCGGTGGTGACCTTGAAGTAAGTGATGTATCGACTTGCGAAGGTCTTGCCATCATAGGGATTGATGTTGAACGGCTTATATCTTGGTGGAAAAGGGACATCCCTCCATGCAGCAGGATACGGTTGCCATATTCTAAGGTCTTGAGAGGCTTCTCGAGCGTGAAACATGGCTCGGAGCTCCTGGACCTCTCTTCTTGCTTCCCTAGCCTCATCCGCAGCGGTGGTGTTTGCCATGAAATATAAAAGAACAGAACAATTATCGGAGGACTGGACTTTTACTTCACAATACAAACTCGCTTGTACAAAGAAAGCCTAGGGACGAAAACCTAGGTACAGCAATCTAAGTACAATTGTTTATTTTAGATTTTGGGGGGTGACGGTAGAGGCTCGGAAAAGCGACGGCAGCTCTGCCTTACTCCTTGGACGATCGGGTATAGCCTTGGCTCTGTAGAAGAACTGCTAGGCGTTGATGAAGAAATGCTCTCTCTTCAGGCTCTCTGGCTCTCTCTGTATATCTCTCTCTGTCTCTGTGTATGTCTCTTTATGTCTCTCTCCTTTTCGGTGTCTCTTCGCAGGGAAATGGCACCCTGCTATTTATAAGAGTGGGGGGCTTCATTAGGGTTTACAATGATTGCCCATTCTTGAAAGTCGGTGGCTAAGGATCATTGAATCTGGGCCGTTCATCTTGATTTAAGCAATAAATATGATTGCATCAAATCTTTTGTGGGTAATTAATGCTGATTGACATAAATCCTCCTGATTTGTCATGCCAACCTCGGATTCCTCGATACGTGTCTTTAATTGACTTATTTGCAAATGATCTGATTTGATCCTAATATTTCGTTGGGATTTGTTGAGGGATTTTGCTCAATCTGATGCCACGTGCCCTGCTATCATACCACGTGTTATAACAGTAGAAATCTGAGCCGCAGGAAGGTCTCTCCTTATTGAGCCGCATAAGGCTGGCCATGTGTCCAGGCTGCTAGAGAGTGGCCCCCCTGAACATTTGAACCGCATGGTAATAATTTGAGCCGCATGAGTGTAGATGACCGCATGAGTGAACCGCATGGAGATAGTCCTCATGAGCCGCATGGAGCTAGTCTTTGTGAGCCGCATGGGGCTAGTCTTCATGAGCCGCATGAATATAGTCTTCGTGAGCCGTATGGGAGAGTCTCCGCTTGGGCCGCATGGAGGAGTCTCCGCTTGGGCCGCATACAACTGTCCACGTGTCAAGGCCGCATGACAGTTTCTGACTCTCGGGGGATCGTGTCAGAGATTTTCTTCGCTTCCCAAGGAGTCCGTCATTATAAGGGAGTCATAATGATATCTTCGTGTCAGAACTGTCACTTCGTCAAAGCTGTCAGCCGTCAAGGTATTTAATGCAAAACGAGAGAGCTGTTTGTAGGCACGTGGCTCCTCTTTGAGCTGCATAGGACTTGTTTGAGCCGCGTAGACGTTCGAGCCGCATGGATACTTGAGCCGCATGAACTCTCTGAGCCGCAGGGATCCTTCTTTATTATTTTCCATGCTTCTACAAGACCCCCTTCAAAGTTTTCAATTTTGCAAAATTGAAATACTTTGAATAAGAAGCATGGTCCTGTATTCTTCTGGCCGCATATGATGTCTCGACCGCATGGATGTCTCGGCCGCATGGATGTCTCGGCCACATGGATGACTCGGTCGCATGGATGACTCGGTCGCATGGATGTTTCGGCCGTATTGAGTCAACCAGCCGCAGGGACTTTCGGGCCGCATAGCTCCTTGCCACGTGTGCGCATCATTAATTGCCTCAAATTTGTTTTAGTGCCGCCTTTAGGGGAGATCCCAAGGGTCGGCTCATTAAATCTTTGGATTTTATGCCCTGGGTGTATCTCCTTTATGAGAGAGGGGACGAAATCCGAGGAGTCGATTTCGTCTTTTCCGAGGCGGTTGTCAATCTACGTGTTTCCCCCCTCTCTTGTCCCCCTATAAATAAGAGGAGTTTGAGAGAGAAGACTTCTTTACTTTTTCCTTCCCTTCGAATTTTCCCTACTCCATTGTCATCTTTTCTTCTTTAATTGCCAATGGCTCCCAAGAAGACCATCGCGGCGAAGGGCAAGAAGGTGGCGTCTTCGTCGAAGAAGACTGTCTCTACTTCAACCGCGGCCGTTCCTCCGCCGGCCGTCGTGCCCGCAGCTCACCCTGATGTCCATCCTCCTATTGCTGGTAAGGACTTTATGTGGGCTTAAAGAATCCTAACTGCTATGGCTACGTCGCATGCTTTATGCACGAGCCTTTATCTTCATGTGAGTCGCATATTCGTCCTATGGTCGAGCCGCGAGCCGCATAAGAATAGCTACTGTGGCCGCATACGTGCTTTGCCAGCAAAGCCGCATAAGCCACACTGAGCCGCATAGATTTGCCCACTTTTGTTTGTCACGTGGTCCGCACGAACTTATCCGATCCCTGCGGACCCTATAAAAGCACTGCTGCATGACCCCTCACTAAGTGGAGCCGCATGAATGTTCTTCTGAGCTTGAGCCGCATGAGGCTTCCATAAGTTGGAGCCGCATAAGTGTTCTTCTGAGCCGCATGAGGCTTCGTTAAGTTGGAGCCGCATAAGTGTTCTCCTGAGCCGCATGAGGCTTTGTTGAGTTGGAGCCGCATAAGCTCGAAAGCACCTATTAGTTCCTTTTTTGTCCATATTTTTTAACTTATCTTTTTCTGTCTCCTTCTCAGTGAATTTGCCGGTTAATGCTGCTTGAGAACTCCTGGTAGGCAGTGTCCAAGCTGCTCTGGGCTATAGGTACGACCATATAGTTCAGCATATGGCGTACCAGTTCCCGAATGACGAGCCTCCGGCGAGATTGAATGCCCTGAAGAACCAGCCTTTCTATTTTCTTAATGCTATGATAAACTCGGGGAAATTAGAAGGGAAATACTTGAAGCCCGCATTCTTCTTTGGAGACGCCTTGACTGTGAACAACAGTCAGATTCTGGAGGTGTCAGAGAACTGGAGTTTTGTTTCTAACGGGATGGCGATCCGTATCCCCCAGATGGAGCGTCACTTCCCTTTATCTTGGTTCAATATGCTCCCATTGGACCGGAAGATGGAAGATTCTTTAACTCCTACTCGGAGTGGGATGTTCGTGGGAGACATCCATTATAACAACAGTCTGAAGTCAGTGTGCGCGGGCAAGGTGCACACCAGCCGTTCCGTAATGGGATTGGCCTCGGGTACCTTCTTGAACGTGTCGGGTCCCAATTTCACGTTCTCTGCCGTCGACACTTTTATGAACCAACTCGCTCGGAAGGGCTCCTATCCGATTGGTCGGTTGATGCTCCCCAGCTGGATACATCCGATTCCCTCGTGGACCAATCTGTCTACGTGGATTTTGCAAAAGTATGAGGCCTTTCTGTGTGAGATTGGTCTTTACCATGCTATTCGGGGCACTAGACATGGCTTGCCTGTAAACAAGAGATTATTTATATCTCTGCTGGAGTTGTATAATCGCTGTACGGGAACCTTCTATACTCCCGTAGGGGAAATGGGGCTCGCGCTCCACAAAATGCATGCAGTCTCCAAGCTTCCTTGGGGGGACAAAGCTTTTGAGGCGTATACTCCCACGAACGAGGAGTTCGAAGAGTTGGAAAGGCGACATCCAGGCTTTGTGGCTCTTTATCAAGAGATATTGTGCCATTATAGCACATGTCATAAAATAGCCAAAAAGGAGAACAGCTCGAAAGGGAATGCCCCTCATACCAAAGACTGGGTGCGCTACCTCTTCACGACGGATGCCTCAGGTCAAGTTACTCCCCGCCGTCCTCAATCCCGGGAGACGGTGAAAGCCTTAGTGTCGTCAGCTAAGAGGGTGGCCACCTCTAGTGACAGATTCGGGAGTCAGACCGACTCCTTCGGTTATTTTTATCAGGACACCCAAGAGTTGTCGGAGAAGGCGCTCCTAGCAGGATTTTTGATGATATGGCTGCAAAACTGTGTAGTCTCGGGCGGAGCAGGTTCTATCGAGAGGATCAGTCGCAATTTTATCCTTCCGGCTGTGAAGTTAGTTTTGCGAGTCCAGCTAGCTCTCCTCCCGGCTATGGTGTGCAGCATACACCGTGGCCTTCGCACTTTCACATCCAAGGTCATTGCCCGTGATGTGACAAAAAATTTTGAACGGACCGAGTTGCCCTATCATTATTTGATGGGGTGGCTGTTGATACATTATCCGTCTTTTATGAGACCGGGCTCTGAAGACGGCTTAACTGATGACGACGCTTTCATCTTCCGCTATCGTAATGAGTCTTGGGAATTCGAGACCATGCGTGCTTGCCGGATGGCATTGGCGAGGGCAGACATGTACAATATTTTTGTATCTGTCCCTCGTTTTACTGATGAGGAAATAGTTGCTGTCCATCTTGACGGTATTGGCCCCCCTTAACTTCTGGACGGCCAGATGCTTCTGTGGCTGCAAAATATCCGCCCCTCTCATCTGGTGTATCGCAACCGTAACACTGTCTTTCTGGAGCCTTATCTGCCGAGCAGGTTCGCCCGGCAGTTTGGATATAGTCAGCTTTTTCTAGACAGCCCCAGTTCTTGTCTAGGCTTTGAAGGTAGCCTTCTTGACGGCATCCGGGCCTGGCATTACTATGACACATTCCATACCCATACCGTTTTCTCAGTTTTTGCTATCAAGGCATCGGTAGATATCTTATATATGGCGGCTCTGTACCACGTCATGGCGAACAAGCCTCCTGTCGGTTTTAATCGGGGTACCAGTTTCATCGTTGGTACCGGTCTGGATGAGGGTTCCCAGGGGGCCAAGACAAGGAAGAGGAAGAACAAAGTCGAAGTGCCGGATTCGGACTCCGCTGCTGCAGATGACGAAGGTGACGAGCCTGATGAAGATGACTCCTCCTTTCCGGTGGCAGATGTAGGGGCAGATCAGCCGTCTGTTTTGCCAGATGAGATGATGGTAGATCAGCCATCCGTTGCACCCGGCCCTTTACGGAAGCGTAGCAGGCAACTTTATCCTGTCGGCGGCATTTCTCGCTCTCGGAAACTGGCTGCGACCAGACACCGCGGGCTAACTATAAAGGAAAAAGGCAAAGAAATTGACCCCGCATCAGAGGTAAAATAAGTTACTACCGGTCCTTCCTTTCTTCTAGCTTTGATTTTAATCATCTTCTTTTCGAGTTGCCGAGATCGTGACTCGGGATGACGGGGGCTCCGGTGAGCCTGCCCCTGAAATTACTGAATTTCATCCAGATGATGCTGATCGAGTTACCTCTCCCTCTGAGGTGGCTGGGTCAGAGGAGCTGGCCAAATTTAATCTGGAGATCGCGGGTGAGGAGACCCTGCCAGCTGTGAACGAGCTGTAGCCTCGATGCTCCTCTCCCGGTAAGATAAGCCGAATCTTAACTTGCGAGGAGGCCTATTTACTTTATGATCACATCCTTCAGGTCACGTCGATTGATCATTATCATGGACATGCAGGTCCTGCCTCTCCAGTGCCGAGGATGGACTTTATTGAGACGGACTCTGCCGAAGGGGCACTGGCGGAGAGGGGCATACCTCCTCCCTTTTCGGCTCGTCTTGATGGTCCTCCCGCGGGCTCTAGTTCATTAAATCCGGTGATAGGGCAATCGGGGCAGGGGACGATGGTCCTCGTGTCTTCTTCTACTCGGGCGACCCAGAGAGTCAACCTCTCCGCCCTGCCAAGCGTTCAGGCTCTTCGGGTGGCAAAGGAAGAGTTAGCCGCCATCCGTGCATCGTTCTGTTCAGAAGTCGCCCCCTAGTGGTAAGTTCTAGCACCACCCCTTCGATACTGTCGGCCACGCTTCCTCTGACGTCGTCCTCTACAGAGGTACTGGATGAATCGTTACAGGACGTGGTCGACAGCTTTTATCGTCACTTAAAAAGGGGGATAGAAGCTGCTGTGGACAGAGGGACCTCCTTCGTCTTGGCCCGGCAATGCGTCCAGGGTCAAATTGATATCCTTAAGGCCCTTCCTGGTGGGGCAGGGGTGGCTGCACTCCTGGAGGCGAAATTGTTGGAGACTGATCAGCTGGTGGCCCAGCTTCAGGGACTGCGGCAGGTTGATCTTTCTGCTGCTATAGATCAGGAGCGTGGCTCCCTCACAACTGATATAGAGAAGGTGAGGGCTACTCAGGATAAAACTAGACCGGCCATACTGGAGGATCTCTGCACTCTATCTGATCGCTATGATCAATTGAGCCATGAGAGTGAAGATGTTACAGCTCGGGAAGCGATTGCCTTCCGTGGGATTACTGAAACGCGGGAGCAGATCCTTGAGCTCCAAAAGAAATTAACTTTCTTTGAGTCTGAGCTTAAGGCCGCCCGGATCGACATAGGGCTGATTATCCAGGAAGCTGATAACGTCAATAAAGCTTCTGCTGACTTGGAAGTGGCTCTGAAGAGGTTGGACGACGACTGGCGGACACTCATGGACCTGGATAATGGGGAACGGTTGTCCCAGGAGGCTGAGCGCAGGGCTAGACAGAAGGTTGAGTGGGGTACTGCCCTGGTGAGAAACCGCCTCTTGGAATTGTGTAATGCCGAACTATAGTCGGCCTTTTCTTGGTTTTGTTCCTGTTTTTCCTTTTCTTTTCTCTTTGAGAGGGACGTGGTCCCAAAACATGTAATGCTTTTTTCATCTTTCAAATAAAGAGTACTTTCCATTCTACCCTTCATTTGTATTGCTTGTTTGTGCCTTAGTATTGTGGTGATGTTTTCCCCGCATGGGGGACTTGCTTGTAGACCTGTTACCCCTGGCATACCTTGGTTTTATGTACGGGTAACAAGTTTGATTGAGGATACCTAGAATAGTTCCACAGCAAGGTGGTCGTGGGTGTTCGGTTATCGGGAGATAGAATGCCATGGAGCAGCTGGGCTCCCGGGGCATGATGAGTGATGGTGGGCCTGTACTAAGAGACTTAGTAAAGGATATTTGTGGGCCTATTATCCTTGGCGTACCCCGACTTAGGATACGGATAATAGGATGAAGGGGAACCAACACACTTACTCAGAGGTAATGAGGACATGGCAAGTATGAGGGTTTTACTGTGGAGTCTTTCTACTCAGAGGTAATGAGGACATGGCAGGAGTAGACTCAACGGAGGATATTCGTGGTCAACAGAGGACATTTGTGGGCCTATTATCCTAGGCGTACTCCGGTTGTGGGTACGGATAATAGGATGAAGGGGAACCAACATACTTGCTCAGAGGTAATGAGGACATGGCAAGTATGAGGGTTTTAACCGTAGAGTCTTCATACTCAGAGGTAATGAGGACATGGCAGGAGTGGACTCAACGGAGGATATTTGTGATCAACAGTGGACATTTGTGGGCCTATTACCCTTAGCGTACTCCGGTTGTGGGTACGGATAATAGGATGAAGGGGAACCAACATACTTGCTCAGAGGTAATGAGGACATGGCAAGTATGAGGGTTTTAACCGTAGAGTCTTCCTACTCAGAGGTAATGAGGACATGGCAGGAGTGGACTCAACGGAGATTATTTGTGGACCTATTATCCTTGGCGTACTCCGTTTGTGGGTACAGATAATAAGTCGAAAGGGAATCATCATATTTACTCAGAGGTAATGAGGACATGGCAAGCATGAAGGTTTCTTCGACGGAGCCTTCCCACTCAGAGGTGATGAGGACATGGCAGGAGTGGGCTCAATGAAGGAGGGTACATAGAACGACTCAGAGGTAATGAGGACATGGAAGTTCTATGTAAAGGGGTGATTTGTTTTTGGCGGAAGTGAAACGACTCAGAGGTAATGAGGACATGGCCGTTTTAGAAATTTGTGGATCGGTTACCCTTTTTGTGTACTGGGAGTACGGGTAGTGGATCATGAGGGAGGATCTCTTCCAGGAAGAAAGTTCAGAGGTATAGTCATACATGACTTACTATCTGAAAGAGTGACCGGAAAGTGAGTTCAGAGGAACCTGCGGGTACATGACTCGATAACCTGGAATGTTGTGAAAATGAGTTCAGCGGCACCAGCGGGTACATGACTCGATAATCTGGAATATTGTGGATGTGAGTTCAGTGGCACCAGCGGGTACATGACTCAATAATATGGGTTGTTGTGGTTGTGAGTTCAGCGGCACCAGCGGGTACATGACTCGATAATCTTGATAATCTGGAATATTGTGGATGTGAGTTCAGCGGCACCAGTGGGTGCATGACTCGATAATTTGGAATGTTGTGGATGTGAGTTCAGCGGCACCAGCGGGTACATAATTCGATATTCTGGAATTTTGTCGAGAAGGCGAGTTCAACGGCACCAGCGGGTACATGACTCAGAGATCTGGAATATGTCGTTCAGACATAATATTTCTTCAGGAACTTATCGTTGACGGGCAACATGAGCAAGTCTCCATTTTGTTTTGTGAGGCGGTAAGCACCGTTGGAGAATACAGCCTCGATGATAAAGGGACCTTCCCATTTTGGCTGGAACTTGTCGGCGGTCTTGTGAGTCATGACCATCGGCCTCCGGATTGCCAGAACGAGATCGCCCACTTGGAATGTTCTGATTTTAACCTTCTTATTGAAGGCTTCGGAGATACGTGCTTGGTATAGCTCGATTCGTTGCTGAGCCAGGAGGCGCTTTTCATCTAAGGCCTTTAACTCTTGTAGCCGGCGACGGTAGTTATCATCCATCGTCAATTGATAAGTGAGGGCGACGCGGAGTGAGGGTATTTGAGTCTCCAATGGGAGAACTGCCTCACTCCCGTACACCAGGGAGAATGGTGTGTTTTCTGTGGCTGTTCGGACCGTGGTACGGTACGCCCACAAGCATTCACCAAGCTTCTCGTTCCAGTCACGCTTATTGGACGACACGAACTTCTTGAGTAACTTGATGATGGTTTTGTTGAATGCTTCTGCTAACCCATTCGCTGCTGGATTGTATGGCGTCGAAGCAATATTCTGGATGCGATGCTTGTCGCAGAATCGATAGAAGGCATGACTTGCAAACTGCGAACCATTATCGTGGATGATCCTTCGGGGCAGTCCAAAGCGATAGATGACGTGATACTTGAGGAAGCTGATCACGTTCGAAGTTTTAACTTCTGCAAGTGGGACAGCTTTCGCCCATTTGGAGAAGTAATCTGTGATTGTGAGTATGAAGCGATGTCCTCGGGAGGAAGGTGGAGTGATTGGACCAATGATATCCATCCCCCATGCTTCGAATGGCCAGGACGCCACTGTCGGATGTAGAAATTCGGATGGCTGGTGGATAAAATCCGTATAAACTTGGCAGGCTTTGTACTTTCTCGTATAGTCTATTGCATCTGCTACCATCGTGGGCCAGTAGTAGCCCATTCGACGAAGACGGTCTTGCAATTTAGGGCCAGGCTGATGGGCCCCGCAGACACCGTCATGAGCTTCTCGTACGGCTTATTTGGCTTCTGCGTTTGACAGACACCGAAGCAGCAATCCATCATAGGATCGTCGATACAGCATTTTCGTCTCTGTATCGTAGAAGAATCTGAGAGAACGCCGTCTGATGGAGGTGGCTTCCTTTGGGTTCTCGGGCAGGATATCGTAGACGACGAAGTCAATGAATGGTTGTCTCCAATCTGGGACATCGTCGATCGTCTGGGCGGAATAACTCGCCACAAATTGAACGTTGTTCTTGGGGCAGACCAGTTCGTGGCCTATCACATCCACAGATTGATGAGTATAATTTGGCACTGCTAGAGAAGCGGCCAGGCCTGCTAAGGCATCGGCTTCGATATTTCGAAGTTTGGGAACATGCTCGATGAAGAATCCCTCGAATGACGAGATGATGTCGATCGCTATTTGGTAATAGGGGATCATGTCTTCGTGGCGAACTTCGTATGAGCTCCGAATTTGATTGATGATTAACTGAGAATCGCCGTATGCTTTAAGATATTCTACCTCCAGCTCCCTTGCAAGTTGGAGGCCAATGACCAGAGCATTGTACTCGACCACATTGTTAGAGCAGGGTTCTGTGAGAGAATAAGCGCGGTTAATCACCAATCCGGAAGGAGAAACCAGCACCACCCCGACTCCGACGACGATGTTGCCCTTGGGTCCAGTTCTCGAAGCACCGTCGAAGAACATTCGCCATATATCATCGTGAGAGATTGCATGCGAGTCGGCGACCTCATCTGGGATTTCTTCATATATTCTGGACGACTCCGAGCCCGGGTGGGCTGCCAAAAAGTCTGCCAGGGCTTGACCTTTGACAGCCTTTTACGGGACGAAGATCATATGATAAGGGGACAGCAATATTGCCCATGTAGCGAGGCGAGAGCTGAGTGCCCCTGGTTTAGTCATGAGGACCCTGAGAGGGTTGACTCGTGAGATCACATGTATGGTTTATCCAGTGACATAGTGCCGCGTCTTCTGAATGGCGAACACCAGGGTAAGGCATTCCTTCTCCACAGCGGTGTATCGATGCTCTGGCCTAATCATCATTCGACTGAGGTAATATATGGCTTGCTCATGGCCTACATCGTTGTTTTGTGCTAGCAGAGCCCCGAGGGAATGTTCCATAGCTCGTACGTAGAGCAGGAATAGTTTTCCAGCAACCGAGGCCACCGGGACTGGAGGGTTCGACAAATATTCTTTGATGCTGTCGAAGGCCCGCTAACATTCTTCGTCCCATACGAATGAGACGTCTTTCTTCATGAGATGGGTGAATGGTCGACATCGCCCGAAGAGGTTAGAAATGAACCTCCTTATGTAAGCCAGCCTTCCTTGAAGGCCTCTGAGTTCGCAGAGATTTCTCGGGGGACCCATCTCCATAATTGCCTTTGTCTTTTCAGGGTCTACATGGATACACTGGGCGGTGATGATGAAACCCAAGAACTTTCCGCTGGATACTCCCAGGAAGGACTTCGTAGGGTTCATCTTCAAATTGTGTGCTCGCATCAGGTCGAATACCGTCCTCAGATCCTGCAGATGGTCTCCCTTACAGCAACTCTTAACGGCGATGTCATCAACATAGCACTCCACTGTCTTGCGTAAGTGGTCTCTGAAGATGATACTCATGGCTCTTTGATATGTGGCACCGACATTCTTTAAACCGAAAGGCATGACTGTGTAGCAGTACGTGCCGATCGGTGTTCGGAATGATGTATGCTTTTCGTCGTCAGAAGACATCTTGATTTGGTTGTACCCCGAGAAGCCATCCATGAATGACATACGTTCGAAGCTGCATGTGTTGTCGATCATGATGTCTGTGATAGGGAGGGAGAATTCATCTTTGGGGCATGCCTCGTTCAGATTGCGAAAGTCGATGCAGATTCGAATCTTCTTATTCTTCTTGAGGACGGGTACTATGTTGGCGATCCAGTCAGGATGTTGCTCCTCACGAATGAAGCCGCTGGCTATCAGTTTGTTGACTTCGGCTTCGATCGCATCCATGATGCCTGGGCGGAAGCGTCGCTGTTGTTGTTTTACCGGCTTTGCATCTGGCCGAATGTTGAGTTTATGAAGAGCAACCTCGGGGTTTAGTCCTGGCATGTCTTCATAGCTCCATGCGAACACATCAATATATTCATTGACAAGCTCCAGTAGCGATTCTTGCTCTTCGTTTGTCAGGCTTTTACTGACGAAGATTGGTTTTGGAGAAGATTCGCTGCCGAGATCCACCTGTATAACTTCATCTTCAGTAGGAGGTTCTCTCTGTTCGAACCGCTTTTCCCATTATGCATCCAACTATTGGGCCCACGGCTCTAGCTCGAGGATTTCTGGAATGTCTTCATCTTCTTCATAAGCATCGGCGAATGCCATGTTGACTAACAGGACTTGTCTGAATACGTCTCCGATGCTGGTATCTGAGTCAGAAGTTGGTGACCCGGTTGAATGTGAATGCCAGTCACATTCTTCATCTGAACTCTCAGGGGTCGTCGTGGGTGTAACATACCCTAATCCACATCGAGTCTTGCTATAGTAGTCCTGTGGTTTGCCAGCCGGGACCGGTGGCTTCAAAGGCAATCGTCGTCCAGTACCGTAGTTCAGGCCTGGCGTAGTCTCCATATCATATCCCTGTTTTTGCATGAGATATTTGGATTGGGGGCTATAAAGATACAGAGGCAGTCTTCCGGCATCTGACTCAAGGTCGACTTCTTCTACGGTGAAGGGCTGCGGATCGTCCTTCCGGCCGAAGATGATTAGATGGTCCCCTCCCTCGATTATGCGGTAAGCGCTTTCTACTGGAGTAAGCTGGTTCACGGTGTACACATTTGTCACCTGTGTGTGTGAGTGCCTATACCGTGTTCCATAGCATACATTATACAGACCTTGTTAAGCTCGAGGTAGTTCAAAGATAGCCCTTTATTGATGAAGTAAGGTATCTTTTCTAGCGAGATTATATCATCTACGGAGGGAACATCAGTGTGGGCAGCCACATACTTGGCTAGCTCCGGTTCCTCTTCGGCTACCCCCTGTATAAACGAAGACTGAGAGGACGACCTGGGCAGCTTGATCGTCAGAGGTTCAGCTGGTGGAGCAGAGCGTGGAGTTGCCGGCAGACTAGCGACCCCCAGTTTGGTACTCGATGCTGGGCGGGGAGTGGTTGGTTCGCTAGAAGTCCCAGACCTTGCATCGGGGTGACGACTTTTCTTGGGAAGGCGTATCGTCATCGGCTTGTCGGAGGGATTGAGCTTCTCTGTTTGCGGCTGGCCGACTCTCGGCAGCCTGATTGTCAGTGGCTCCGTTATGGGTCTTGGCACTTGGCCAGACCTTGGCAGCCGAATTATCATTTGCTCTTCTTGTGCCGAGAGGCTGATTGCATCCTTACGCAGAGTGGCGGTAAGGGGAGTGGACTTGCCAGGTTTACGATCTTGGAGGTGGATCGTCAGAGGTTCTTCTGATCCTGTGGCTATCTCGGTACAAGCTTGCATATCTCTTTTACCAAGGTGCCTCTTCGACTTTTCGTATAGGCAGGAGTCTGAGTAGTAGGATTCGACCCCTTTGAAGGGATCGATGTCGGCAAATTACGTCCTCACAAAGCCGTGTTTATCGACATATTTGAAGCACTGGTGCAGCGTGGAAGGCACGATCATATAATCGTGTATCCATGGGCACCCTAGGAGGATGTTGTAAGAAGTGTCTGCATCTATGACATAGCAGGTGACTTCTGATTGGAGATCGCCAATCTAACACTTCAGACGAATCTTTCCAATTGGGTAGCTCCTGCCCGAATTGAAACTGCTGATGGCGGTGCTTGTAGGCGTCAGGCGATGCATTAGGATGCGGAGATGATGTAGCAGACCCTTCGGGATAATGCTTATGAAAGAGCCAGGATCAATGTGCATCCGATCCACCTTTACGTCATCGATGTATCCAGTGTAGTATAGCGGGCGATCGTACAGGTTGGTTTTGATGAGCATGTCCTGTGGAGTGAAGACAATGTTGGGCATTGCTCCCGTATAAGCGCTGTCTTGGAGATCTGCAGGCGGGTTCTCTCCCGTGAGGTTGACCGGAGCCAGGTACGCATCGGCATTTTGGAGTGCATCGCTCAAAGCCGCGCGAACATCCTTTGAGAGTCTCAGAAGCTCGTATAATGACAACTTGGCCAGTGTGTTAGCTAGTTGCGCCGAGATGTCGAAGTTGTAGGGCCTCTCCAGCCATGTGGTGTCTCTTTTCGGAGGGATTTGTCAAAGGGAGTCTCCTTCGGCCTAGGCTTGTCGGTCGTCGGAGGCTGAGCCGGTCCCGGAGCGTCAGTTGTAGCGGGTTGATGATCTTCAGCCGAGTTGTCAGCCACAGGTTGGGATTGTGCCCCAGACCGAGTGACGACGGCTGTAGCTTCTTCGATATCTGCCGAGATTGTGCGGCAGGACCTGACTTTTCCACTCTTCTTCTTGCCAATGGAAGAGGGTGTGGGCTGAGTCACTTCAGATACCAAGTCTGGATGGACCCACATGACCTCCCCTCGTGATGTGGTGAGGGGCACTAGACCAGCAGCCTGATCTCGGGGAGGTGGAAGATTAGCAATCTCCATTGTCGCCAGAGGGATGGGGACTACACCGTCTTGAGTTTCTGTTGGAGGGAAGCTGCCAAATTGTACTGACACCATATTGGCTGCCACGGTTACCTCTTCGAAATTGATGGCCAGAGCGTTCGAATCGATGAGATTTTGGATGTACCATTTTAGCCGGTAGCAGTCGTGTGTAGCATGGTGGACGTAACGGTGGTAATGGCAGTACTTTGGGTTCTCCATATCTGCCGGCCGAGGTTTTCGTCTTGGTGGAGGAAGCTGAATTCTGTCTTCTTGTATGAGCATGTCCAAGATGGGCCTGACGTGGCCGTCTTCGAAGGAGTAGGTGATTTGCGGCCATTATTTGTCTGCCGGTTTTGACTCAGGTTTCTGGACTGTGTCGGCCACCATAGCCTGCTTGCCCTTGTTGTCCCGATTGTTAGAGGAGCTACCCCCATTGTTGGTGTTGGCGTTGGGACGTCTGCTCTTGTCTTCTCCCTCTGAGATGTGCAATCCCAGTTGGCGAGCCTTCTTCAGTCGCTCTTCGGCGCTTGTGGCACTAATGATAAACGTCTTCCAATCCTTGAATTGACTTTCGTCCATCCAGAGGCTGATTGTTGGAAGCAGTCTCTTTAGGTAAATTTCAATCAAGGAGGAATCTGGATTTCTAGATGGTAACTTCTTTAGCGAAACCGCTCGATGTAGTTCTTTGTCAGCTTTTTTCCCCCTTGGACGACGTCCATGAGGGTGGACATTGCGATGTCCTGTCCCACTTCGTACAATCTCTCCAAGAACATGCGCTTGAAGCTGGCGAAGGAGTGGATGCAGTTGTCTGACAGGTTGCGATACCAGTCGAAGGCGACTCCTTCCAATGCCCCAATGAATAATCGTGTGAGGATGGCATCGTCATGGGGCAGATGGTCGGTGGTGACCTCAAAGTAAGTGATGTATCGACTTGCGGAGGTCTTGCCATCATAAGGATTGATATTGAACGGCTTATATCTTGGGGGGAATGGAACATCCCTCCAGGCAGCAGGGTATGGTTGCCGTATTCTGAGGTCTTGAGAGTTTTCTCGAGCGTGAAACATGGC
Organism: Iris pallida; assembly: GCA_029216955.1. Lineage (NCBI taxonomy): Eukaryota > Viridiplantae > Streptophyta > Magnoliopsida > Asparagales > Iridaceae > Iris > Iris pallida. The sequence goes on along the minus strand of JANAVB010041815.1, from coordinate 1,414,358 downwards.
TCGGAGCTCCTAGACCTCTCTTCACGCTTCTCGGGCTTCATCCACAGCGGTGGGGGCCGTTACTTCTGGAGGATTGTTGCCCGAATTTGGTGCCGTTGAATTCGAGTCCGCATTGACCGCGGGACCCGTGCTTGTTTGGCCAGGCGTCCCTCCTTGCAGAGTTGGAAGGGCCGCTATGATCTCGTCCACAGACTTGAACAAGGCAAGCAGTATGGCCTCCAGAGTGTCGATGCATTGGCGATCACTGGAACCCCCTTGGCTGCTGTCCGTCATGAACACCGTCTTTACATGAGAAGAGATGGACGGAGCGGTGGAGGAAGCGCCCTCCGAATGATACCCCTGTAGTGAGAAGTCATCGGGGTATGTGGGAATGTCTTCCTCTGGTTCGGACTCAGAAGGAACAGTACCTCCAGTTTCCGAGTTTGCCTCGTCTTGGGAGTTGTGGACGTCCTCGGAGACGTCGGGGTTTGCTGCATCTGATGGGAGAGTTGTTTTCCCTGGCTCGTCTTCTTGGAACATCGGATTATCGTGGAGGTTCGGAGGAGTGCTACCCCCAGTCCCAGCAACCTCCAGTGGTGTGGACGACGAATCTCCCACTATGGCAGATTTCGTCTTAGAACGGGTACCTTAGAAAACTCCGGTAGTGGGCACCCGCTTAGACGATAGTCTTTTAGTTAAAGTGGTTGAAATCTTCGGGCTGAAAACATTTGTCTTCTTTCCTCTCCCATCGACGGGGACTTTCTGAGCAGAGTTGCAGGAGACGACAGAAAGTGCCTCGTCTTCTGAAGACGGCTGTTGCATTCTTTGAAAGACGGACTGCCGATCTTTTTGTACCGTCACGTTATTGCAGCCGCAGTTGACGATGACTTGGGTGCAGTGACGTCCGTGGGAGGACTCTTTGCACCCCGATGCATCTTCTCTTTCCTTGCGTTTGTGGAGGATGGTCTCACGCAAGTCAGATGGGTCTGGATCGACCGTGTTTGCTTCCTGGATTTTGGGAGACTTTTTCGAACCTCTCTGTCCGTTTGTCGCCAGGGGCTGGACTCGAGTGGTTCTGTACAACTTCCCATCTGAGGCCCGCATAACAGTATATGGGATGCTCGGATGGTCAGAGACCGGATCAGTAGACCGAGCTTGACAATCTCGCGCTGCCCTAGACTTCTTTGCTCTAGTGCGTAAGTGCACATAGTAGGAAGAGTCTAAGTGATGCTGGAGAGAGTCAGACATATCTTCTTGGGAGCACAAGAGATCAGGACCATAGGAGAGACGGTCGAAGACGGAGCCACGTGGGGTAGGTGTTATGCGGCTGTCATCAATAATCTTCATGCGGTTGGATGGCGTAGCCGTATAGGCTTTCTTCATGCGGCTAGGAATCTCGGCCGCATGAGTTTTCTTCATGCGACTGGATGGTCTGGCTGCATAGACCTCCTTCATGCGGCTGGCAGACTCAACCGCATGAGCATCCCGCATGCGGCTGGCAGACTTGGCCAAATGAGCGTTCGACTTCTTCTTGGGGCGCATAGAACCACTCTTTGTCCCTGCAAGTCCAGCATCGTAGTGCTTTCCTCTGTCGGACTTGGGGACAGCAGAGTTCTCTACGGCTTGAAGTGGAGCCGTATGAGAGTCGCCTTCGCCGTCTTGGGTAGCAGAGAGTACCCCGTCCAGAGCTTGTGGAGGAGCAAATGATTTTGGTCTCCACTCGTAGCGAGCTTTCTTTATGCGGGTTCGCTTCTGGACCGGGCCAGCACTTTCTTCAGAGAGTATTTCTTCAAACGCCTGTTGGTCGAAGTGGACGACCATCTTCTGTTGCATGGAGCCAAGTTTGGCTGCATCCAATTGCGTCACCAACTCCTCAGCCATGGAGAAGTTTGTCCCCAGCAGAGTCACCATCGTGTTTGCCATGAAATATAAAAGAACAGAACAATTATCGGAGGACTGGACTTTTACTTCACAATACAAACTCACTTGTACAAAGAAAGCCTAGGGACAAAAACCTAGGTACAGTAATCTAAGTACAATTGTTTATTTTAGATTCTGGGGGTGACGGTAGAGGCTCGGGAAAGCGACGGCAGCTCTGCCTTACTCCTTGGACGATCGGGTGCAACCTTGGCTCTGTAGAAGAACTGCTAGGCGTTAATGAAGAAATGCTCTCTCTTCAGGCTCTTTGGCTCTCTCTGTATATCTCTTTCTTTCTCCGTGTATGTCTCTTTATGTCTCTCTCCTTTTCGGTGTCTCTTCGCAGGGGAATGACACCCTGCTATTTATAAGAATAGGGGGCTTCATTAGGGTTTACAATGATTGCCCATTCTTGAAAGTCGGCGGCTAAGGATCATTGAATCTGGGCCGTTCATCTTGATTTGAGCAATAAATGTGATTGCATCAAATCTTTTGTGGGTAATTAATGCTGATTGACATAAACCCTTCTGATTTGTCATACCAACCTCGGATTCCTCGACACGTGTCTTTAATTGGCTTATTTGCAAATGATCTGATTTGATCCCAATATTTCGTTGGGATTTGTTGAGGGATTTCGCTCAATCTGATGCCACGTGCCTGCTATCATGCCACGTGTTATAACCGCAGAAATCTGAGCCGCAGGAAGGTCGCTCCTTATTGAGCCGCATAAGGCTGGCCACGTGTCCAGGTTGCTAGAGAGTGGCCCCCTGAACATTTGAACCATATGGTAATGATTTGAGCCGCATGAGTGTAGATGACCGCATGAGTGAACCGCATGGAGATAGTCCTCATGAGCCGCATGGAGCTAGTCTTTGTGAGCCGCATGGGACTAGTCTTTATGAGCCGCATGAATATAGTCTTCGTGAGCCGTATGGGGGAGTCTCTGCTTAGGCCGCATGGGGGAGTCTCCGCTTGGGCCGCATACAACTGTCCACATGTCAAGGCCGCATGACAGTTTCTGACTCTCGGGGGATCGTGTCAGAGATTTTCTTCACTTCCCAAGGAGTCCGTCATTATGAGGGAGTCATAATGATATCTTCGTGTCAGAACTGTCACTTCGTCAAAGCTGTCAGCCGTCAAGGCATTTAATGCAAAACGAGAGAGCTGTTTGTAGGCCACGTGGCTCCTCTTTGAGCCGCATAGGACTTGTTTGAGCCGCATAGATGCTCGAGCCGCATGGATACTTGAGCCGCATGAACTATCTGAGCTGCAGGGATCCTTCTTTATTATTTTCCATGCTTCTACAGGTGGGAGCTGACATTTCAGGAGAATTATTGCCCGGGTTTGGTGCCGCTGAGTTCGAGTCCGTATTGACCGCGGGACCCAAGTTTGTTTGGCCAGGCGTCCCTCCCTGCAGAGTAGGGAGAGCTGCTTTGATCTCGTCCACCGATTTGACCAAAGTGCGTAGTATGGCCTCCAGAGTGTCGATGCGTTGGTGATCACTGGGGCCATCTTGATCGTTGCTTGTCACGAATGCCGTCCTCACGCGAGTAGAGATGGAAGGGACGGTGGATGACGTACCCTCTGAATCATATCCTTGTACAGAGAAGTCATCGGGGTATGTGGGAATGTTCTCCTCTGGTTCGGATTCAGAAGGGATAGTACCCTCAGCTTCAGAGCTTGGTTCATCTTGAGAGTCGTAGACGTCCTCGGGGACGTCGGCACCTGCTGTATCTGATGGGAGAGTTGTTTCCTCGGGCTCGTCTCCTTGGAATATCGAACAGTCAAGGATGTTCGGAGGAGTGCTACCCCCAGTTCCAGCGACCCCCAGTGATGTGGATGATGAATCTCCCACTGTAGCAGATTTTGTCTTTGAACGGGTACCTTGGAAAACTCCGGTAGTGGACAACCGTTTAGACGACAGTTTCTTAGTCATAGTGGTTGAAATCTTCGGGCTGGAAACGTTTATCTTCTTCCCTCTCCCATCGGCGGGGATTTTCTGAGTAGAGTTGCAGGAGACAACGGAAGGCGCCTCATCCCCTGAGCTCGGCTGTTGTAATCTTTGGAAGACGGACTGTCGGTCTTCTCGTACCGTCGCGTTGTTGCAACAGCAGTTGACAATGACTTGGGTGCAGTGACGTCCGTGGGAGGACTCTTTGCACACCGAGGCCTCTTCTCTTTCCTTGCGCTTGTGGAGGATAACCTCACGCAAGTTAGATGGGTCTGGAACGACCATATTTGCTCCCTGGGTTTTGGAAGACTTTTGGAAACCACTCTGTCCGTTTGCCGCCGGGGGCTGGACTCGAGTGGTTCTGTACAACTTTCCATCAGAGGCCCGCATAACAGTATGTGGAGCGCTCGGATGGTCAGAGGTCGGGACAGCGGACTGAGCTCGCCAAGCTCGCGCTGCCCTAGACTTCTTCACTCTAGAGGTCACATAGTAGGAAGAGTCTAAGTGGTGCTGTAGAGAGTCAGACATATTTTCTCGGGAACATAAGAGATCAGGACCATAGGAGAGGCGATCGAAGACTGAGCCTGAGCTACGTGGAGCAGACAGCATGCGGCTGGAATCAACAGTCTTCATGCGGCTGGCAATCGTATCCGCATGGACTTTCTTTATGCGGCTGGAAGTCTCAGCCGCATAAGTCTTCTCCATGCGGCTGGAAATCTTGGCCGTATGGGTATTCTGCATCCGGCTGGCAGTTTCGGCCGCATGGGCATCATGCATGCGGCTGGCAATCTTAGCCGCATGAATGTTCAGCCTACGGCTAGTGCTTTTGTTCGACTTCTTCCTGGAGCACATAGAATCACTCTTTGCCCCTGTAAGTCCAGCATCGTAGTGCTTTCCTCTGTCGGACTTGGGGACAGCAGAGTCCTCTATGGCTTGAAGTGGGGCCGCATGAGAGTTGCCTTCGCCATCCTGGGCAGCAGAGAGTACTCCGTCCAGAGCTTGGGGAGGAGCAAATGATTTTGGCCTCCACTCCCTGCAAGCTTTCTTTGTGCGGATTCGCTTCTGGTCCGGGCCCGCGCTCCCATCGAAGAGCATTTCTTCAAACGCCTGTTGGTCGAAGTGGACAACCATCTTCTGTTGTGTGGAGCCAAGTTTGGCTGCATCCGATTGCGTTACCAACTTCTCAGCCGTGGAGAAGTTTGTCCCCAGCAGAGTCGCCATCGTGTTTGCCATTGATTGTAAAAGTACAGAACAATTTATATAGGAGGACTGAACTTAGACTCACAATACAAACTCGCTCGTACAAAGAAAGCCTAGGAACGAAAACCTAGGTACAATAATCTAAGTACAATTGTTTATTTTTTATTCTGGAGGGTGACGATAGAGGCTCGGGAAAGCGACGGCAGCTCTGCCTTACTCCTTAGACGATCGAACACGGTCTTGGCTCTGGGAAAGAAATGCTCTATATCTGGCTCTGCACGTATCTCTCTGTGCTCTCCTTTTTGTGTATATGCTCCTCTGCGCGCCTCTCTCTGTATGCGTCTGTCTCCGTTCATTTGCAAGGGAATAGCACCTTGCTATTTATAGGAGTGGGGGTGATCATTAGGGTTTGCAATGATTACCTATTTTGAAAAGTCGGCGGCTTAAGAGTTATCAATCTGGACCGTTCATCTTAAATATAATAAATTTGAGCAATTAATGTGATTGCATCAAATCTCTGTGCGCAATAAATGTTGATTGCCATGAATATTCGTGATTTGTGATAGCCTACCACGTGTCCAGTTTGCTTGATTTGATTTGATCTGGGCAATTATGACGATCGCAACAAATCTGATTTTGTTAGGATTTGTTAGCACCCATAATTCCAGGGAAGATAAGACTGCCACGTGTCTCAATTGTCGCAAAGAGCGCCACGTGTCTCAACTGGACCGTCCTGGCAGAGCCGCATATAGGTTGTCACGCCCCAGAACCAGAATACTGGAGAGCGGGGGCAGACATAGCCAGCTACGTATATTGAAATGGATTCCATCTCGCTATACGGTCATGGCTGTCTGGATACATGAGGGTTTACTACAAGCCAACAGTCTCCTATGGTCATGAACAAGCCTAGTGTCTCAATCACAAGCAAGTAAGTAAATGTTACAAGATGTATGATCATTAAATATACAATAATAAGGCGTCTCAAATATTACATATTCAGCTGATCATGAAGCTAGTCGTTACAAAATGTGAGGACTAGCAAGAGTTTAGTCATACATGATCAACCCTAGGATCTGTCAATCATGTTACAGCCCGTAGGTAGACAGTAAGTAAAGTGCAATCGAGCTAAACAGGTGCTCGTCGGCTAAACGCCTCAAAAGAATATTTTTACAATAGAGTGGGAGAGCCAAAAATAACCCACTCGTTGCCAGGGTTCCGTCTAGTGGCCACCATCTGGCTGGAAGGTCGGTAGATCCTCTGGAGCTGCTCCGAAATCTGGCCATACAAAACCAGCTGGGTCAGACCCCAGAAAGAGCAAGTGCCACAAAGGAAGCTTCACTTAGGAACTAAAACCAGCAATCAGCACAAGATATAAATAAAAGTAAGAACTGGAAATAAAGAAAATACATCAGGATGATATACGACGAGATAACCATGGAACTATTCAGATAATCAGGTTACAACCCGTAAACCAAACAAGGACCGGGGTTGTAACCCTTCGTCTGAACAGAACTTGGAATTCTCACCATTTATCAGTAAAATAAATACAAGCATTCTGGTCATTCAATAATCTAGAACAGGATCAGGGCAAGACTAGACTGGTTAGACTCCACCCAATCATTTCACGGCCAAGCAAGAATTACGGCTTGATACTTTAACTAACTAGGGTTATCACAGGCCTAGTTACTAACAAGATGCAGTGAGAATCTACCACAGCCACAAGCCCTGCAGACCATCCAGGTTACCCAGGTCGAAATTAGGGGTTGAATTCAGGTGGGTACACCGTCCAGGAAACGCGTGTACCCTTAGGTAGCTTGAAGGGTGCAACACATGACAGTGTGCTGGAAATGTGCCCTACTCGACGGCAGGCTACAGATCCCAAGCACGCCCAGGTAACGGGATTGCCTGTAGCTGGGAGATCTCTTCATGACTACTGTATTAATCTAGTTATTAGCCTTAGTCCATTTTAGTAGGTACTCCTGACCGTGGTACTCAGGAGTCCCCTCCTAGACATGATGCAAGACAGGACTGGATTATTTGTACAAGCACAATCACCCACGGTGTCCAGAATTAATTATACAGGTCATGTCATGTCAGGTAGCCGTCGCAACAGCTGCTCAAGATAATCATGTCAGGTGTACTTGTCAGGAGTGCGCCTCGACGGGCCACTATCAGGTCATGTCAGGTTGGTCATATCAGGAGAGCACCACTACGGGTCACTGTCAGGTCGTGCTCAATTATCAGTTCTAAACATATTAAATAAATTCATGATTTCCAAGTTCATAAAAAAAGGCATAAGGATATAAAATGGACGTAAAATATCTCATAAAATATCAATATTCCGGGCTATAGAAGAGCCATGCGGCTAAAGCATATGCGGCCAGGAATGATCACATGCGGCTGGAAGAGAACAACCCATGCGGCTGAATGGATATGGGTTCATGCGGCCCGAAATCCGAGTTCATACGGCTCGGAAAGGTTGGTCTCAAGGCAGTGCGGGCGTGCGGCGTATGCGGCTGCAGGAGCTTATGCGGTCAGGAATGGAGGGGTCTCATGCGGCTGAAGGGAATCAGGGTCTATGCGGCTCGGGATCAGTCAGTCATACGGCTGAGAGGACTCGAGTCCTCATGCGGCAGCGGGAGACTGCGGTCTATGCGGCTCGCGAGTATTGGAGTTCATGCAGCTCGGGATGGGCGAAGTCCCATGCGGCAGCGGGGAGCAATGCCTATGCGGCTGGGAGCAAGGGTGCATATGCGGTTCGGGAAGAAGGGCCCCATGCGGCTAGAAGTACAAGAGCCTCATGCGGCCGAACTAAATACTTGCCGCATGAACTTGTCATGCGGTCAAGTCCAGTTGATAGTGTATGCGGTTTCGAAGCTGACTTGCCGCATGAATATTCATGCGGTCAAGTGCTATCATGCGGCTCGGAACTGTGCTTCTTCTCCAGATTTTTGAAAAGAAGTACACCATAAGCCATGGCTTCCAAGCTGCATAACTCCATCATCCGGAGCCCAAATCCGAACTTCCATAGGTCAAAATGGGGTAGAACAAAATTCTCTACAACATGGAACCATCAAAACATAGAAATAACAAGATTAAGTAGATCAAAACCCAAGAAATCCGAAAATAAAATAAACTTAGATCTACAAGAATCTAGCCATGGAAATGAGAAATGCCAAGTACTAAAGTTAGTTAAAATGCTGTAAGGAAGAGGATGAAGCAATAAAATTGGAGTTCCTCCATGAAGCAAGTTGCACTTGCCTAGACCTCTCTCTTCTCTCTCTGGTAGGTAAGGAAGTAAATGAGAAAGAAGAAGATGATAAATGAAGAGAGAGAATGAAGAGGGCTAATAAATACAAATGGTGGTGGTAGGTAGGGGGTTCATCCATGGGTTCATCATGAACCAATAGCAAAACCAAGCCAGGCCGAACCAAGCCAAGAAGGAATTAAACAAGGAAATTATGCAATACAAGAATAAATACGTACACGTATTCCAGAAATACGTAATACGAACCACAGGTATTACAACTCTACCCACCTTAAAAGAATTTCGTCCTCGGAATTTAATCAAGAGGCTAGAGGAGCAATGGCAAGCTACATTAATCACATGCAAGCTATAACTAGGCAGACAATCACTCATTCAAGCAAGGAATCGAAGGTATGAGGCATAAGAAAGACATTATACCTCACGAGTCAAACAAGTCGGGATATCGCGATCGGATATCATCCTCACGCTCCCATGTTGACTCCTCCAAAGAGTGATGATCCCAAGCAACTCGGACTAACTTGATAGTCTTGTTCTTGAGGATCTTCTCTCTCCGGTCCAATATAGACACGGGCCTCTCCTCATACGAAAGGTTGGTACCAACAACCAATTCCGAATGATCCAGGATGTGGCTCGGGTCTGGGATATACCGTTGTAATTGGGATACATGGAACACGTCATGCACCTCTCTTAGCGACGGCAAAAGAGCGAGACGATAGGATACATCTCCTACTCGCTCCAGAATGTCAAACGGTCCTATATACCTAGGACTAAGCTTGCCCCGTACGCCGAAACGAATGACGCCACGGTTAGGCGAAATCCTCAGGAATACATGATCGCCGACCGAAAACTCGAGAGGGCGCCGATGAGAATCGGCCCAATGGCGCTGGCGATCTTGGGCAACTCGAAGATGATCTCTGACCCTCCTGACCACTTCAACTGTCTGGGCAATCATTTCTGGACCGAGCATCTGTCTCTCTCGAACATCATCCCAGGCTAGCGGGGATCTGCACTTCCTACCATACAGTGCCTCGAACGGTGCCATCTGGATACTGGACTGGAAACTGTTGTTGTACGAGAATTCCACCAGGTGCAAGTGATCTTCCCATGAACCACCGAAGTCAAGTGTGCAAGACCGCAACATATCTTCAAGAGTCTGGATCGTGCGCTCCGACTGGCCATCTGTCTGCGGGTGATATGCTGAACTGAACTGGAGACGAGTCCCCAAACTCTCTTGCAAGCTACGCCAAAAGTGCGACGTAAATCTTGAATCTCGGTCCGAGGTGATACTGACTGGCACACTGTGCAACCTGACAATCTGCCTGAGATACATCTCTGCTAGCTGAGCCGTCGACTGACCAACTCTGAACGGGAGGAAGTGAGCTACCTTCGTGAGCCGATCAACTATAACCCAGATAGCATCTCTGCCAGCCGGGGATCTAGGTAGTCCAGTCACAAAATCCATGGTCACATGCTCCCACTTCCATTCTGGAATCGACAAGGGCTGAAGAAGTCCAGCGGGTCTCTGATGTTCAGCCTTAACCTGTTGACAAACCAAACACCGAGAGACAAACCGAGCTATCTCCCGCTTTATGCCATTCCACCAGAAATGCTGCCGGATATCACGGTACATCTTCGTACTGCCAGGATGGATAGAATACTGAGAACTGTGCGCCTCTGACATAATCTCCTGCCTGATATCTCCACTGGGTACACAAAGACGCTTCCCATGTCAAAGTGTACCGTCCTCATGAATGCATAACTCTGGTCTTCGACCTGCCTTGCACTCTGTTCTGAGTCGCTGAAGCTTGGAATCTGCTGACTGCGCCATCCGAATCCTCTCGACAATAGTAGACTGAACTTGTATGCTGGCCATCAATGCTACACTGGAAGGGAGAACAACTTCTATACCCATCTTCTGAAGATCTGCTAACAGCTCTGGTTGCGCTGTTAGGAAATAAACTCCGGCTCTCCTGCTCAAAGCATCTGCAATAACGTTGGCCTTCTCGGGATGATACTGCAGGTTGACATCATAATCCACAAGAAGCTCCAGCCACCTTCTCTGACGCATGTTAAGATCCTTCTGAGTGAAAACATACTTCAGGCTCTTGTGGTCGGTAAAAATCTCTACCCTATCTCCATACAAATAGTGCCTCCACAACTTAAGTGCAAACACTACTGCTGCCAGCTCCAAGTCATGGGTTGGGTAATTCCTCTCATGATCACGAAGTTGTCGTGATGCATAAGCTATTACCTTCACATGCTGCATCAGAACACATCCTAAACCTCTGCCTGAAGCATCACAGTACACTGAGAATCCTTCGGTTCTATCTAGAAGCGTGAGAATAGGAGCTGTTATCAGGCCTCGCTTCAGCTTCTCAAAAGAATCCTGACACTCTGCCGTCCAAGCAAACTGCACATCTTTGCGGGTCAACTGCGTCAATGGCACTGAAATTCGAGCAAAATCCGAAACAAACCGCCGGTAGTAGCCGGCCAATCCAAGAAAACTACGAACCTCTGCAACTGTGCTGGGCACTGGCCATGACTCAATAGCCACAATCTTCTGGGGATCCACTTCTACTCCTCCTCGAGTGATGATATGACCCAAGTACGAAATGCAATCGAGCCAGAACTCGCATTTACTGAACTTGGCATATAACTGGTGCTCTCTGAGGATCTGAAGAACTATACGGAGATGCTGCTCATGCTCCGCCTCACTCTTGCTGTAGACCAGGATGTCATCCAAGAACACAATCATGAACTGATCCAAGTAGGGCATGAAGATGCGATTCATGAGATCCATGAATACCGCCGGCGCATTGGTCGCTCCAAATGGCATCACTAAGAACTCCCAATGTCCATATCTCGATCTGAAAGCTGTCTTCGGGATGTCCTGCTCTCTGACTCTGATCTGATGATAACCTGAGCGCAAATCAATCTTCGAGAATACTGAAGCCCCTTTGAGTTGATCAAACAAGTCATCTATCCTCGAAAGAGGGTATCTGTTCTGGATTGTCACTGAATTCAAGGTACGATAATCAACACATAGCCTGGACGTACCATCCTTCTTTTTCACAAGAAGCATCGGGGCTCCCCAAGGCGATCCACTAGCACGAATGAATCCCTTGGTTCTGAGTTCTTCAATCATCTTGTACAAGATCTCCAATTATGATGGCGCCATCCTGTAGATTCTCTCTGACACTAGGGCTGTCCCGGGAATCAAGTCTATAGTTAACTCGATCTCCCGCTCCGGAGGCATACATGGAAGCTCTTCTGGGAAAACATCTGGTAACTCATCTACTATCTTGGGCAACTGAACTGCTGCTACTGCCATCCGTAATATCGGAGGAGAAGGCTCAACTTCGCCTCGGGAGAAAGAAAACTCTGGCTCGCCTGGAATGCTAAAAACAACCCTGCCGATATGGCAGTCTATTCTAGCATACTGGTTCTTCAACCAATCCATCCCTAAGACCACATCATAATCGGCCATCGGGAATTCTATCAATCTAGCGGGGAACTCTCTACCGGTAACTATGATCCGACACGAGAAAAATACTCTATCTACTCCCACAAGTCCGTTACCAGTAAGTATATTGAGCCTTACTGATAATGACTCGGGCTCCAATCCTACCCGTGTCGCGAATCGTGCAGACATAAAAGAATGCGATGCACCAGAATCAAATAAAGCTGAAGCTGGAAAGGAGTTGACGAGAATAGTACCTGCCACTACCTCTCCTGGTGCCAATCCTTCCTCTGCGGTCATCACCATAGCAAGACCATGCCCTCGGGGTGCTGGTCCCCTCTGCTGGAATCCTCGCTGCCTGCTCTGACTCAAGGCTTGGGCTTGTGCATACTGCTGGGGGTTCTGCTGCTGGAACACTTGGGTCTGAGGCGGCAAGGGCCTCGGCAATGGGTACTGTTGCTGCTGCTGGACCGGTGCTGGTCCTCTCACCGAAGAGCTAGAAAGGTTGGACGATGATGGACAACCCATATTCGGGCAGGATCCAACCCTATGGTCTGGTGCTCCACAAGCCAGACACAATCCTTGCGCCCTGCGATATTCTGCCACTACATGGCCTGGCTTCCCACAACGAGAACATCCCACTGCGGAAGACTGCTTCTGCTGCTGCTGAGGGTGCGTCGGAGTTGAATGCTGAACCAACGTCACGGAGGCCGCTCGCCTCGGAGCTCCCATAGTCAAAGCCCTGGCTGCCGGGGCTGGGGCTGAAGACTGATTCATCTGGCCGTGAGATCTCTTCCGACCTCCGGCCCCATCCACAATCCTCTGGGAGGTATACTCATGCCTCCGAGCTGCTCTCAAAACTGCATCAAAAGTCTGATGCTCAAACTGCTCAACTGCCAACAAGATCTCCAGGTGAAGTCCCTGCTAGAATCGCTGGGCTCTATTATACTCGATTGCCACCAAGGTGGGAGCAAACCGACTGAGTCTGGAAAACTCGGCCGCATATCCGTCGACCGTCCTGCCTCCTTGCTTCAGATTGGTGAACCTCGTCTGTAGATCATACCGATCCACGGCATCGAAATACTTGGTCTGGAATCTCTCTCTGAATACTGCCCAAGCAATGGGTGCTGCTAATCCAACGGCATGCGCTGTCCACCAGCTGCGGGCAAGATCTAACAACTGCAGGCACACAATGGCCACCTTCTCATTCTCTGGGGTCCTGGATGCTTCTAGAATCACCTCTGTGTCCTGAAGCCATGCATCTGCTGCGATAGCATCTTCACTACCGTCAAAGAATAGAGGGTTCAAGCGCTTGAAGCTGTTGGCCGCACTGTTACCCTGATGACCTCCTCTGGTCAGAGCATCCGCCACTGCCTGGTGCAAGGCATCTCCACGACGATCTTGAGAAGCTATCAAGGTCCTGACGAGTCCTACTAATATGCCATCATCAGGTTCGGCAGGCTGAACTGGCTGAACTGGGGGCTCTTCTCCAATAGGCTCGACTCTGGAGGCTACTCCGGAGTGCTGGACTTGATCTCCGGGTTGCTGTTGGTCCGCGGGAGGTGCTCCGCCTTGCTGATCGGCAGGACCATGAACAATGCCGCTGAAGAAGACGACATAAGGAACAATAAGGAAGGACCAGGACAGATCAACGATACAAGCATATGATCAAAACAAGAATCCAGGGATTCAGAAGATACGAGCAGAGATCAAGGACGAACACTGATTGAGACATCTATTCGGTAAACCCTCACATATCTTGATTTACAAGACCTGCATGGGCCACCACTTAAACCATGTCACGCCCCAGAACCAGAATACTGGAGAGCGGGGGCAGACATAGCCAGCTACATATATTAAAATGGATTCCATCTCGCTATACGGTCACGGCTGTCTGGATACATGAGGGTTTACTACAAGCCAACAGTCTCCTATGGTCATGAACAAGCCTAGTGTCTCAATCACAAGCAAGTAAGTAAATGTTACAAGATGTATGATCATTAAATATACAATAATAAGGCGTCACAAATATTACATATTCAGCTGATCATGAAGCTAGTCGTTATAAAATGTGAGGACTAGCAAGAGTTTAGTCATACATGATCAACCCTAGGATCTGTCAATCATGTTACAGCCCGTAGGCAGACAGTAAGTAAAGTGCAATCGAGCTAAACAGGTGCTCGTCGGCTAAACGTCTCAAAAGAATATTTTTACAATAGAGTGGAAGAGCCAAAAATAACCCACTCGTTGCCAGGGTTCCGTCTAGTGGCCACCATCTGGCTGGAAGGTCGGTAGATCCTCTGGAGCTGCTCCGAAATCTGGCCATACAAAACCAGCTGGGTCAGACCCCAGAAAGAGCAAGTGCCACAAAGGAAGCTTCACTTAGGAACTAAAACCAGCAATCAGCACAAGATATAAATAAAAGTAAGAACTGGAAATAAAGAAAATACATCAGGATGATATACGACGAGATAACCATGGAACTATTCAGATAACCAGGTTACAACCCGTAAACCAAACAAGGACCGGGGTTGTAACCCTTCGTCTGAACAGAACTTGGAATTCTCACCATTTATCAGTAAAATAAATACAAGCATTCTGGTCATTCAATAATCTGGAACAGGATCAGGGCAAGACTAGACTGGTTAGACTCCACCCAATCATTTCACGGCCAAGCAAGAATTACGGCTTGATACTTTAACTAACTAGGGTTATCACAGGCCTAGTTACTAACAAGATGCAGTAAGAATCTTCCACAGCCACAAGCCCTGCAGACCATCCAGGTTACCCAGGTCGAAATTAGGGGTTGAATTCAGGTGGGTACACCGTCCAGGAAACGCGTGTACCCTTAGGTAGCTTGAAGGGTGTAACACATGACAGTGTGCTGGAAATGTGCCCTACTCGACGGCAGGCTACAGATCCCAAGCGCACCTAGGTAACGGGATTGCCTGTAGCTGGAAGATCTCTTCATGACTACTGTATTAATCTAGTTATTAGCCTTAGTCCATTTTAGTAGGTACTCCTGACCGTGGTACTCAGGAGTCCCCTCCTAGACATGATGCAAGACAGGACTGGATTATTTGTACAAGCACAATCACCCACGGTGTCCAAGATTAATTATACAGGTCATGTCATGTCAGGTAGCCGTCGTAACAGCTACTCAAGATAATCATGTCAGGTGTACTTGTCAGGAGTGCGCCACGACGGGCCACTATCAGGTCATGTCAGGTTGGTCATATCAGGAGTGCACCACTACGGGTCACTGTCAGGTCGTGCTCAATTATCAGTTCTAAACATATTAAATAAATTCATGATTTCCAAGTTCATAAAAAAAGGCGTAAGGATATAAAATGGACGTAAAATATCTCATAAAATATCAATATTCCGGGCTATAGAAGAGCCATGCGGCTAAAGCATATGCGGCCAGGAATGATCACATGCGGCTGGAAGAGAACAACCCATGCGGCTGAATGGATATGGGTTCATGCGGCCCGAAATCCGAGTTCATGCGGCTCGGAAAGGTCGATCTCAAGGCAGTGCGGGCGTGCGGCGTATGCGGCTGCAGGAGCTTATGCGGTCAGGAATGGAGGGGTCTCATGCGGTTGAAGGGAATCAGGGTCTATGCGGCTCGGGATCAGTCAGTCATGCGGCTGAGAGGACTCGGGTCCTCATGTGGCAGCGGGAGACTACGGTCTATGCGGCTCGCGAGTATTAGAGTTCATGCGGCTCAGGATGGGCGAAGTCCCATGCGGCAGCGGGGAGCAATACCTATGCGGCTGGGAGCAAGGGTGCATATGCGGTTCGGGAAGAAGGGCCCCATGCGGCTAGAAGTACAAGAGCCTCATGCGGCCGAACTAAATACTTGCCGCATGAACTTGTCATGCGGTCAAGTCCAGTTGATAGTGTATGCAGTTTCGAAGCTGACTTGCCGCATGAATATTCATGCGGTCAAGTGCTATCATGCGGCTTGGAACTGTGCTTCTTCTCCAGATTTCCGAGAAGAAGTACACCATAAGCCATGGCTTCCAAGCTGCATAACTCTATCATCCGGAGCCCAAATCCGGACTTCCATAGGTCAAAATAGGGTAGAACAAAATTCTCTACAACATGGAACCATCAAAACATAGAAATAACAAGATTAAGTAGATCAAAACCCAAGAAATCTGAAAATAAAATAAACTTAGATCTACAAGAATCTAGCCATGGAAATAAGAAATACCAAGTAATAAAGTTAGTTAAAATGCTGTAAGGAAGAGGATGAAGCAATAAAATTGGAGTTCCTCCATGAAGCAAGTTGCACTTGCCTAGACCTCTCTCTTCTCTCTCTGGTAGGTAAGGAAGTAAATGAGAAAGAAGAAGATGATAAATGAAGAGAGAGAATGAAGAGGGCTAATAAATACAAATGGTGGTGGTAGGTAGGGGGTTCATCCATGGGTTCATCATGAACCAATAGCAAAACCAAGCCAGGCCGAACCAACCCAAGGAAATAACCAAGCCAAGAAGGAATTAAACAAGGAAATCATGCAATACAAGAATAAATACGTACACGTATTCCAGAAATACGTAATACGAACCACAGACATTACATAGGTGGTCCTCTCAGCCGCATGAAGATGGGCAACCGCATGAGAATGGGCAGCCGCATGGGAATAGGCAGCCACATGCAGATGGACAGCCGCATGCAGATGGGCAGCCGCATGGGGATAGGCAGCCGCATGCAGATGGGCAGCCGCATAAATACAGCAGCCGCATGAAGTGACCTCGGGACTTGGTGGATCTTGCCAGCTGTAAAAAGATTTTCTCCTCTTCCCTAGGAACACGCCATTATGTCAGAGTCATTATTACGTCTTTATGTCAGAGCTGTCATAGCTGTCATTTGTCAGAGCAGCCGCCAGGGCATTATATGCAGCAGAATATAGAGAAGAACTGTTGAAGGCCACGTGGCTTCTTTCTGGGCCGCATGGAACTATCCGAGCCGTATGGACCCTTGAGCCGCATGGACTCCTGAGCCGCATGGACTTCTGAGCCGCATGAGGATCCTGAGCCGCATGGGGATCTTCCTGTCGGAATCGCATAGGCCTTTCTTTATTCTTTTCTATGCTTCTACAATAATTTGCGTGCTAAGCGGCGAATCCGCATGTACGGTGTCGGTCGTAATAAAGGAAGTATAAGCATGGTATGTGTTGAGTTATGGAATACGTGCACGGTATGCACATAAGGTATTATAAAGCCTAAGATTTGGCTATGCGTAAAGACACGTGCTTCGGCACGAGATACGGCGTCGTGCTTGAGTTCTCAACACCGGTTCCACAAATTAGGTTAGACATTTCGAGTTAAGTCTGGAAGGGCCGTAGGGCAAGTTTGGTTAAGTCAGGTTAAGCTGTGAGGCAAGACCTCAAAATGTGAGGCACGGCCGCATTGTCACAACACAAGTATAGGCAAAACTTAGCGAGGAGGCACTGCCTCAGAGGTAAGCACTAATCGAGTTCACCGTACGACCAAGTCATTACGTCCCAGAGTATGGCACGAAAGACAAGTATGAGTCGGTGCATTGACGATGCAAGCACGAGAAAGGTCTAGAGGCAAGGGTAAGGAAGTTATCGGTGCAATAGCACGGAGACGGTCTAATGACACTAAATAGGCCGAGAGTATATGTCTTAAAACTGATCCTAAGGCAAGAATAGAAAGACAATCGTAAAAAGGATACGTTGCACAAAAGTAAATTAATGTGTTGATTTTTGTATGGGTGGACGAGGAGCTCACTCCACCAGTACAGTTGAGTACTGACAGCCACATAGTTTTCATGTACAGGCGCAGGTAGAAGCTCATGGCGCGGGGCTCGCTTAGATGCGTCGAGGCACGGAGTTCCTTGGCGATTCGAAGCGTGCGGCCGCATGGATTCAAGACTTATACGGGACATAATATATGGACATCGCATCTCCAATGCATCCGCAGGCTCGAGATATGTATTGAGAGATGAGAGAGAGTTGAGTGATTGTAATATGAGAAGAGTGAATTTGAGTGATTGAAATCTTGGCCTTGCGCCCCCATTATAACCTTGGTTTCAATATCAATAAAGAGCTTCTTTTGAATAACTTATGTTTGTTCTAAATTTTTGCTGCGTGTTCATTGTCTCTGCTTGGGACTTCTGTGCGACGACCCCGTCGCAGTCGCTGTAATCGGCCGTTATGGAACCCGCCTTGCACTAGCGCAATCTAGGTGTCACGACCCGATCCCAAATTATTGGGTCGAACCGGATCATGCCCAGCCTGCACCGTTGTGAGACGGCAGCAGTAAGCTGTTCTATATGCAGGTATTCACAACAACATCTATACATTTTGTCACAACTTGAATATACAAAAATTTTAAAACTTTTTATTCAATAATTGAAAAGTACAACTGGAAAAGAAAAAACTGAAATAAAGTACTGAATTCAAATTGACAAACTCTAATATAATAAAACTAGAAAACTGGAAAACAACTAGCTAGGCGGTCGGCTCATCGGCCTCAGGTTCTGCGTCCTCCAAGGGAGACTCTGGCAACACCACAGGGTATAAAATCGGGTCATAGTAGCTATTGTACAATAGCTCAGCATCCTCAATGTTACCTAAAAATGTGGGTCTCCAGTCAGGAGGGAGCAAGTACGAATATGTATCTCACATTAATGTGGGTCTCCAGTCAGGAGGGAGCAAGTACGAATATGTATCTCACATTTCAAGTAATAATGGAAAAGTGCAGGCTAAACAGTTGAAACAATATTTTCCAGCAATTTAATAATTTAAAACAATGTGATTTGAATGTGTAATCCTCTATGACTGGCTTGGGTTGTACAATAGCATCCTAGCGACGCGATACGGCTTATCCCCGTGTGTAAGAGGGGTAAGCTCGTACAATCATACAATATGGGGGTATTGGTCATAAATGTTACACTATTCTTCCAATCCCCACAATCAATATCAATCAATATTTGAACCCTAGGAGAGGGTTCCGTGTAGCAATGTAGTTTAAACATACAACTTGACAATTACTAAATAAAATGTAAGAAAATATAATCGTAACTTGCCTCTGTTGATTGACTGGATCGGGAATGTCGGTACCGAGGAGGAAGTCAAGTATGTCTTCGAGATCCTACAGTTGAGAACCTTGACTTAGAACCACAATGAAACCATTCTAGGTGTGCTAGTTACAATCTCTAGAAGTAGACCCTAGTCAGATTTTAAGTTATTAATTAATCTACCGAAAATTGTCTAACGTCGCAATCTACGTTTGTTATCATTTTAATTGAATAAGTCGGTTACTGATTAATTGGGAAAAATAGTAATTACCGGTTAATTTGGCAAAACTTTGTATTATATATATATATATATATATATATATATATATATATATATATATATATATATATATATATATATATATATATATATATAGAGGAATGATAGGCATCCCCACAATTTTTGCATCCCCATGCATCCCCATGTTCACATCCGTTGGATGTGCTTTAAGTCATCTAATCTTAACCATTGGTAAATCAACGGTTAAGATTAGATGACTTAAAGCACCATCTAACGGTGCAAATAGGGGGGATGCATGGGGATGCAAAAAGTGTGGGGATCTTGATCCTTCCTCATATATATATATATATATATATATATATATATATATATATATATATATATATATATATATATATATATATATATATATATAAAACTAGGCTTTTTCTTTTAAATGAGAAAACAGGTGAATTGCTAAATTACTAGATTATTTATTATGAGAAAACTTTATTAATTTTCTTTATAAAATATATATATCCATTTTATATTCTACGTGTTTAACGGCGAAAACAACATTCCAAAAAATTAAGAAAAAGCTACGCTACACAATACAGGGTCACAGAGAAATAAAGAAAAAACTGGCTTATGCCCTTACAAATTATTTACATAAATTAAATAATCCTAAGGCGAGCTCTGAGTGCCGCGAACGGTCCAAACAGTAGGCCGAGGCCCTGCACCCTAAATACTAAAAGCAGTACCAATTCTAAAATAAATTATAATTAAATTAAAAATAAAAGAGTCTCAGACTTGGTCGTGCAATCTCATATTGCTAGCTAACGCCTCAACGTACAGGTGACCCTGTATCGTTTGCGTTTCGTCGAGGCTCATTCGATCGATATGGTCGTCGCCTAACTGGTGATACGAAATCCATAAAATCCAAAAACCAACAAATCCAATCTATAAATCATTTTGCAAGGACCGGTTTTCTTTAGAAAAATAGGTTTTATTCAAATTGCTAATTTTTATAAGAAAAATCCCTTTATAAAATATTTCCTGAAAATTTGGGCAGCATCTCCTCTGTAATTGGGACAACCAAATCCTGGGAGGATGCCAACCACAACACAATTTAATATCCCAAACCAGGGATCACCAACCCAAAAATGAATATCCAACCCAAAAGCCAACCACAGCATAAATAACCAAAATAGAAAATACGCCGCGACGTAACCGATACTCTACGTATCACCCAAAACCATCCATGTTCAAAATACCGAATCCCGAAACGGGATCGGGATCGCGTCATAACAGACTATCTACGGGAGGGACACAGGGACACGAAGTTATACCTCAATTGCTCGGCTAGATCTCTCAGATGCAAATATTAGAAGAAAGAATTCTGCGGACAGCGGGAAGCGGCTCAGAACAGCGCACAGAAGGCACGGACAAAAGCTCTGGCGGTAGGAAATGCGCCGAACAACGTCCGAACAGCGGGCAGTGCTGGCCGGATGGGCACGGCCGATGGGGGTGCTGGCCGGACGAGAACAGAAACTCGGGGTCGGCCAGAGTTGGACGAGGCTAGGGCACGACCTCGGGAGGGTCTCCGGGGCGCTGAAAAGCGGCCGCGGGCGAGATCTGGCTGGAGGGATGCAGCCGGGAAGCGGGACGGGGGAGCGCTAGAGCTGCGCTGGAGCGGGCGGCCACAGGGTGCAGCGCTGGCCTCGGGAGGCGGCGTGCGGGGGTGTGGGGCGCGGTTGGCCTCGGGGGTCGCCGGAGGTGGCGGCCGAGGAGCTCGGTTGGATGGGGCGCGGGTCTCGGGGGCGCGCGGGCGGGAATCTGGCCGGAGGAGGTCGCGGGAAGCCGCTGGGTCGGCCGGAGTTGGCCGTGAGTTGGGCCCGGCCACGGGCGGAGGGATCTGGCGCGGGCGGAGTTTTGGGGAGTTTGGGAAAATGAGAGGGAGTGGGAAAGAGAGTTGGAAGAGATGAGTGGTGGTGGTGGGATTATTTAAGGGAAGAATAAGAGGAATGAGCAGGAGAGAAGTTGTGGAGAGGAGGAGAAGTAGCAGGAGTGGAGAAAAATATGGAGGAGAGGGAAAGGGGATGGCCTGGTCGTAGGGGAGACCAGGCCAGGTAGCTAAAAAATAGAAATAGATTTTTTTAGGAAATTTTTTTATTATCTAACTATAAATATTCATATATTTGAATCTAAGGCTAAATAAATAATTAAGGGTTCAAAGGTGGATTCGGGACTAGAAATGAAATTGGGTTCGAAAAACAGAAGTCGGGTTCGAGTTCGGGGTCGGTGTCCGGACTCGAGGTTGGACTCCGGGTACGGGATCGGGGACATGGCCACAATCAAAATCCAATGATTAATTTTTAAAATAATATTTTCCTAATCCGACTAATAATAATAATAATAATAATAATAATAATAATAATAATAATAATAACAATAACAATAACAATAATAATAATAATAATAATAATAATAATAATACTAAAACTCTAACTGGAAATCCAGGACTATGCTGACAAAACAAAATCGGACAAATATCCCAAAAATACAATAATTCTAATTTATCCAAAAATTCCAGAAAAATCAGGTTCTGAGTTTTACACTAGGCTCGTGCGGCATCACCCCCATAAATTATATTTGATTTTTATAATTTAATTAACTTTTTATTTCGTATTTCATTAGTTATGGATTTATATGCTACTAGTTTATTAGTATAATTAATGTATGTGTGTATATATATATTATATTATTATATGCGTGCATGAGCGTATTCCTATTAAATAAGGAATATAATAAAACCTAGGATTTTTTTGGAATTTGTTTGTAAATTTTGAGAATTTATTGCTAGCTTAAAATATATATATAAATAGTGGTAATTGTTTAAAAAAAGAAGAAGTGGGGCCCGGCCACACCCAGAAAGGGGCGGCCGGGCTGAAAACTTAGCAGCACCTGGTGAGTGCATTAGAGAACAAAAAGAAAAAAAGGGCATGGTGGGCCCGACCCCCTAAAACCAAACAACCAAAACTTAGCAGCAGCAGCTTGTAGATCTGTATTTCGATCTCTGTGTGAGAATTAAATCAGTGTTAAACTTGTACGAAAAACTGTTTTCAAAATAGTAAATTTTAGGGAATTTTTCCCGATACGACGTGCGCCCCGACAAATCGGGCGACGTGGACGCACGCTATATGCATCGAAAGGCGTGTAGGGACGTTGCTGACGTGTGGGAACTGACGGAACTCAGTTTCGTCGCGTGTGCGCGACGAAATCAACGCGTATCCGTCGAGATACCCCCGTATCGACGTTTTACAAACTTGCCCATAAATTTGTGTACAATCGTCAAATCGAGACAAAACTTGCGCCAACAGGTCCGAATCGAAATTCTGGTCCTGTGTACCAAGTTTGGTTCGATTCTGAGAAGGTCGAATTGGAACCCTTTTTGGCGGGCCCACGACCCACTCAAACGGGCAATTTTGTACACGGCTTATCGGAATCCAAAACTGGACAAACCGTTGAGTTCCTCCCCTCAAACTGAATCCGTAGACATATAGTTTGACGACTTTAGAGATCATAGACTTTGGCACGTGTTTCGGTGCAAAGCGGGTCCAACGGCGGATATCGTTTTGACCTGAAATTACGATTTTGCCCCTGTTCCAGAATTAGACTTTTGGACAGGCGTTTTCTATGTATATCTTTTACACCGAGTGTGTTTTTTATGTTTGTTTCAATGTCCGGAGTTGTTTGGAGATTGTGACGTTTCTTGGCTGACATTGTGATTACCTGGACTTGCCACTTTGCACCATCAGGCAAGATACCTTGCCACCTTACTCTGTGATTATTATATTTCTTATTTTTAGTTCTTATTATCAGCATTTTATTTCTTGATATTTAAACTGTGCGTCCAAGTCATACTTGGGTGCAAGCGACTCTATCGGTCGTTTACCTTGCCTTATTTATTTTTTTTGCATTGACTTACTCTAGTGACCACCCATTGATGTTGAGGTATTGGTATATCTCATACGGCCTTGACACTTATTGTATCATGTGATGTGAGTCACATGTAGGACACGTATCCGCGTAGTCGGCTGGCCACCGATACGTATGGAGCATACGACGGATAGGAGTAACTGCCAATAGTATTGCATGTTAGAAGACTTGGCGGTTATTAGAGATTCATATCAGTCATGGATATGATGATACTAGGCATTGGGTGGGGAGAACAATACCAGACGTATGGGCTTCTTTGCACTTCCCTGATTACCTGTGCGCTCCTCCGGAGACGCAGGCTCCAGGCGCCCTCTGACGTTTCCCAGAGCGTTATGGACGTAGCCCCTTACACATGGTGCCCTCTGACGCTTCCAGAGCATTATGGACGTAGGCCCCTGGTGCCCTTTATGGAAACTATGCTGATCCCATTTACAGCCAGGGCTCATGCGTCGAAGGATTGTATCTCAACTGTATATTCATAGTAGAATGGTCAGGAACCCGATTGCATGCATACCTTTTTCTCTTATTATATTATCACAGTTTATATGGCATGGTGTTTTCTTGTATCTTGCTATGTCCCCTGAGGACCTGGTTATCTATCCAGGGTTAGACGATTTTCCACAGGAGTACGGAACGGCGTTGGAGCTATCATACATTGATGACGAGGCAGTTCCTACTGATTTCTAGTCTATTCTATATTTGAGACATTAGTGGACATTATTTTACATCTCATTTCTTTCTATTTTGCGGAGGTTGGACTCCGATCTTGTGAGACTATTTTTCATAGCTGTTTGGAGTGAGTATGTTCACCCGGCTATCTTTTGAGATACTTATTTATTTATTTGGACTCTATTATCTTCTGTGTTGAGCTGTGATGAGATTAGATTATGTTATTCTGGCCTGTGATTATTTATTTACAGCTTATGTGCATATATGAGGATTCCATATATTGGAGTATTCTTCGTATATGTGCAGCTGGCATGTTCACGTACTTGGTTCTACGTATTTTGGGACTGGGGTGTTACATATTTTTGTGGTGGCCCATGCAGGTCAATGTTAATATTGTTGGGTTACATGACTGTGCCCAACAAGCCTGCATATAGGAATAGGAATATCTCATCCAGAACTACTACTACCTCTTGACTTCCAATCTTTTCGAAACTTCCTTGATTATTTGAGTTACCTTATATCTAATCTTTCCTAATATCAACTTATCTTCCTCGTGCCAACAGTATGCATTTAAGAAGCGGACGTACTTCTGCCTTGGCCCTCACATCTCGTGTAGAGGCTACTACGGAAGGACAGAATCCTCCCATGACTCCAGCGATACCATACCAGCCAGGACAGTCGCAGCCTACTACGACACCGACGACGGAGTGCCCGGAGGTCGCAGCACCCCCAGGCAGCCAGGCTGGACAGACCACTACCATGCCACCGAAAGGGAATGTACCACTGCCTCCACCACCACCATTCCCTCAGCAGTTTCCTCCACAGTCGGGACCTCAGATGCCTCCACCACTGACTGATGGGAGCCCTACTTCTGAGTTTATGTATGCCATGATGCAGGCTCAGTGGCAGCAGAATGAGCTGATGAGACAGACGATGATGGCAGCATTGGTTAGACCTCCACCACCACCTCCAGTACCAGCACCAGCACCGGCTCTGCATCCTTATGAAGGCTCTATCAAGAATTTTACAGATATGAACCCCAAGGCCTTTAGAGGAACAGAGAAGCCATTAGAGGTATCACATTGGCTTATTAGTACCGAAAAGCTACTGAAGGCATCCCAGTTGCCAGCTCGAGATTAGATGACAGCAGTGGACCTACTGTTAGAAGACAATGCTCACCACTGGTGGAAGGCGGAAGAGAGACGATTAGGCACTGGGATCACCTGGAAGCAGTTCTATGATGCATTTTATGAGAGATTCTTCCCTATTCATGTTCGAGATGGTCTTTATGACCAGTTCCTACATCTGAAGCAAGGGAATATGACAGTTGATGAGTATGACTCGGAGTTCAATCGCCTGAGTCGATTTGGTGCGGGATTGATTCCGACAGAGTTAGAGAAGGCGAGGAGATTTCACCAGGGGCTTGCACCAGAGCTCAAGTCTTATATGACTACCCAGTCTCGAGTCTCCCATTCAGCTGTCCTGGAAGAAGCTCGTGCTCAGGAGATTCTTCACAAGGAGCAGCAGCAGACATCGAGACGATATATACCAGCAGTTACACCAGCCTGAGCCACCCAGAGTTGACCTAGTAGGAGGGCCACAGGACAGTTCCAGCAGAGGCCCTCACCTTATCAGAAGCCCGTTTGCCATTACTGCGGAAAGCAAGGACATCTCCAAAATGACTGCAAGACTCGCCTTGGATTATGCTTGAGATATGGATCCAATCAGCACATGCTCAAGGACTGTCCAGAGCAACAGGCGATAGTACAAGCTCGACAGAACCCGAGGCCCACAGCCCTAACTCTTCCAGCACCACGGCCCGTAGCAGGAGCACCTCGTCCACCATTGCCTCCCCAAGGCATACAGTACAACAAGGCCAGAGCTCAGGGCCCAGGACAAAATTATGGGCAGGTATTCTCACTTGCTGTTGAGGATATAGAGACAGAGGCAGAAGTTATAGCAGGTATAGTTTTAGTTGCAACTTTTTCTGCTATTACATTATTTGATACTGGAGCCACACGTTCATTTATAGCCACTAGTTTTACCACTAGACACAGCATTCCCATCACACCTTTAGCTAAGAATGTTAAAATCCTCACTGGAGGAGGAGTTGTACCTGTTAGTGGTGTTTGTAGACGTTGTCCTGTAGTGATAAGTGGCAGAGAGATGATAGCACAACTTCTTATATTCCCTATGCCGACATTTAATGTGGTTCTTGGAATGGACTGGTTAAGCCAGCATTTTGCTCTCATAGACTGCCACAGGAGCAGTATTATCTTTAGACCACCGAATGCAGCAGAGTTTGAGTTCACTAAAGAAGACGGAGAGAGTTGTGATACACCCACATCGGGGACTCATATGATGATGCATGACACCCCTTAGCACCCTATTATCACCGTGTTCGAGGATGTATTCCCCGAGGAATTGCCAGGACTACCACCTGATCGAGATATTGAGTTTTCTGTTGAGCTTATTCCCGGAGTCGAGCCTATTTCATCTTGAGTATATCGTCTGGCACCCAAGGAGTTGGTAGAGATGAAGACACAGATTGATGACTTATTAGAAAAGGGATTTATTCGTGCCAGTGCATCACCATGGGGAGCACCCATTCTTTTTGTGCCTATGAAAGATGGAACAGTGTGCATGTGCATCGACTACAGAGCATTGAATGCAGTGACGGTGAAGAACAAGTATCCCTTGCCGCGTATAGACGATCTATTCGATCAACTGAGTAGAGCAAAAGTATTCTCCAAGATTGACTTACGATCAGGCTATCACCAATTGAAGGTTCGGAAGGAAGACATTGCAAAGACAGCTTTTTGATCAAGGTATGGACACTACGAGTTCTTGGTCATGCCTTTTGGGTTGACCAATGCTCCCGCAGTCTTTACGAATTTAATGAACAAGATCTTTCACCAGTACTTGGACAAATTTGTAGTAGTCTTTATAGATGATATTTTGATTTACTCCAAGAGTCAAGAGGAGCATGAGCAGCATCTACGGATAGTTTTGGGAACGTTGAGGAATGAGCGACTTTTTACGAAGCTTAGCAAGTATAATTTCTTTCTCGAGGAGGTACCATTTCTTGGTCATATTATTACTGGTGATGGTATATCAGTGGACCCTGAGAAGATCACAGCAGTCAAATCATGGCCCGCTCCTACATCAGCTTATGAGGTGAGAAGTTTCCTCAGACTTGCGGGTTACTACCGGCGGTTTGTAGAAGATTTCTCTCGAATAGCGGGGCCTATGACTCGATTAACTTGCAAGGATCAGGAGTTTGTATGGACAGACGAGTGTCAATCTGTATTTGATGAGTTGAAGAAGCAATTGACCACAGCACCGATCTTGACACTACCATCGGGCCCGGGAGGATTTGTGATCTACAGCGACGCATCCGGGAAGGGATTAGGATGTGTATTGATGCAGCACGGTCGTGTAGTAGCATATGCATCGCGACAGTTGAGAGTGCACGAGAAGAATTATCCGACCCACGATCTAGAGCTCGCAGCGGTTATCTTTACTTTGAAGCTATGGAGACACTACTTGTACGGCGAGAAGGTTGATATCTACACTGATCATAAGAGTCTCAAGTACGTGTTCACACAAAAAGAGTTGAATATGTGACAGCGACGTCAGTTGGAGTTGATGAAGGATTATGAGATCGAGCTTCATTATCATCCGGGCAAGGCTAATGTCGTGGCAGACGCATTAAGCCGTAAGCCCATGGCACACTTTTTGACTACGCAGAAGGAATTGATTAGAGACTTGGAGCAGCTTGGTATTGAGGTAGTGTTACCTGGAGACGATGGTGTATTAGCCAACCTCCAAGTACAATCATCATTGGTAGAGCGCATCAAGACAGCATTGCCTACTGATGCTAGATTTTGACGGCTCAGGGAGAGGACCGAAGCAGGAAAGCAGACGGGTTTAAGGATCCACTCAGATGGGACATTACGATGTGGTGATCGCATTTATGTACCCAATGGAGAGCTACGTCAGGAGCTTATAGCCGAGGCTCACAGTTCGGCATACTCCATTCATCCCGGAGGAACCAAGATGTATCGCGACTTACGACAGTATTATTGGTGGCACGAAATGAAGCGAGAGATAGCTCGTTTCGTTGCCAAGTGCTTGGTATGTCAACAAGTGAAGGCGGAATAACAAAGGACGGCCGGATTATTGTAGCCGCTACCTATTTTCGAGTGGAAGTGGGAGCACATTACTATGGATTTCGTCACGGGTTTTCCTCGGAGTCCTAGGGGACGTAACGCAGTGTGGGTGATTGTGGATAGACTTACAAAGTCAGCCCATTTTTTACCTTCTATAGTGGGCCAGTCGACAGAGGTATTGGCAAAGATGTATATGGAGCAGATTGTGAGATTACACGGTGTGCCAGTTAGTATTGTGTCGGACCGCGACTCGAGATTCACCTCGCACTGTTGGAGGAGCATGCAAGAGAGTTTGGGCACACGATTGAAGTTTAGCACTGCGTACCATCCGCAGACAGACGGCCAGTCGGAGCGTACCATTCAGACACTAGAGAATATGTTGAGAGCGTGCATGCTTGACTTTGGCGGTTCATGGGAGGACCATCTTCATCTTGTTGAGTTTTTCTACAATAATAGCTATCAAGGGAGCATTCAGATGGCTCCGTTTGAAGCATTGTATGGTAGGAAGTTTCGGTCTCATGTTTGTTGGAGCGACATAGGAGAGCGACAGCTATTGGGTCCCGAGTTGGTCTTGAGCACAGTGGAGACAGTAAAAAAAATTTAGGGCCACCTACGAGCAGCGCAGGATCGTCATAAGTAGTAGGCAGATAATCGTCGTCGACCCTTGGAGTTCAAAGAGGGCGACCATGTGTTCTTGAAAATATCACCCACTAGAGGCACGATTCGATTCGGAGGACGTGGCAAGTTGAGTCCAAGGTACATCGGGCCTTTCGATGTCTTGGAACGTATTGGAGAGGTTGCCTACAGATTGGCCTTACCACCGTCGCTAGAGGGAATGCATGACGTATTCCATGTATCTCAGTTGAGAAGGTACGTGGCGGACAGCAATCATGTGCATGATCACTCTGAGATCACAGTTGGACCGAGTTTGTCGTACGAAGAGCAACCAGTAGGTATCCTCGATCGCCGAGTGAAAGTATTGCGGAATTAATCTATTCTATTGGTTCGCGTGGCATGGAAGCATTACTCGCCAGGGGAGTCTACATGGGAGCGCGGGGACGACATCCGAAATCGCTACCCGCAATTATTCGACAACCAAGGTATGTCCTATACTGGGTAGCCTTTATAGTTCGTACATGGCATGACGTTGCATCCGACCCCTACCCTAGTTTAATTTCGAGGGCGAAATTTTCTTTAAGTTGGGTAGGATGTAAACTCCCATAAATTATATTTGATTTTTATAATTTAATTAAATTTTTATTTCGTATTTCATTAGTTATGGATTTATATGCTACTAGTTTATTAGTATAATTAATGTATGTGTGTATATATATATTATATTATTATATGTGTGCATGAGCGTATTCCTATTAAATAAGGAATATAATAAAACCTAGGATTTTTTAGGAATTTGTTTGTAAATTTTGAGAATTTATTGCTATCTTAATATATATATATATATATATATATATATATATATATATATATATATATATATATATATATATATATATATATATATATATATATATATATATCAAGCTATAAATATATATATATATATATATATATATATATATATATATATATATATATATATATATTTATAGCTTGATATATATATATATATATATATATATATATATATATATATATATATCAAGCTATAAATATATATATATATATATATATATATATATATATATATATATAGTGGTAATTGTTTAAAAAAAAGAAGTGGGGCCCGGCCACACCCAGAAAGGGGCGGCCAGGCTGAAAACTTAGCAGCACCTGGTGAGTGCATTAGAGAACAAAGAGAAAAAAAAAAAAGGAATGGTGGGCCCGACCCCCTAAAACCAAACAACCAAAACTTAGCAGCAGCAGCTGCTATTGTTTTGTAACCCAACCCAAAGCCTGTATTAGAAAAACTCGAGCTCCCCTATTCCTAGTTGTATTCGGGAAAGCAGAGTCGGCAAGAGCATCTATAAGTGCTCCATGACCGAACCCTAGCCCCCAAATTTTCATCTCCAACCTGAAGCCCCTCGACCTCGAACCACCCGACGAACCTCCCCGACCTCCCAGCGGCCGCCGCCGTGCATCGCTGACCGCCGACCAACCCAGAGACTCGACGCCGCGGCACAGAACAGGGCATTCCCCTGTTCCCATTGACAGCGAGGTAATCCTCTTCCCTCTTATCTCTCTCCTTCCACGCGTAGCCGTTTCAACTTCTGTAAATTTCTATCGCAAGTAGACATGACCCTCTCAAAACCCTTTCTGGTAGAATCGAGCGAAACCCCATATATCGCTCGGTATTTCGAACCCAAGTTCCCGAAAAATTTTCGGAACAGAACAGTTTAGGGCAGTCCCAACCCACGACTTGGAAGCCGATTTTCGACCCAAATACTGAGGATTTCAACCAACCAATTGAAAACAGTCATTAACAACATAACCATGATTAAAACGCAACTTGTAGATCTGTATTTCGATCTCTGTGTGAGAATTAAATCAGTGTTAAACTTGTGCGAAAAACTGTTTTCAAAATAGTAAATTTCAGGGAATTTTCCCCGATACGACGTGCGTCCCGACAAATCGGGCGACGTGGTCGCGTGCTATATGCATCGAAAGGCGCATATGGACGTTGCTGATGTGTGGGAACTGACGGAACTCAGTTTCGTCGCGTGTGCGCAACGAAATCAACGCGTATCCGTCGAGATACCCCCGTATCGACGTTTTGCAAAATTGCCCATAAATTCGTGTATAGTCGTCAAATCGAGACGAAACTTGTGCCAACATATCTGAATCGAAATTCTGGTCCTGTGTGCCAAGTTTGGTTCGATTCTGAGAAGGTCGAATTGGAACCCTTTTTGGCGGGCCCGCGACCCACTCAAACGGGCAATTTTGTACACGGCACATCAGAATCCAAAACTGGACATACCGTTGAGTTTCTCCCCTCAAACTGAATCCATGGACATGTAGTTTGACGACTTTAGAGACCATAGACTTTGGCACGCGTTTCGGTGCAAAGTGGGTCCAACGGCGGACATCGTTTTGACCCAAAATTATAATTTTGCCCCTGTTCCAGAATTAGACTTTTGGACAGGCATTTCCTAGGTATAACTTTTATACTAAGTGCATTTTTGATTTGTTTTAGCGTCCGGAGTTGTTTGGAGATTGTGACATTTCTTGGCTGACATTGTGATTACCTGGACTTGCCACTTTGTACCATCAGGCAAGATACCTTGCCACCTTACTCTGTGATTATTATATTTCTTATTTTCAGTTGTTATTATCAGCATTTTGTTTCTTGATATTTAAACTGTGCGTCCAAGTCACACTTGGGTGCAAGCGACTCTATCTGTCGTTTACCTCGCCTTATTTATTTCTCTTGCATTGACTTAGTCTAGTGACCACCCATTGATGTTGAGGTATTGGTATATCTCATACGACCTTGACACTTGTTGTATCCCGTGATGTGAGTCACATGTAGGACACGTTTCCGCGTAGTCGGCTGGCCACCGATACGTATGGAGCGTGCGACGGATATGAGTAACTGCCAATAGTATTGCATGTTAGAAGACTTTGCGGTTATTAGAGGTTCATATCAGTCATGGAGATGATGATACTAGGCATTGGGTGGGGAGAACAATACATGACGTATGGGCTTCTTTGTACTTCCCTGATTACCTGTGCGCCCCTCCGGAGATGCAGGCTCCAGGCGCCCTCTGACGTTTCCCAGAGCGTTATGGACGTAGCCCCTTGCACATGGTGCCCTCTGACGCTTCCAGAGCGTTATGGACGTAGGCCCCTGGTGCCCTTTATGGGAACTATGCCGATCCCATTTACAGCCAGGGCTCATACGTCGAAGGATTGTATCTCAACTGCATATTCACAGTAGAATGGTCAGGAACCCGATTGCATGTATACCTTTTTCTCTTATTATATTATCACAGTTTATATGGCATGGTGTTTTTTTGTATTCTTGCTATGTCCCCTGAGGACCTGGTTATCTCTCCAGGGTTAAACGATTTTCCACAGGAGTACGGAACGGCGTTGGAGCTATCATACATTGATGACGAGGCAGTTCCTACTGATTTCTAGTCTATTCTATATTTGAGACATTAGTGGACATTATTTTACATCTCATTTCTTTCTATTTTGTGGAGGTTGGACTCCGATCTTGTGAGACTATTTTTTATAGCTGTTTGGAGTGAGTATATTCACCCGGCTATCTTTTGAGATACTTATATATTTATTTGGACTCTATTATCTTCTGTGTTGAGCTGTGATAAGATTAGATTATGTTATTCTGGCCTGTGATTATTTATTTACAGCTTATGTGCATATATGAGGATTCCATATATTGGAGTATTCTTCGTATATGTGCAGCTGGCACGTTTACGTACTTGGTCCTACGTATTTTGGGACTGAGGCGTTACAAAAAATACGCCGCGACGTAACCGATACTCTACGTATCACCCAAAAGCAACCATGTTCAAAATACCGAATCCCGAAACGGGATCGGGACCGTGTCATCACAGACTATCTACGGGAGGGACACAGGGACACGAAGTTATACCTCAATTGCTCGGCTAGAGCTCTCAGATGCAAATATTAGAAGAAAGAATTCCGCGGACAGCGGAAAGCGGCTCGGAACAGCGCACAGAAGGCGCGGACAGCAGCTCTGGCGGCAGGGAATGCGCCGAACAACGTCCGAACAGCGGACAGTGCTGGTCGGGCACGGCCGACGGGGGTGCTGGCCGGACGGGAACAGAAACTCGGGGTCGGCCGGAGTTGGCCGAGGCTAGGGCACGACCTCGGGAGGGTCACCGGGGCGCTGGAAAGCGGCCGCGGGCGAGACCTGGCCGGAGGGACGCGGCCGGGAAGCGGGACTGGTGAGCGCCGGAGCTGCGCTGGAGTGGGCGGCCACAGGGGGCAGCGCTGGCCTCGGGAGGCGGCGCGCGGGGGTGTGGGGCACGGTTGGCCTCGGGGGTCGTCGAGGGTGGCGGTCAAGGAGCTCGGTTGGACGGGGCGCGGGTCTCGGGGGCGCGCGGGCGGGAATCTGGCCGGAGGAGGTCGCGGGAAGCCGCTGGGTCGGCCGGGAGTTGGGCGCGGCCACGGGCGGAGGGATCTGGTGCGGGCGGAGTTTTGGGAGTTTAGGAAAATGAGAGGGAGTGGGAAAGAGAGTTGGGAGAGATGAGTGGTGATGGTGGGATTATTTAAGGGAAGAATAAGATGAATGAGTGGGGGAAAAGTTGTGGAGAGGAGGAGAAGTAGCAGGAGTGGGGAAAAATATGGAGGAGAGGAAAAGGGGATGGCCTGGTCGTGGGGGAGACCAGGCCAGGTAGCTAAAAAATATAAATAGATTTTTTTTTAGGAAATTTATTTATTATCTAACTATAAATATTCATATATTTGAATCTAAGGCTAAATAAGTAATTAAGGGTTCAAAGGTGGATTCAGGACTGGAAATAAAATTGGGTTCGGGAAACAGAAGTCGGGTTCGAGTTCGGGGTCGGTGTCCGGACTCGGGGTTGGACTCCGAGTACGGGATCGGGGACAGGGCCACAATCAAAATCCAATGATTAATTTTTAAAATAATATTTTCCTAATCCGACTAATAATAATAATAATAATAATAATAATACTAAAACTCTAACTGGGAATCAAGGACTATGCTGACAAAACAAAATCGGACAAATATCCCAAAAATACAATAATTCCAATTTATCCAAAAATTTCAGAAAAATCAGGTTGCTAGTTTTACACTAGGCTCGTGCGGCATCACGCCTTAGCGAGGATGATCGCTCCTACGGGAGCGGGGCGTGACATATATCCACGCCTGTAAATGTAAAATATAATAATGTCTTCGTTATCGACATAATTTTATATTACCTATAAACACTATACGGTATTATTTGCTTACAAGGAGCAGAGTCTGGCAACCAGCTATTGTCTTCGACTCGACTCGAGATGCAGCACCAAGTTCGCGGTAGAGATGTGCTAGGATACCACTTCCGAATGATACTTGATCCACAGTGTTCAAGTCCATAAGATTGTTTAGATATTTGGCATGTATCGCGGTCCCAGACTTGTCGGTAACGCCGACGGTCCCTAGGATAAACTGCATGTATGCCCGGGCCACGAAGTCGTCATTAGCATTGTCGTCGTCGTTGTCGTCGTCGTCGTCGTCGTCGGAACAGAATGTATTTCTCAAAAAAATTAAAGGAATTCCATACGACTTCTTAAATTCAGGGAGGGTGACAAAAGTCTCCGTCTCAACCCCAAGAGAATTGGCGATCAGTCCCACCAGCTCATCATACATCTCGAAGTCACCCTCAGAATAATCCATCGCCATTTGACGACCGTCAACTCTAAGCCCCAAAATGTGGTGGATATCATCAAGGGTGATTGTCAACTCTCCGTCTGCGAGATGGAA
The DNA here is from genome assembly GCA_029216955.1 of Iris pallida. Taxonomy (NCBI): domain Eukaryota; kingdom Viridiplantae; phylum Streptophyta; class Magnoliopsida; order Asparagales; family Iridaceae; genus Iris; species Iris pallida. The sequence continues at coordinate 1,380,033 of JANAVB010041815.1, read as the reverse complement.
ACTATTAGTTTCTGGATGCCAACGCTCCACAAACGCAGATATCATTGCATGGTCCAATATCTGATACGAGTATTTTGCCAAATTTTGCAATCCGGTGGGGGTGATTTTCGCCTTCACACTCTCTTTCAACTTGTCAAATTCCCACGTACTGCACATCTTCGCATGCTTTATTACCTCAAAAGACGCGAGCTTTTCTGCAAATAAAAAAAATTGAAAACAAACTTCCGATATTAAATACAAGTATTTTTTTGAATAGTTATTCTATATTTAAGGTAATCAACTAACCGGATCCTTCCAGATCTGATAAGAAATGTGGTTCTTGATTGACGTCAATATCGAGCAACCAATTGGGCCAGAATCTTTCGTTTCCTCGACTACATGAGAAGGACCGGATCCATCGTCACCTCTCTTTCGAGCAACGGGTACATCATCATCAGAAGAGGAATCATCACGACGATTCACCGGCTTCTTCGAACGACTTGCAACATATTTCGTTCCACGGGTTCTTATCCGTGAGACTGGTTCTGGTTCTCTGATTGTTATCGCTTTATCGAGAACTCTACCAGCTGCACGCGCCTTGCGATCTGATGCTGTAGGACGTTTTCTTTCAAGCCCGGCCTCAACATCCTTCTCATTTCTCTTCTTCTCATGACTAATATTTAATCTTAATTAGATATTGAAATGTATAACTATGGACTGCCCAACAATCTGCCAGTCTTACCTGCATGTTGGACTGCCAGAACACTACCAAAATAAGTCATAATGGCGACGAAATTAGCGACTCCAGATAAATACGTCGATAAGTTTCGTGCTTTTAGCGACGTTTTATATATACGTCGCTGAACGTCACTATCAGCGACGTTTGAGCGACAGTTAGCGACACAAATTATATTTTGGACAACTGATGTCGCATTCTAGTCGCAAAACGTTACTATTTTTTTTATTCAGCGACGTTTCGCGACGCCACTTTTACGACGTCGCCAGGTTTTAATAAATAGCGATGGTTAGCGACGTCTTTAACTGACGTCGCTAAAACATTTCATATAGGGTTCTGGCCCGATCGATTTTTCATCTTTTTTACCCAAAATTTTCTAATCTCCCGCTCTTCCCCTTACCCTTGCCCGTGGCGACCCCCTGCCCGACGACCCTATTCCTCCGACGACTCACTCCCTCCGACGACCACCCGACCAGTCTCCTCCGCCGCTGCTCCAGCCCCGGCGACCCCGACCCAACCCCAACGCTGTGTCGGTAAACCCTAACCCTATCTCCCTTTTTCTGATGCGACACAGACACGACCCTTTGACACACAAGTGGACACTTTGACACACACTGTGACACTTTAATACTTTGACACTTTGACAACACGTGGACACTTTGACACTACTAGGCCTCGTTTGGTTCACGGAAAGGAAATGTATTCCTTTGTATTTTCCATGGGAATCGGAAAGTAGGATTCCTGTCACATTTCCTTTCCGTTGTTTGGTTGGTGTAGGAAAGGGAAGCAAAAATATAACAATGGTAAAATAAGCATTAATGGTAAAATAAGCAATAACACATGGTTACTTTTGTAATAAATGTTGGAAAAGGAGGAGGGAAAATGAATCCCATGGTCATGAGTGGAACCATATTCCCTCCAATTTTTCCCCTTGTGAGGAAATTGATTCTCAAGTTTGTGGTTACCAAACAAAGGAAAGGAACAACTTTTCTTTCCTAGTTCCTTAAATCGGTGAACCAAACGAGGCCTTAGGATAATGTGTATAGATGAGGACTAGGACAATAAGTATAGGTAACTTCAAGATAGGAATTGTTTTACCAATGAGTATAGGTAATGGCTTTACCTAGAGTGACTAGGTAATATATAGGTTTATGAAGCTTATAGGTTTAGGTAATGGGTTGACACATGGGTATGGGAGATACCTATGTTGTAGTGTATGGGGTATTGAGTTTGGGTATTGGTTTTTACTAGAGTTAAGGATAGGCTAGTGTATAGGTAATTAGGTAAATAGGCCATAGTAATGGTTTTACCTATGTGAATAGGATATTGGTAGGGCAAATACATAGGGTATTAGCCTAGTATAGACTAGAATACCTTGGTAAGGTAACGTATGGCCCTAAAACCCTAGGTGTGACCTAGTTTGACCAAGTTTAGCAAGGTATTGACCCAGTTGTCCTAGTGTGACCTAGAAATGACTTGGAGACCTAGAATTGACCTAGTATATCATGTTTATGATTCCAAAACACCAATTGACATTAATATTCTATATTTAGGTCTTCGAGGTACCGTATCGGATATTGTTGATATTTCACACTACCAAAATAAGTCAAATCAACGATGAAATAAGTTAATCCTAGAGTGTATAGAGTGAGCCTCCCTACTTCCTTCCTTCTCATTCGGGTCATTCAGTCGACTATTCCGCATCATAGGATATCTACCTCAACCTCACCCTAGAGAAGTGTGGAAATATTAATGTTAACCAAGGTTCACAGTAAAGAGAGGGAAAGAAACTACATAGGATACATCATATCTATTACCACTTGTTGTATCATGATTACTTTTACAAGTGTTTAAACGATGTGCATGTATCTATCTTATAAAATTATCCTCAAATGGATATGGAGCTGAATTACTATCTACGAAATCGTTCGTGGATGTACAACCGTCATCCTGATGACATGTGCGGTATACGGGATGAATTCATAGAGGGTGTACACCAGTTCCTGCAGTTTGCCAAGGCGTTCCCTCAGTACATGGACGGTACCAAAATTAAGTGTCCGTGTGTGAGATGTCGCAACTTGAAATATCATCCAGAAGTGGATGTCACGTATCATTTATACTCGAAGGGTTTCACGTCGAATTACTATCAGTGGAGCGAGCACGAAGAACTTGTGTCTTTAGCATCGGAGTACGAGCCTTATGTGGATGTCCACAACAACGCTCCTTACGACGATGGGTTGGTGAACATGGTTTTTGACGCGGCCGGGCCTAGTTTCGATCCGGATGATCATGATGCACCTGAGGAGGCACCGAACCCCGATGCTGCACAGTTCATGGAGTTTCTGGAGAATGCAAGGACTCCATTATATCCTGGTTGTGAGGATCATTCACCGTTGGAGGTGGTTACAAGATTGTTGAGCATCAAATCCGATTTTAACATGTCGCAAGATTGCTACAACCGTCTTATGGAGTTGCTTATAGAAATATTGCCTGAGGGTGCGAAGTTGCCTAAAGACTTCTATCGGTCTAAGAGGATGGTTAGATCGCTCTGGATGGGATACGAAAAAATTGATGCCTGTCGTAACGGGTGCATGTTGTACTACAAAGACGACAAGGATGAAGATGCCTGCAGATTTTGTGGTGTCGATCGCTATAAGGCATGTGGTAGAGGAAAGGGCGAAGACCTTATTGACGAGAGGGCCGAGCAGACCTATGCAAGTATTACAATACGTTATCTTAATTTAATACTTCGTGTCAATTTTAATATAACTTAGTAAATATGATGCAAATAAATATTCATGTAGTTAGTAATAATAAGTACATTAATTAGAAATTAGAAATTATAGAGTACTATCCATGCTTTCTAGGCCGAGTATCAGAGGATGCGGGAACGGGCGGCTGCTAGTGCACCTGATGCAGGAGAGGCCGGTACTTCCTCGCAGCCCACTCAAGCTCCGTCGGCGGACGAGCTGTGGATGACCGCCGCTGGTGGACTCCGAAGGGGTACGTACTACGGTACGGGATCCTATGGCGCCCTAGTTGTGACCCAGTCCTCTAGGGCATCTTCTGCTAGTGTGCATGGTCCACAGCCGTCCCAGGGGTCTGCCCGAGTCCACCAGATGATGGAGTCTCTCCGTGACGACCTGCTACGACGAATCGAGGAGCAGTCTCAGCACCCTACGGATGATCCTGCGCTGCTAGCACGATTGGATGTGCTCGACCGCGGTATTATGGAGCTCATGGAGACGACTGAGAGGACAGAGCGCAGCGTTGGAGGGTTAGAGCGCACGGTGACGGAGCTGCAGACAGGAAAGGTGACCATGGCCGAGAGGCTGAGATTGGTGCAGGATTCGATAGTCCAGAGCAGTGATAGAATGTTATCTATCATGGATTCATACCACCAGTGACTTACAGCGTTGGAGCGTGCTGGTCCTCCGGGTGCGCCTTCATCGTCGTCGACTCTGCCGCCTCCACCACCTTATTCTTCGATACCGACTCCACCGACGTCACTGCCTGCTCCATCGATATCGATTTCACTTGAGGAGTATGAGTTGTTCTTATCCCTTCGTCGCGGCGGTGCCCCTCCTGCACCAGATCCCTAATAGTCCTAGTTAGGACTATTTGTTTGTGTTTGTTTGATCCTTTGTTTGTGACTTGGATATTTGTTGGTTGTGTAGACTTGGATGTTTGGATCCTATTCTATTTGTTGGTTGTGTGTAGACTTTGGTTATTTGGTTGTAGACTTTATTATTTGGTGTAGACTTGGTTATTTGGATACTTGTTGGTTGTGCCTATTCTATTTGTTGGATCCTATTCTATTTGTTGGATCCCATTCTATTTGTTGCCTGCTACATTGTGTTATACTGTTGTTTATGTTATTATTCGTTTTAATTGGATGTTAATGTGCTTCTGTGGTTTACGTTTAGAAGTCAATCTAGGCCAAAGTCAACTCTTGGTCAACTCTGGTCAACCCTAGAAGTCAAACTAGGTCAACTATGGTCAAACTAGGTCCAACAAGTCTAAATTAGGTCAAACAAGTCATTCTAGGTCTAAACAAGTCTAGGTTATGTTAACTAGGTTTAACAATCGTTCTAAGTCCTAACAAGTCTATATTAGTCTAATCAAGGCTAAACTAGCCTATGCTAGTATATCAAGTCCATACAACCTATACAATACAAAGTCAAAACCAATATCACACAACCTATTATTGCATCTAGGCCTACACATGGAAATCACATATTACATACATATATATACATATAGGCTACCTATATGTATACCACACAAACATATATATATAATATATATATAATGGTACACATACATAATATAATATATAGGATACCTACATATATATAATATACTTAGATGCATATTACATACACATACATATTTATATACATTACATTATATATATACATACATAGGAAGATAGAAAGATAGAGAGTTAGAAAGAGTGAGGTAAAGGGAGAGTGACAAGTGTGTGATAGAGAGTGAGTGTGTGTGTGTAGGAGTGACTGAAACCTGTGTATGTAGGGACTGAAACCTGTGTACAATGAGGAAAAACAGTGTGTGTGTGATTGTGTGTCATTCACATGGGTGTGTGTGTATATGGCCTGTGTTCAGCAAAACAGGGAATGTGGACTGTTGGTTATGGTGTGTGTTATTGAGTGTTCATTCCTGTTGGTTATATGGTGTGTGTTATTAAGTGTTCATTCATGTTGGTTATGGCTCAATCATTCAAATACTCAAATCTGGAATGTGGACTGTCAACTCCTAATACCCAAGTAAAACCCAAACTGGGAATGAAGGGACTATGCAGACCAAATCTCAGGTTTACATATTCCAGATTTTGAAAAACAGTCCAATATTGGTTATGGTTATCTTTTTAAACTGCAGGAAGAAAAGGACATTCTGTATTTTATTTTTTTTATTTTTTTTGCAGATTTAGCGACGTTTACCGACGTCCACCGATGTACGTTTGCGTCGGTAAACGTCGGTAAATCTGCAAAAAATTTCAGGGTACCGACGTTTACCGACGTCCTTATACGTCGGAGAACGTCGGTAAACGTCGGTGAACGTCGGTAATAATCCCAGGAATTACCGACATTTAGTGACATTTTAAACGACGGTAAACGTCGGTAAATTCCCAGGATTTTACCGACGTGTAGCGACTTTAAACACGTCGCTAAACCACCGACGATACAACGGTAATCGTCGGTAAATTCCCAGATTTTTACCGACGCGTAGCGACGTTAAACACGTCGCTAATCCACCGACGACACGACGGTAGACGTCGGTAATATACCGACGTATATATACGTCGGTAAACGTCGGTACTTGCGACGTTTGGCGACGTTTTAAAGATCAGCGACTTACGTTTTCGCGACAATTCCAAAACGTCGGTAATTGCGTCGGTAAATATTTTTAGCGACAAAATTTGTCGTTTTAGCGACGTCTTTAGGCGTCGCTAAAACGACTTATTCTGGTAGTGGAAGAATGGGCAGTCCAACTCACAGCATTGTGTAGCTTTGGACTGCCCAACTCTCTGGCAGTCCAGTTTCTATGTTGGACTGTCAGAAGAATGGGCAGTCCAAGTCACAGCATGTTTAGTTTTGGACTGCCCAACTCTCTGGCAGTCCAGACTATATGTTGGACTGTCAGAAGAATGGGCAGTCCAAATCACAGCATGTGTAACTTTGGACTGCCCATTCTTCTGGCAGTCCACGATACGGATTGGACTGCCAGATGGTCGGGCAGTCCATGTCGACACCGACATTCTCAATTCGTGAGTGCTATTTTGATTTAAAAGACTTTAATTCCCATCGAAATATTTGCAATTAAAACAATGAATGAAACATAATGCACACGAGATCAATTGTAGGGTTTCAGATGGAAATTTTTTTAGAAATAATGGGTACCTTGTTTACGAGGAAGCTTTCGGTGCCATCGGTCTTCTTTGAAAGAGGAGGAGGGTGGAGGAGAAGACGACGACTGCCGGCGAAGGAGAAGATGAAGACTGGAGTGGAAATAATGGGTGAGGGGGGTGAGGGTTTTGGAAGAGGGAGAAGGGATTTTGCAAATGAAGTGGAAATAATGGGTTTTGGGGTTGGGGGGGGAGGAAAATTTGGGACAGCCAAGATCAAAAAATTGGACTAGCCTTGTGAAAAACAAAAAAAATTGGGCTAGCCATGATAAGTTTTTGATGTGCCCATATAATTAGCATACAAAATTGGTCTCATATAAATTAGAATTTTGTGTTATTTTTTTGCACATACATTTAACTTGTCTTAGACACTAGGAAAATATTAGAATCCATTCGGTAGATTATCCTGATTTTGTATCGTGCATCGACATCGTACCTCGACATAGGAATATAATCTTAGATATTTTAACCTTTACGACAGTAGGCACACTTCGAGATGGTAAAAAAATCTCTTGAGACGTACACGTGAGAGCCAAAGAAAATATCTAATCTTACTTGATAAAAATATTAAGTTGGAAGCAACTAGGTTTTATGAAATTCTTTAAAAAAATGATCAAAATCATTTACAAGCTTTGCATCAACATTTTTTTTTTGCTTCCACATAAATGCTTAAGCATTAATTTCGTTTGAACAAAGACCAATCACTTTATAAAATTTTCTGTTATAATATAAAAAAAAAATTGGTAAACAAGAGAGTACAACTTGTCATAATTTATGTTGCACGAACACATATATGACATGACATGATACACGCACGATAACACTAACACGGAACCTATTCCGACCTGTCACGTAGTGTCATTTCCGATACGTGTTACCACACGTGTCATCTATGCTTCCTAGTTCATAAATGAGGATATCCTACACCAAAATTTATCTATTTTTCCATTCAATGATAGAAAAGTTATCACCCATTCATACAACTTTAGCAGCAAGTTATATAGTTCAAGGTCACAACATGTATTAATGCACTAAAACAATTCGAAAGAATGTAAGTATACATTTTTTTTTCATTCTCTTTTTATAAGAACATATAACAATGAATTTGTAATATCATTATGAACCTCAATATTTATATTCACTACGACATCATGTACCAAGCTCATTCCCATGGTGGAGGAAATCCAAGTAATTGAAATGATAAATCTTTGACTTGCTCGAAAACTACTTAGAGGATGAACACGACCTCAGGATCACAACAACACCAGGAGCAGCAATTGTGACAACATATAGCTGCAAGGCTGCAAATACCAAAGTAAATTAAAGAAGAAATAATTAGTCCTCGTTGAATGTTAAACCCTAAAATAGTTAGAAGAACAAAAAAAATGAACTTATTATTCTCTTGAAGGATATACATTGTTCAGGTATTTATCTCTGTTGGGTATCTTTAGGGGTGCAACTCGGACGGGTTGGTTCGGGTTTGAGCTCAACCCGAGCCCAACCGATGAATCATAAGCTTAGTCCGAGTCCAAGTCCAACCCGACCTTGGATTCGACATATGAAGCCCAAGACCGGGCTCGGAGGAGTAGGAAAGTACCCCAGTTTTCTCGGGTTGAGTCGGGTCCATCGGCTTTATCGGGCTCTAATATGATATTTGAAATAATTTTGAAGAAGATTAATATTAAGCACATAATTAGATAGAAATTATGTCTCACTTGTTACAAAATACAAACTAAAATATAATTTTGGGTGGAGAAATTTAGGATCTAAACTTTCTTATTTAAAAAGTATGTATGTCGGGCTCCGGGTCTTTGGGTAACGTGACACATGAATCCGAGCCAAATCCGATTCTTGATCGAATTTAAATATTATAATCCGAACCCGAGCCCGCGTATCTTTAAAAAGTATGTATTTCGGTGTAGTAAGTATGTGTTTAATTACCATCCTGCTATAAAGCATTGCAACTTTTATGTTGCTGCTGCTGAGGGGGAGGATACTCAGGTGGTGCCATCACAGGAGGTCCTTGGTAATAAGCTACAAACAACACAAATCACACAAACTATTAGAAGGAATATGACTAATATATATATATATATATATATATATATATATATATATATATATATATATATATATATATATATATCGAAAAATATTCTCAAAACACTAATAAAAGAAGCAATTTATGAAAAACCTGAAGAAAATTTTGGTAAAGAAACATTTTCTCCAAATTAAGGTTGGACAACACAATGGTCGAGAAGGTAAGTACGGAGGAATACCTTGAGCAGGGTAAGGTTGCTGACATGGAGCAGGGTAAGGTTGCTGATATTGGTACCTTGGATCATACATCTTGGAAGAAGATGTGTGTGAAGACTAATCACAAAACTTCTCAAAGAAAGTTTACTTCTTTTTCTTTTTTTTTCCCCTTCCAATAACTAATTGTGTTCTTGCCATTTGCTTGGGTCCTTTTATTCGTTCTTGCACTTTTATGAGTAGTTGATAAGAGGAACAACTCTCAAAGTTGATGTGCCTAAATTTATCCTTATTTGGTTCACCACTGTTAAACTGTTGGAGGAGTTTGTTTTTCTTTGGGAGGTGAGTACATAATTATAGAATGAATGAGATGGGAGTGGTTAGGAAGGTTTAACAATATGTCGAGACCTTTTAATACCTTTTATTTATTTTTTTCATCGTGTGGGGGAGGAAAAAAACGTTTGTACTCATCTACAAAGTTTATTTTGTACACTAAGGGGGGGGGGGGGGGGGGGGGGGGGGGGGGGGGGTCGTTAATTTTTCTATTAATAAGAGTTGTGGGTATGGATTTATGCGGTTCCAATAGGCCAACATTGGACTTTGAAAGATTAGTCAATCAATCACATCTTCTATTTCGGCTTCCTTATTAATACCCTGACATACATGGTTATCCGATACTCATGGAGAAGCGCATTACAGTACATGTATGTTTCTAGCTGGAATCTTATTAAAAATGGGAGTAATAAGTTACTAAATAAATACGGATAGGCCTGTATGATTATGAACTAAGTTCGATTATAAAGAACGATATAATTTTTTTGAATGGTATATATGTATGACACAATCCTAAGAATGGGATAAATTTGATTCATGTAGAGGAACCCCAAAAATTTGAGAAAAACACTTTTTTTATTTTTATTGATGATATATCATGATCATGATCATGATAGATGATGATGTGATTACTAATTGTAGGCTACTTAATATAACATAAGTTTATTCATAGTTGGATTATGGTTGTTGTTGGGTTTTTTTTTACGATATCCGGCATAACACGCTTCCGTGACTTGATCCACTGATCTTCGACCACCAAGCCAGAACTTTTATGCCTCTTTCCACTGACCACAATGTATATGGAAAGTTAACATTTATGAGGTAGGTTTTCTGTTTAGTGTGAGTTATTCATATGCATTTTAGTAGAGTTGAGACAAACAAGTATAGTTACTTCAAGAAATATATAGTTTGGAAAAAATATATTAAATTTTGTAGCTACTATCCTTTTGTTACTTTTATCTATGTTTACCTTTGTTGGCACAAACTCTCTAAAATAGCTGTAATAACAATTTTTGAGAAATAAACATATAACATAGCTGTAATAACAATTTCTAAGATGAAAGAGTTACAATATACTAAAGTACATAGTAAAATAGGTTAAAAAAGCTATCCATCCTCATTATAATTTGCAATTTACATAAAAGAATAATTTAACATTAGAAAGAGCAGGGGAAAAAAAAATAATAAACGACGCCTGAGAGATTCGAACTCTCGCGGGGAAACCCCATGTACTTAGCAGGCACACGCCTTAACCACTTGGCCAAAGCGTCGCTTCGTGATGCTAGAATGCTACATAGCTTATTTATTACATAGTTTACAAAAATATGCTTGTTTAAGACAATTAAGGAAAGTTCAACTCCTAAGCTACTAAGTTTTGTCCCATATGGAACTTGACTTGAACCCACATTCATTCCTCTTCTCAATGTTGTAAAAATCGGACCGGCGGCAGTTGGACCGGGTCCAACCGGTTTAAGCCAAAAAGTCGGTCCGGTTCGACTAAAACTGGGTCTTTTAAAGAACCGTCGATTTTTTGTCAAAACCGGGTTCAACCGGTGAACCGGCCAATTTTGGTTATTTTTTCATTGTAGAAAAAATTCAAAATAAATTATCATGTGAAATTTGGATCATTTGATTCTTTATTTGGTTTTAATCAACCTTATAGTTGTAAAATTAAACCGAACTAACATACTTATGACCAAATCAAACTAAACCAAGAAGTAAATATAGATATTTTACCTATTTGAACCAACCAAACCAAATCTATTGAACTCTAATTGAACTCCGATTGAATTCCGGTCCGACCTATACCAAAAAATTTCGTTTCGATCATCGGTCCGGTTTTTAAAACATTGCATCTCCTACCCTCCCTTGCCGATGGTCCAAACTCATGGTGGTCCGAACTCATGGTAAGTCCTGATCCGTATGATACACACGACCTATATTTTCTTTCTTTAATTTAGACTGGCATAAAATAGAAAAACTATAGGACATGTGTCATTATATCACTGGCTAAGTCCGGACCATTGGATAATTTTTCTTTCCTTACAAAGTGTGCTAACAACTGCTTTTACTTATTTCCATTGGGCCTAAATTTTTGAGAGAAAGCAGAGGAAGAGTGCATTCTTTATATATAAAAATCATATATCCTGTGACATTGGAAATAATATTCTATTTCGAATTTCTTATTGCTTGTACTGTCAGATTGTCGATTACACCCCTACATATATGGTTACCCGATACTCATGAAGAAGCACAGTACAGTTCGTGTGTATGCTTCTAGCTGGAACCTTATTAAAAATGGGAGTAGTAAGTTATTAAATAAATACGGGTAGGCCTATATGATTACGAACTAAGTTCGGTTATAAAGAATGATTTTTTTTTTTTTTTTGGAATGGTACGATATAATCCGAAGAATGGGAGAAATTTGATTCATATAGAGGAACACGCAGAAAATTTGGTGAAAAAACTATTTGTTTTTATTTTTATTGATGATAATGATCATGGTCGACGATGATGATGATGATAATGATGATGATGTGACTACTACTTGTAGGCTGGTAAATATAACATAAGTTTATTCATAATTGGATTATGGTTGTTGTTGGTTTTTTTTACGGTGGCCGTCCTTTTAGGCCACTGTTTCTAACTTTCACCATAAATAGAAAGAATAATACGCTTCCGTGGTTCGATCCACTGATCCTTCGCAATCCAGTCAGAACTTTTATGTCTCTTTTTGTTGACCACAATGTATATGGATCAACAATGTATATGGAAGGTTAACATTTATGAGGTAGGTTTTGTATTTAGTAAGTGATATTAATATGGATTTTAGTAGAGTCGTGACCATCAAGCATAATTCCTTCAAAAAGTATATTAGTTTGAAAAAAGAAAAAGATATTAAATTGTGTTTATACTATCCTCTTGTTACTTTTTGTTGGAGTTTTGGCCTTTCCTTTAGAAAGTTTAGTCCCACATCGGATAGGCCAAAAAGTTTGTATCTCTATATATTAGCTTTGCTATTGTTTGGGATGCACATGTGGTGTGGAGGTGCACATGGGTTTGCCATGTGGGGTTATTTTTCTAATGGAAAAAGGCTAAAATTAACAATTAAAGCATTCATGCTTTTTTGCTCTTGGGAAATTTATTTCCATAGGAGTTAAGCCCCGAAGGGACTTAGCGACTCGGACTCGGACTCGGGCTCGGGCTCAAGGGCTCTGGCCCAGTTACGCAGTCCAGTGTGCGCAGCGTGCGTAGAGTGCGCAGTGTGCGCAGCGTACGCAGTGTGCGTAGGGTGCGTAAAGGGGCTGTGTGCGTAAAGTGCAAATTACGCTAGTTACGTGAGTGGCACAACTTGCAGCAGAACGTGTCTTTACATGTTCTGAGCGGTTGCTCCATGTTCGGGGTGGTTACTACCACGTCCCTAACATTGTGCTAACCGGACAGTTGTTCCTGGGGCTTATATAAGGCCTCCTCCTTCTCTCTCACAGGTGAGAACATAGACACAAGCAGTAGACAGAAAGTTTACAAGTGTTTAGAGGCTCTGTGAGAGAGAAGAGAGGTTTTGTACCAACGTTGAGTTTTGTACGGGCGTTCGTGTTCATCCGAGGAGTCAGAAGAGCAACAGTGTTCCAAGTTCTCCAACGAACTTGCTGGTTCCTGGAAGCTATTCGTTTGGGGCGAATAAAGCTTTGAGCATCGGTGATCATTCACCCCAGCAGGAGTTTTTCTATCTTTCGCCTGTCACCTTCTTTGTTGGTATTTTCAGGATTCTATTAGCGCACCTTCGGTGAAGTGTTTGCGTTGATATTATCAGAATTCTATTTGTGCACCTTCTGTGAAGTGTAGCACTAGTGGAATTTTTCTTACGTACCTTCTGTGAAGTGTTACGTTCTGTGCACCTTCTGTGAAGTGTAGCACTAGTTGAAATTTCTCTTACGTACCTTCTGTGAAGTGTTACGTAATAACGAGTGTTTGTACAATTGTTACGATATTTCAGTTTTCCATCGAAAAATTGTGCCCCGGCTATTACACTTTTATCTGTAAACATCTTTGTTCGCACAAAATTTCTAAAATAGTGTTTGTATCTATATCTTCCATGTACCCGTATCTCTATCTTATTCATGGTTATTATTGTAGCTATTTGGACATGTCTATATCCCATATGTATATATCGTATCCTTATAATTAGTATTATTATCTGTATTTGTATTCTTGAAACATAGATGTTTACCTTCTTTTCTTATCTTCTTTGGTATCGGACAAGACACAGCAAAGACGACTAATTTGTATTTAGAGGCTAAGTACACTCAAGCACGAGCTGCACGACTACCTGACTACCAAAATAAGTCATATTGGCGACGAGATTAGCGATGTAGACAAAAAACGTCGCTAATTATGTTGCATTTAGCGACGAAACAAAAAGACGTCGCTGAACGTCACTATCAGCGACTTTCAGCGACAGTTAGCTACGTAAGTTATTATTTGGAAAGCTAACGTCGCGGCTTAGTCGGGGAACGTCGTTATTTTTTTTTAAACAACGATATTTTTCGACTCATTTAAAGTAGATCGCCCATATATTAGTATTCGGCGACGTTTAGCGACGTCACTTTACGACGTTGCTAAATTATTTCATATAGGGTTATCTGTCCTATCGACTTTTCATTCTCTCTCCCAAAATTTTCTTTTCTTTCTCCCCCTCCCCCTCTCCTCCGGCAGCCCCCTCCACCCGGCGACCCCCTGCCTCCGGCGCCTCTCTCGACTCCGGTGGCCACCTCCCCCAGGCGACCCCCTTCCTCCTCGACTCTCTCGCGCGTCTCCTTCTCCGGCTCCCTGCGACACCCTGCCTCCGGCGCCGCTCTCGACTCCGGCAAAAAATCCTGATTTCAAGGTATATCGCGCAAAGATCTCCGAGCTAATGAATCTGATTTCAAGGTATATTGCGCAAATTTGATAATAGCGTACTATTTTTTGCTTCAACTTTCAAGAAGTCGGATTATTTTTGAGAAATAAACCTATAACATAGCTGTAATGACAATTTCTAAGATGAAATAGTTGCAATATACTGAAGTACATAGTAAAATAGGTTAAAAAAGCTATCCATCTTCATTATAATTTGCAATTTACATAAAAGAACAATTTAACTTTAGAAAGAGGGGGAAAAAAAAAATATAAACGACGCCTGAGAGATTCGAACTCTCGCGGGGAAACCCCATGTACTTAGCAGGCACACGCCTTAACCACTCGGCCAAAGCGTCGCTTGGTTGTGCTAGACTGCTATATACTCTATTTATTACATAGTTTACAAAAGTATGCGTGTTTGTTTTTATTTAGATAAGACAATTAAGGAAAGTTCAACTCCTAAGCTACTGAGTTTTGTCCCATATGGAACTTGACTTGAACCCACATTCATTCCTCTCCACAATGTTGTAAAAATCGGACCGGCGGCAGTTGGACCGGGTCCAACAGGTTAAGCCAAAAAGTCGGTCCGGTTCGACTAAAACTGGGTCCTTTAAAGAACCTTCGATTTTTTATCAAAATCGGATTCAACCGGTGAACCGGCCGAACCGGTTCACAATTGAACCGACCAATTTTGGTTATTTTTTCATGGTAAAAAAATTCAAAATAAATTATCATGTGAATTTTGGACTATTTGATTCTTTATTTGTTTTTAATCAACCTTATAGTTGTAAAATTAAACCGAACTAACATACTTATGACAAAACCAAACTAAATCAAGAAGTAAATATAGACCTATTTGAACCAACCAAACCAAGTCTATTGAACTCTAATTGAACCCCGGTTGAATCCCGGTCCGACCTATACCAAAAAATTTCGGTTCGATCATCGGTCCGGTTTTTAAAACATTGCATCTCCTACCCTCCCTTGCCGATGGTCCAAACTCATGGTGGTCCGAACTCATGGTAAGTCCTGATCCGTATGATACACACGATCTATATTTTCTTTCTTTAATTTAGACTGACATAAAATAAAAAAATTATAGGACATGTGTCATTATATCACTGGGTACGAAAACATGCTCAATATTAAGTCCGGACCATTGGATAATTTTTCTTTCCTTACAAAGTGTGCTAACAACTGCTTTTACTTATTTCCATTAGAGCTTTGCTATGCCTACAACCAATGTTACAACCCCCTTACTACTTTGCCACGTGTCGGATTTCGATTGGAGGAGGGAGAGAAGTGGTGGGACCGGATGGAGCCCATGTAGCAGGGGGTGAGAGTGGTGATGGGACCCGATGGGACCCATGTGTAAGGGGTGGAAGAGAGTGGTTGTAAGAAGGTTGTAAGAATTTGGTAGTAAACTTAGCATTTTCCTTTCCATTAGGCCTCAATTTTTGAGACAAAGCAGAGGAAGAGTGCATTCTTTATACATATAAAAAAAAAGGGGACTAAGACTTGATTTGGGATTATTGTTGCTTTTTAAAAAGTCACACGAGAGAGAGTAATTTTTGCCGAAGACTACTGTCAATTTTTTTTTTTTTAAAATGAACTCACTTTTTATTTTTATTTTGACAAGTTATTGATACCAAACAATTTCGATTAGTTTCCCATAATAAAAAAACATAGCAACATCAAAAGAGAGAATATATGGATTCATATTTTTCTTGTTTTTTGTCAGACGTGTATGTTCGAAACTTGGTATAAACCCTCCTAATTCGGTCCAAAGAGCCCCCACTCAAACGACTCGGTCCGCACTCGCACCTCAACCATGTGAAAACGATAGGGTTTGAGTCCTCCAGTGGATTATAATAGAAAAAAGAAGAAGCTATTTTGCCTGCAAGCGGGACAGTCCGTCCGCCTGCGTGACACTTTTCCATTGGCCTTTCCATGTTAACGTGAGGCCCACGTTGAAGTCCTGTCAATGAGAGAGTGCCACGTGGCGGACGTGCTGGCCCGTCCGCCGGGCAAAATAACAGGGTTGTAAAAAAAAAAAAAAAAAAAGCAGCTTGTGGTGACCGTTAAAACCGTTTTTACTGTCCTATCCAAAAGAAATCCTAAGCAAACTCTCTTCAGTCCTCCACCACTTTCCTTCCACACACGCACTCGACACTTCGACACGACACTCCTTAATGGCGACTTCTTCTTCTTCCCAAGCAAATCCATGGAGAATGCTCGACTCATGCAAATCCATGGAGGACCTCAAGCAGGTCCACTCCTTCCTCATCAAGTCCAACCACCTCCACGTCCATCCCAAGCTCCTCCTCTCCCTCTGCAGCTCCTCGCGAGACCACACCGCCTACGCCCAGCTCCTCCGCAGTCCCCCGACGCCCTCAGCGTACGCCGCCGCCCTCCGCGGCCTCTCCCGCCGCTGCCTCGACCCGAACCTCTCGATGGCCCTCTACTCCGAAATGCTCGAAACCGGACTCCCGCCCGGCCGCCACACCTTCCCTCCCCTCCTCAAGGCCCTGGCCGCGCGCCGCGCGCTGCCCCAGGGCAGGATGGTCCACTCCCACGTCGTCAAGACGGGCCTCGAGCACGACGCCTACACGAGGAACGCCCTCACGGGGCTCTACCTCGCCTGCGGGGAGCTCGGGCCCGGCCGGACCCTGTTCGACCGGTCCCGTCTCTGGGACCTCGTCTCCTGGACCACCGTCATCTCCGGGTACGCGAGGGCGGGCCGATACGAAGAGGCCGTGTCGCTGTTCCTCGACATGACGGACGGGAGCCCCAACGTCAGGCCGGACGCGGTGGCCATGGCGACCGTGCTCTCGGCCTGCGCCAGGCTCGGGGATCTCGAGCTGGGCAGAAGGCTGCACAGGTACTGCGTCGAGGAGGGGGCGCCGCTGTTCGACGTCTACGTCGGGAACGCGCTGGTCGACATGTACTCGAAGGCCGGCGACGCCGGGTCGGCCCGCAGGGTCTTCCGGAGCATGCGCGGCGCCAGGAACGTCGTCACCTGGAACGCGATGATCAACGGGCTCGCGCGGAACAACAGGTGGACGGAGGCGGTGTCGACGTTCCGGCGGATGCAGCGCGAGGGGCCGGAGCCCGACGGCGCGACGCTGGTCGGGGTCCTCGGCTCGTGCGCGAACCTCGGGTCGCTCGAGCTCGGGGAGTGGGTCCGCTGCTACATGGCCAGGGCCGGGATCGGGGCCGACGGCGCCGTGGGCAACGCGCTGGTCGACATGTACGCGAAGTGCGGGAGGATCGACCGCGCCATGGAGGTGTTCGCGAGGATGGGCCGGAGGGACGTGTACGCCTTCACGGCGATGATAGCCGGGCTCGCGGCGCACGGGCGGGGGGAGAGGGCGCTGGGCGTGTTCTCGGAGATGGCGGCCGAGGGGGTGAGGCCGAACGGGGCGACGCTCGTGGGGGTGCTGTCCGCGTGCAGCCACTCCGGCCTGGTCGGCGCGGGGCTCGGCCACTTCGGGGACATGCGGCGCGTGCACGGGCTCGAGCCCCGGATAGAGCACTACGGGTGCGTCGTGGACATGCTGGGGCGGGCGGGGCTCGTGGACGCGGCGCTGGAGCTCGTCGAGCGCATGCCGGTCGAGCCCGACACGTCCGTCTGGGCGTCCCTGCTCGGGCACTGCAGGGTCCGTGGGGACGTCGGGGCGTGCGAGAGGATCGCGGAGGCTCTGGTTGGGCTGGAGCCCGACGGGGACGCGGCGTGCGCGCTCGTGTCGGGCGCGTACGCGTCCGCGGGCCGATGGGGGGAGGCGAGGAGGAGGAGGAGGAAGGCGAAGAAGAAGAAGACGACTCCGGGGTGTAGCCTCATTGAAGTGGGCGGGGTGGTGCAGGAGTTCCGGATGGGAGACGTGTCGCACCGGCCGGACAGGGAGAAGATCTACATGATGGTCGAGGAAGTCGGACACTTGCTACGGAGTGAGGAAGGACACAAGCCTTTTTCCAGTACTGACGTACTGGAGTAAGCCGTCCGTAGGTTGTGGCCTAGTGGTAACAACGGATGTCCCGTCGCAGCCCCTTGATATTTACCAAGTCGAAATAAGGAAGGATGCGAGTCTAATTGGTCGAGATAATAACAATTTTAATACTTAATACTTAAAATTATGGCTAAATATATCAAATATATTCTTTTTCCTACAATTTTAATACTTTATTAATAATTATTTTGCTTTTTGAGAAAAAAAAATCGATAATCTGATTCGAAACCGTTTGTGGTGAGAACTGAGCCGGACTTGGATCCATATGACTTAAAAATAAATCTCTTACTAAGTTCTGGACCAATCCCAATTAGTATACATGACCCTTTCGTTTTCTATCAATGGCACAAAATTCTCTAACTAAGTCCTTATGTAACAGTTGACGTGACATGTTAAATAATATTATGTGTCACATGACACGACAAATTTTAACACATAAAACTTAATTATCCAAAAAAAATTTATGTTAATATTAATGTTATTATTAACGTTAATATTAATGTTATGTGAACGTTAATATTAATTTTAACGTTATTGTTAATATTAATATTAATATTAAATTTAATGTTAATTTTAAGGAGGAACAAATAGTATTATTTTTTTTTTAAAAAGAAAGAAAAAGAGAATAGTTTCTTGTAAAATTACAAGTTGGGCAACCGGCGGGACACAGAAAGGGGGGTGGAATGCTTGGAACTCGGTAAAAAAAAAAAAAAAAAAAAAATTATTTGGTCTCTTGTGATCAAATCTATTTATAAAAAATCAAAATAGTCAATGCCAAGTAAACTATTGAACAATGTGATTGATCGGATAAGTACCCATTATTTCGATAGTATTTGTTTATTTGTTTGTTTGTTTATTTGAGAAGGGGAAGCAATCCCATCTAACATGTCGGATGAGTCGATTAATAATAGAAACTATTAAATATGTATAATGGAGTTTTTTTTTTAAAAATGAATACTACACCGCAGCCAGAGTGGCAGACCAGACTCCTATGTCAACGAAGATGACTAGATCAACAGAAAGTAGGTTGTGTGATACTTATCATCGACTCGACTGTGACAAGGGTACGATGATTGGTGTTGACTATACGCACAGTGGGTTGGTGGGTGGGTAGGGGGTGCTTATGGCTGATATGATATCGGCTGGGTGACAAAAGATCAGTGGATCTCTCCACATAAACATATTATTTCTTTTATTTACTTGACGGAAGTTGAGTACGGTGGATCAAACAAACATACAATACAGAGTACACAAAGTCCTGTACACATCCTCGAACATCTAAAAAGAAGAAGAGAGTTCTAATATCAATACCAAAGAGTTAGTCCTAGTTAGTCAAGGTATACATAATACACATTGTTTCCTTCTGGATCAAGAATACGTAATACCACCAATCACCTCCCCCTCCCCCCCCCCCCCCCCCCCCCCCCCCCCCCTTCCCCCCCGGCAGAGGTGGAAGGCATCCGTCCTCTATGTCCGATTTTCAACCACGACGTAGCGTTGGACCGACATAGGGGAGCTCTCTGACCGGTTGAGGTCAGTTGGGACCGACCTTTGGAAATGATCGGGGCCGCAGGACCGACATTCTGCAAAAAAGTCCAGCTGTACTAAGATGTGCAGAAACCCTAGAGGGGAGGGGGTGAATAGGGTCAAGCTAACTAATCAAGCACTTAGCACAAGCTAATTGGCAATTTAAAAATATAAGTGCAAGAGAAGAAGCAATAATAATACCGACACAAGATATATCCTGGTATCCTCCCAAGGGGCACTCCAGTCCCGGAACTCTCTTCGGCTTTAATCCACTATTTGAGTAAATAGTTACACACGAGTTTGGATCCGAAGAACTCGTCAACTTCTTACACGAGAGCTTTAGTCCGAATGCCTCTCCGACTTCAACCGAGAGTTTGGATATGAAGACTCTTCAACTTCAACCGAGAGTTTGGATACGAAGACTCTCCAACTTCAACCGAGAGTTTGGATACGAAGACGCCAACTTCAACCTTTCACAATAGGTTTTGATCTCCTGCCTCTCCGACTTCAACCAAGAGTTTGTATATGAAGACTCTTCAACTTCAACCGAGAGTTTGGATACGAAGACTCTCCAACTTCAACCGAGAGTTTGGATACGAAGACTCCAACTTCAACCTTTCACAATAGGTTTTGATCTCCTTATACAATAAAATGAAGATCTTACTTTTCAACTTAATAACTCTAACACAATTTGTGGATGACAAATGAAAGCTTTGTAGAGTTGCTTGTGGATAGGCTTTGGTGGTTTATAAATTTTTAGGCACAAAGCATCAACCTTGAATGAATGGGTTCAAGGCTATTTATAACCAAAGTATTGAAAAGAGCTCAAAGATAACTTTTCAGTTAATAATCGGTATACCGTCGGTATGCCGATCTGGAGTGCAACGGCTAGAAATATAGCCGTGCCGTCGGGATCATTAAATGCTCGAAATTCGATCGTTGGAATTTCAACGTTACTGAATCGGTATACCGTCGGTATAGATCGGTATTCCGTCGGTATAGACCGGTATACCGTCGGTATGCCAATTTTTATCCGAAAATGATCCTGGGCTAATTTCTACCCTAGTTTTCGATTTTGCCATCCATTTCTTGTGTTTACAATTATTCTTAAGATTCATTACAGACTCCAAAAATACTATTGCAGGTGCAGGCTTCTTCAGAGTTTTGAAATGATGATGACATGGCATAGCTTCTTTCCTTGATAGATGTTGGCTTTTTTTTCTTGGCGGCAGCTGTCCAAAGATATCCAGTTTGTGAAAACTGAATACCTTTCGGGGGATTCGCCCCCGAACCCCCGACGAGGGGCGCTGTCCCCTCGAACCCCGTCCGCTGACCGGACAGCGGAACCCCCGAGTGCGTGGCTCCGGAGATGTCGTCGGGTGGTTCAGAGAAATGTTGTGGGATCCGTCGTCTTTGGGCCACCATGATTTTTTCATTGCATATGTTCACTTTGATCTTACTTATTGCTTTTCTGCATGTACATGTTAGACGAACAAAGCAATATACATAGTAGTAAGTATGATAAGTTTAATACACATTAGGACAATGCTGAGTTTAAGTATAAGTGCTAAGGTGATAGCATAAATGTTAGTGATATCATAATGATTAAACTTAATTGAATGACCACAATCAAAGACATAGTTTTGATTTTGGCAACCGGATTAAATTTAAGATAGATAAGCTCATATCACTAATATGTAAACCAATAGGCACATATCACCAAAGATATAAGTATAAGTAGAAATGCTATAGCGATAGTATGAAGATTAGTGATAATAAATGCTAAACTTAACATATTAACCATATTCAAAAATATGATACAATCATTGGACCAACAAGATGTTGTGGGAGGATCGGAGTCGCTCGGGACCGGTTATTTCTGAAGAAGCCCAAGAGGCTATGAATGATGACCAAGGAAGCGGCCTTAGGGGGGTCTTCTAACCAAGAAGGATAGGACCTTGATTTAGCCCTTGAAGGGCTATTTATAGAACACTAGTAAGAATATTATCCAATTATAATCAAGTATTTCTTTTAACTTATGTGGTTAAGGTGGGTGGTATTGTTCTTGCTTTATTGAGTTCAATTTTTCATGTTGAATATATATATATAACAAACTAAAACTTTTTTCAACATTTTTTTACATAGTTTATTTTAAAAAAAAAATTGAATATGATATACATACGGCTTAGACGGCTCACTTTTGAGCCATTTTGAAACCCTATTATATAGTAGAAGATATACATGCATAAATGTCCCTAAAATCTCGTTGGCGGAGATAATCTGCCTATATGGCGAGCTAAAGACGTACGACGAGACTAGTTATTACACACTTCTAACTACAATAAATATTTATCATCTTAAAAATATTATATAATATTTTAAAATAAAATTTTCATACAAATATACATTTAATTACAAAGTGTGAGAGGAAGGAAAAAAAAAACGAAAAATTGTACCATAAGCATCAAAGTTACAATTTATTTCGCAAAAGAAACAAAGTTCAGCAAAATTGTAAAGTGAGCATCGTTGCGCCCAAAAGGACGCCAATTTTTTACGCCCTTAAATTGGGCGTCAAATATTAACAGAAAGGATTAAGAAGGAAGGATTAAGGGGGAAATGAGAGATTAGGGGGAGATTAAATTGTGCGCCCCATTTTTGGGCGTGCAAATTCTACGCCTTTTTTTTTTGGACGTGCATTTTATTCAGATCAAAAGGAAGGTAAAAGCTCCAGATGGCGTTGGGGACAATCCAAGCCGCCTACAAAACAAGTGGGGCGTACACACCCACACAAAACTAAAAAGATACTGTGCTCCAAAAGGGAGGTAAAAGCTCCAGATGGCGTTGGGGACAACCCAAGCCGCCTACAAAATAAGTGGGGCGTACACACCCACACAAAACTAAAAAGATACTGTGCTCCAAAAGCAAGCACCAAAAAACACTCACAAGTGGGGCCTATACACCCACACAAAGCAAAAAACTACTATGCTCCTACATGGAGCTCCCAAAATCACTTGGAAGCTAATCCAAGCGGCTAAGCAGAAAATCCACGCCCTACTTTCGGGTGCGCTTTTTATTAAAAAAAAAATCTGCGCCCTACTTAAGGGTGCCAAAATTACTTCTACGTCCAATTTTTGGCCGCCGAAAATTAATAGCATTTTACTGGCCGGATTAAGGAATTTGGGGGAAAGCTGAGTGTACAAATATTATTGACGCCTTAAAATAGGATGTTTATTTTTTTGGCGCCTTATTTTAAGGCGCGACGATACTGTTTCTACAATTTCACTAAACTTCGTATCTTTTAGGCAATTATTTTAAACTTTTATGCTTTACGTAAAATTTTCCCAAAAAAAAAAACACATATCAATATCAAGAAGATATTAGTACAAATTAATCTAGTACGAATGATTTAGTGGTAGGGTGGACCCAGACGGGGGAAGGCCACCTCGGCGGATTCATGTTCAAGTCGCGGGCGCCGCTGCCGTTCATCTCGAACCGACGGTCCCCTCCGTCCGCCCCCGCCACCGGCACCTCCACCCACCCGTCGACGCACCCGGGCCCCGTCACGTACACGCACCCGCTCCTCCCGCCCCACCGCCCCGGCTCGGCGCACGCCGTCGCGCACCCGCCCGCCGCGTCCACGAACACGCACCGGTCCCCCAGCGCCCCCACCTCCTCCCACGCCGGCGCCGCCGCCGGCCTCCCCCCCGCGGCGTCGACGACCAGCCTGAACACGTCCACCGTCCGCGACACGGGGTAGAACTGCGGGACGGAGAACCGGAAGGCCAGGCGGAGGAGGAGGAGGTCGCCGCCGGCTGCGGCCAGGCGGTAGCCGAGGTCGCGGCAGAGGATGAGGGGCCCCGAGAGAGCGGGCAGCGGTACCGATTCCGCCTCCGGCTCCCCGGCGGCGGCGCGGATCGCCGTCAGCCTCCCGCGCGCGGTGTCGACGCAGAAGATCTTGTCCCGGAAGACGGCGAGGGAGGCGGCGCCGTGGTGGATCTCGCGCCAGGAGCGGGTGGCGGAGCGGTAGTGGAGGACGAGGGAGTTGGAGGCGAGGAGGAGGGAGTCGGCGCCGAGGAGCGCGACGCGGAAGCCGCCGCTGGAGAGCTGGGAGTCGTCCGGCGGGGAGGGGACGCGAGCGAGGCGTCCGGTGAAGACGTTGGCGAGGAGGAGGTGGCCGGCGGCGGGGGAGTGGAAGAGGAGGTGTCCGTTGGAGTAGCCGAGGAAGGGGAGGGTTAGGGTTTCTACGGTTCGGAAATTGGACGGGGAGAGGAGGAGAGGGGGGAAGAAGGAGGAGGAGGTGGTGGTGCTGCGGAGGTCGGAGGAGAGGGAGCGCCACGAGCGGCAGACGGAGGAGGAGGAGAGGAAGTCGGGGAAGGAGCGGAGGCGGCTCAGGACGGAGTGGAGGGCCAGTTCCGGGAGTTCCGACCACTTACGCAACTGCAGGAACTCTTCCTCCTCCTCGTCGGAAGTAGAGGCTGGAAGTGGAGCCATCATTATCCATCCGAAGAAAGTGGTAATAATCGGCTCAATTTGTACTTTAAAATTATATTTTTTTTAAAATGAAAGAGTCCTCTTTCACCTTCTACCTAACAAGTTTGTGCTCACCTAAAGTTCGTTGAACAGTAGGGAAGACATGCCACCAACTAATAATTTACAAAAGTCTAACTTCTAAAAGAATCACCTAAAAATAGGACAAACACCATAATCACTCATTTTTTTTCTTCATTTTATTGACTTGTGATAAAATGTTAGCACATTACTGATCATTATTTAAGTAATTAGTAAACAGTCATCAATTAAATAATTCAATATTCATTATAAAGAATTAATCATAATGATTAACATCAACATTGAATATTATTATTAAATATGAAACTAACTAAAATATTAATCAACAATTAGTAATTAATAAATTTCAAATATCAAGAATCATTACAAACAATATTAGTCAACATTAATTAATTAAACATTAAACTAATCAATATGAAATTAAATTGCATTCAATTAAACCAATATTAATCAAATCTTAACAGTTTAACACTTAACCAATAATTATCAAGAATATTACTAAATTAATAAACATTAATCAAAATTATTAATAATTAAAATAACTAACAATTATTATTTATTAACTAACAAACTTTACTATCATTAAACATATATTAATTAAATCACCACATTAAATAATTAACCAGTAATAAAACATCTAACCCAAGCCCAACAGTACTGGGCTTCAACCCAATTACTTGGGCTTAGCCCACAACTCAGAACGGGTCGGACGTGTACAACAGGTCAGGTCTGTCACGATCAAACCCGAAACTCACGGACCCAATATTAACCGCGTTAAGTCTGTGTTTCGTGTTCAAGTCAAATCAATATCCCCATCGTTTTTATGCGTGTCCGAGTACTTGTTGAAGGATTTATCCAGGTCGACTATCTGAATCCGAGTCGACATGTCCTTGTGACACGTATATCTGTGTCTCGCCTCGAGTTGTGCTCGTGTCCAGATCCCACGACTGTTTATGAGTTTGTGTAGATCGACCTCAAATTAGATCAAGAACGGAGGAATCAAATTAAATTTAACAGATACAAGTCAATTTTGGTCAAAAATAGAATACATAGATCTACAAACGTGTAGATCTGAAATATTTTGTAGTTTATCAGACAAAAAAAAGCCAAAAAATTTGTTGCACGGAAACAAAAAAAGAAACCAAATCCTAACATGTATAACTATTTCTAAAACATTCCCTGATGAATCACCCATAAAAAAACAAAAGAAACAAGAAATAACGAAAAATGAGCACACAAAATAATCCAAATCGTAACATGTATATCTAGATCTAAAACATTTCCTGAAGCATCACCCAAAAAAAACATAAAACAAAAAACAAAAAACAAAATAAAAAGCCAAAAAAAAAAACAAGAAACCTCCAAATCCTAACATGTATAGCTAGATATAAAACATTTCTTCATGAATCACCCGGAAAAAAAAACAAGAAAAAAAACTGTGTAGATCTGAAAAACGTGTAGGTCTGACATATTTTGTAAAAAAAACAAGAGTAAAAAAAAAAGAATACATAGATCTACAAACGTGTAGATCTGAAATATTTTGTACAGCTGCCAATAATGAATTTCTAGCCATTTGCTCTGAAAGCATCAGAACTATGCCTCAGATAAATAAATTTCTAGCCATTTGATCTGAAATCTTTTAATAACCATGAACAAAAAAGCATCAGAACTATGCCTCAGATAAATAAATTATGCAGCAAATGAATTTCTAGCCATAGATTGAAAAACCAATGCTTCAAATGGATTTGTACAGCTGCCAAGAATGAAAAACCCAACAGAAAAACCGATGCTTCATGGAGAGAGAGAGAGAGAGAGAGAGAGAGAAATGTGGGTTGGTTTAGATGCCAACGTTTTTAAGTATTGGTGGTTTAGAAAAACCGATGCTTCATGGAGAGATAGAGAGAAATGTGGGTTGGTTTAGATGCCCACAGTTTGTAGTATTGGTGGTTTACAAAAACCAATGCTATACTGCCACCGGTATGCACACAGTTTAAGTATTGGTGGTTTAGAAAAACCAATTAGCTGTGGGTTGGTTTATAAAAACTAACAGCTGTGGGTTGGTTTAGAAAAGTTCTCATCATATGTGGGTTGGTCTACAAACATTTTTAAGTATTGGTGGTTTAGAAATACCAAACAGCTGTGGGTTGGTTTAGATGCCCACAGTTTAAGTATTGGTGGTTTTACATTGGAAAAACCAAACAAAAAACCACTGCTATACTGCCACCATTATATTTGGATATTTTTTTTGGAAGCTGGCGGTTTTACATTGGAAAAACCAAGCAGCTGGCGGTTTTACATTGGAACGTTATATTACTAAACAGCTGGCGGTTTAACATTGGAAAAACAAAACAGCTGACGGTTATTTATTAATCGGGATTACCAAAAAATTATATTTGGAAAAAAATAATCTGGTTATTTATTAAGTGTGATTGTAAAAGGATTATATTTGGCAACTGTAGGCTAGCTCTTTATTATTTATAATTTTAAATAAGTTATATTTGGCTGGTGTTGGACTGGCTCTTTATTATTTGTAATTTTAAATAAGTTATATTTGGCAGGGGTTGGTCTAGCTCTTTATTATTTGTTATTGTAATAAGTCATATTTGGCCGCTGTAAGTTACTAAAAACTTAAAATATCTTAAACTTTTACATACAAAATGTTCATTCGAAAGTATAGTTTTTCAGTGTACCAAAACCATTTGTTATATAACTATTTATTTCTATCAATATCCATGTTATCTCTCCAAACCTTAGGGTTTGTCTTCTCTGCCGCCTCCTCTCCAAACCCTAGGGTTTGTGCTGGTACGTTCTATCATTTTAACGTGTTTTACATTTGTAGGCCGGTTATTTATTATTCGGAATTGCAAAAAAGTTATATTTGGAATAAAAATAACCCGGTTACTTATTAAGTGTGATTGTAAAAGGTTTTATTACATTTTGCAACTTAGCAAAATGTAAAATTTTGTACTATCTATTTGTTATTTTTGGCAGGTTTAGTTTACTAAATGCTTATCATATTTCTAATTGGTTGTTGTTCTTGCAGAAAATCAAAATCATAATGCAGATCATTGTACACCTACAAGAAGAAAAATTTATTCTAAAGATGTATTGTTCAATTCTCGGTTGAACATGTCACAGTATTCATCATCTACATATCCTTTTAGTGACATCACGAATGGTATGTTTTATATTTTTTACTTTTTCACTTATTATTATTGATAGTATATAAATATATATGTATAAATATATATTTTTATTTATTCATATATATACATATTTATATGTCAAATATATGTACATTGTAATTATCTTAACTAAATCAATATTCCCAGTAGGATTTCAAAATTTTTTCTCACTTATTCATTCAATAAAATTTTATTTTGTAGGAAACATAGATGTGGATAGATATGAATGTATGGCTTCATCCAGCAATATTACCTTTCAACCAAAATTTGGTGGCAATGGTATTAACATGACACATTGTACATCATCTACGCCTCCAATTAGCAACATCACGAATGGTATGATATGAGTTTCTCTATATGTATATTTTTAAAAATTGATAAATATTTATCTACATATTTTTATTTTATGAACTTCTATGCAGCATGTGGATCAACTGAATATTGTCAAATAATTGGTTCTACGAATAAATATTCATTTGGCTACTCAACAAAGGGATTTACAAAAAAACAGACAAATTATTCAAGAGAAACAAATTTGATCCATGATGAACGAAATGGTCTGAACATGTTACAATATCCATCACCTACATATCCTTTTAAAGATATCACGAATGGTATGTTATACATTTATTTTTTTGTTTAGTTTTCTATTATTAGTGTGTGTGTTTGTGTGTTTGCGTTTTTCATAAAATCATTTTATGCAGTGTGTGGATCAAGTCAAGCATCTAAGTTAACTACTTCAATGAACCAAAGTTCTGTTGATTGCTCGAAGAAGTCATTTACAAAAGCTAAAGAGCATTCAAGTATGTCTTTTACCTAATGACTTTTATAAAGTATACAAAAATTAGTTAACAATTTGCATCCATATCAAATTAGCGTAAAGTTATATTTCAAAATTTATCATACATTTGAAAATTAACAATGTTTTCAAATTATAAAAAAGGGAAATATCTTCAAATATTTTCATTCTTTCTTTTGCTTTGTCTTTTAAATTTGCAGAGATTGTTGAAATGACGAATGAAGAATGTCAATATGATCATGGACATGCTAATCTTACAATTGGTATTTTCCAAACATAAACACACACACACACACACACACACACACACACATATATAATTGATCTAATTTATTTTATGATTGATCTAATTTCTTATATTTTTTTTTTATTGATAGATTACTGGGATATCGGTGATCCAACTTACAAATGTAACTTTTGTGGTGCACACTTTTGGTATGACGAGAGAGTTCAATCTTCCTACAAGTGCAAAAACCCGACATACTCTTTATGTTGCATGCGAGGAAAGATTCAAATTTCACCAATGAAGATACCACCTAAAGTTTTATATGATCTATTATATGGTGTCAGTGATAAGAGCAAGCACTTTTTAGAAAATATAAGATCATATAACAGCATGTTTTCATTCACTTCAATGGGAGGCAAAGTTGATCCAGAACCGAATCAAGGAAATTCTCCACCAATTTTTAGACTGCATGGTCAAAATTACCATTTATTGGGAAGTTTATTACCGGTGCAAGGTTCAAGTCCAAAATTTGCACAACTATATATCTATGATACAGAAAATGAAATCCAAAACAGATTAAAAGCTGTTAGGTGTGTATTGAATTTTATAACAAGCATATGTAAAATTATATTTTTATCATCTGTTAATGTCTTCAGTCTTCTTATTTATATTTTAATATTATTACAGGAAGATCGATAATATAAATAGTTTGCATGCAGAAATTGTACATGACTTGAAGGATATGTTGGATGAAAATAATGTTTTAGTTAAATCATTTAGAATGGCTCGTGAAAAAATTTGTGAATTAGGTGATTCAAACGTTCGATTGAAGTTGATTGGGAGGAGACATGGAGATGGACGACAATATAACTTGCCTACAGTTTCTGAGGTGGCTGCTTTGATAGTTGGAGATCTTGATGAATGCTTAGGTGACAGAGATATTATGGTTGAAACACAAGTTGGGAATTTACAACGAATAAATGAGTTAAATGCTTCTTATTTACCATTGCAATATCCTTTGATCTTTCCCTACGGTGAAGATGGTTATAGAGAAGACATTCCTTTGTCTGAAACAACCAATACAAGTAATGGTGGAAGGATGAGAGTAAGTATTAGAGAATGGTTTGCTTATAGACTGCATGAAAGGGATAATGAGCCTTCTACCATTTTTGCTACTAAAAGACTTATGCAACAATTTCTGGTTGATGCTTATACAATGGTTGAATCTGCAAGATTGAAATATATTCGAATACATCAAAAACAATTACGTTGTGAGATGTATAAAGGACTTACAGATGCATTATTACGAGGTGAAACAGATCCGACTACTCAAGGAAAAAGAGTTATTCTACCATCTTCTTTTACAGGAGGTGCTCGGTACATGATACAAAACTATCAAGATGCAATGGCAATATGTAGATGGGTTGGTTACCCGGATTTGTTTATAACATTTACATGCAACCCCAAATGGCCTGAAATACTTCGATATGTTGGAAAAATGGGTCTTAAACCTGAAGATCGACCAGATATATTGTGTAGAATTTTCAAGGTGAAATTGGATGGGCTGATCAAAGATCTGAAGCATAATAAAATATTTGGAACAGTTAGAGCTGGTAACGATCTTGCCATATTTTTCATTATGTACATAATCATGTATTGTATTACTAAATTTAATTAATAAAATATTTATTTGTTTTTTTTTCAGTTATATATACGGTCGAATTTCAAAAACGTGGGTTGCCACATGCTCATATTTTATTGTTCCTAGCCAAAGAAGATAAATTTCCATCAGGAAATGATATTGACAAGATCATCTCAGCGGAAATTCCCAATCACAAATCAGATCCTGCTTATTACAATGCAGTGCGAGATTTTATGATACATGGACCTTGTGGTACTGCAAGAAAGAATTCACCATGTATGTTAGATGGTCGTTGCACAAAACATTTTCCAAAGAAATTTATTCAAAATACTTTGGTTGATGAAGATGGATATCCAATATATAGACGTAGAGATGATGGAAGAACTGTTTTAAAGAATGGCGTTGAACTAGATAATCGATTTGTAGTGCCTCATAATCGTTATCTATTGATGAAGTATGGAGCTCATATGAATGTTGAGTGGTGCAATCAGTCTCGATCTATAAAATATTTGTTCAAATATGTGAATAAAGGACATGATCGGGTAACGGCATCTTTCTATAAAACTACAGATGATGATGATGAACCCAGCAAACCAGTTGATGAAATTAACATGTATTACGATTGTAGATACATTTCTGCTTGTGAGGCAGCATGGAGATTGTTTGGTTTTGAAATTCAATATAAGAACCCTTCTGTTGAGCGACTTAGCTTTCACTTACCCGACGAGCAACCTATTATATTTTCAGATGCAGATGCTATTGATACAATTATTGACCGTGCCAGTGTGAAAGAAAGTATGTTCTTAGCTTGGTTTGAAGCGAATAAGAGGTATCCAGAGGGAAAAAATCTTACATATGCTGAATTTCCACAAAAGTTTGTTTGGAAACAAAAGACAAGAGAGTGGACTCCGAGAAAGAAAGGTTTCTCATTAGGACGAATTTTTTATGTTCCACCTGGTTGCGGTGAGATGTACCATTTAAGATGTCTTCTCAATATCGTCCGTGGACCTACATGCTATGATGATATTAAAAAAATCAATGGTATTCATTACGAGTCATATCGTGAAGCATGCTACGTTTTAGGATTGTTGGAAGATGATGATGAGTATATCGATGGTATTATTGAGGCAAGCTATTGGGCATCTGCATATTCTTTGAGAAATTTATTTGTAACATTGTTGTCATCTTGCTCTATAAGCCGGCCTGAGTTAGTTTGGAAAAAATGTTGGACATACTTATCGGATGATGTTTTATATAATAAACGAATTGCGTTGAACGACAAAGGTAAAATGTTTCTTTCCTATTTTAAGTTCAAATTTGGTTTGCTGTTATTATTTCATATTCAAGAAAAATATGGCAACTAATTCTAACATTTTTTTTTCAATTCTAGATTTGCTTATGAGTGAGAATGACATTCAAAACCACGCTTTGGCGGAGATTGAAAAGTTGTTGAGAAATTGTGGTAGAAGTTTGAGAGAATTTCCATCAATGCCATTTCCAAACATTGACTACTTATCAAATACTACAAATAGATTACTAAATGATGAATTATGTTATGATCGAGCGACTCTAGCAGAAGAACACAGACATCTATGTGCTCGCTTGAACGATGAACAACAATATGCTTATAACAGAATAATGGATGCTGTTAACTCTACAAATGGTGGTGTTTTCTTTTTGTACGGATATGGCGGTACTGGCAAAACGTTCATCTGGAGAACATTATCTGCAGGGTTGAGATCCAAGGAAGAAATTGTTCTAAATGTTGCTTCCAGTGGAATAGCATCACTTTTGTTACCTGGTGGACGAACTGCTCATTCAAGATTTGCTATTCCAATAAATGTAAATGAGGATTCAACATGCAATATCAAACAAGGAAGTCAACTTGCAGAACTAATAGTTAGGTGTAAACTTATAATTTGGGATGAAGCGCCAATGATGCACCGATATTGCTTTGAAGCGTTGGATAGAACGCTTAGAGATATAATGCAATTTACCAATCCATTAAGTTCTGAAACACCATTTGGAGGAAAAACTATTGTCTTCGGTGGAGATTTTCGTCAAATATTGCCTGTAATTCCAAAAGGTAGTAGACAAGACATAGTTCATGCAACTATAAATTCTTCTTATATTTGGCAAAACTGCAAAGTGTTGAGATTGACAAAAAACATGAGACTTCAAGGTTCTACCATAACATCTGAAAGTGAAGAGCTCAAACAGTTTTCTGAATGGATTGCAAGTATAGGAGATGGAACACTTGGATCGCATAATGATGGGTGTGCAAAAATCGAAATTCCAAGTGACGTTTTACTTAGTAGTGCAAATGATCCACTACAAACAATTGTCGAGAGCACATATCCTTCTTTTGACAATTTTGTCATCGATTCAGATTTCTTGAAGGAAAGAGCTATATTAGCACCAACTCTTAATGTGGTTGAGATGGTAAATGAGTACATGATCTCATTGAATTCTGGTAACGCAAGCACATACTTAAGTTCTGATAGTCCATCTAAATCAGATGCCAATGTAGACTTATTATCAGATGTTCACACTCCAGAGTTTTTGAACAGTATTAAATGTTCAGGTGTACCGAATCATGAATTAAAATTGAAAGTTGGTACCCCAGTAATGTTATTAAGGAATATAGATCATTCAGCTGGGCTATGTAATGGTACTAGATTGCTAATTACAAAATTAGGCAATCGTGTTCTTGAAGCAAAGATTCTATGTGGAGACAATGCTGGTAATAAAGTTTTGATTCCACGAATGTCATTGACACCTTCTGATCCAAGATTGCCTTTCAAATTTCAAAGAAGACAATATCCATTGATTGTTTCTTATGCAATGACAATAAACAAAAGTCAAGGTCAATCACTTTCTCATGTTGGACTTTTCTTGAAGAATCCCGTTTTCAGTCATGGACAGTTATACGTTGCTGTTTCAAGGGTAACAAGTAAGAAAGGATTGAAGATTTTAATATGCAGTGAAGACAAAGATCAATGTAATTCAACAACAAATGTTGTGTATAGGGAAGTATTTCAAAATCTGTAATCCAAACAAATGTTATATTTTATGTCATCAAAGTAGACTTTATCGTATACTTTAAAATTTAATCTCAATTTTATATGCTTTCTTTTTTTTTTTGAGTGTGGAACTGTCATATAGTTTTGTTTATTTTTATTTACTAAAAGCATTTTTTAACTTTTGTTTTAATCTAAAATCTATATATCACTATATAAAGAACATTCATTTAATTTTGTTTGGATTCATATATAATATTAAATATACAAACCGTGCATCGCACGGGTGATATACTAGTCAATTAAATAATTCAATATTCATTATAAAGAATTAATCATAATGATTAACATCAACATTGAATATTATTATTAAATATGAAACTAACTAAAATATTAATCAACAATTAGTAATTAATAAATTTCAAATATCAAGAATCATTACAAACAATATTAGTCAACATTAATTAATTAAACATTAAACTAATCAATATGAAATTAAATTGCATTCAATTAAACCAATATTAATCAAATCTTAACAGTTTAACACTTAACCAATAATTATCAAGAATATTACTAAATTAATAAACATTAATCAAAATTATTAATAATTAAAATAACTAACAATTATTATTTATTAACTAACAAACTTTACTATCATTAAACATATATTAATTAAATCACCACATTAAATAATTAACCAGTAATAAAACATCTAACCCAAGCCCAACAGTACTGGGCTTCAACCCAATTACTTGGGCTTAGCCCACAACTCAGAACGGGTCGGACGTGTACAACAGGTCAGGTCTGTCACGATCAAACCCGAAACTCACGGACCCAATATTAACCGCGTTAAGTCTGTGTTTCGTGTTCAAGTCAAATCAATATCCCCATCGTTTTTATGCGTGTCCGAGTACTTGTTGAAGGATTTATCCAGGTCGACTATCTGAATCCGAGTCGACATGTCCTTGTGACACGTATATCTGTGTCTCGCCTCGAGTTGTGCTCGTGTCCAGATCCCACGACTGTTTATGAGTTTGTGTAGATCGACCTCAAATTAGATCAAGAACGGAGGAATCAAATTAAATTTAACAGATACAAGTCAATTTTGGTCAAAAATAGGAAATAAATTAGGGTTATCATTTTTTTTGGGGGGGGGGGGGGGGGGGGGGGGGGTGGGCGAGTGGTCATTTGGACGAGCGAGGCGGAGTCGGTAATGGTGGCGGGTGTCTACTGCGGTGGCGATAAGCTTCGTCGACGCTAGAGTTGTCATCACTCCTCCGTCGCTTGTCACTCGTACTGGTTTTTCGTGTAGAACTCTGTCGTCTCCTCGAGAACTCCGACGAGAAAACTCAAGAGCTCTCGAGCTCTTGAGAGGTACCCCTCTCAAATCTTATAAATACACACACACGCACATTGTTCATACTTGTTAAATAAAAGTTTAAATCCAAAATTTCTCCCTGCGAACTCTTTATATGATCCTAAATCTCTCTTTCAATTTGTATTTTATAATCATTGAGAGTTGATTGGTATTTGATAATGTGTTTAATATTAATTATGTTTAAAATTGATTCAAATATCATATGAGAGTCCGATAGACCCGATAGGTCCGACCCAACCCAAAGGAACATGGGTTGGTCTTGGACTTCATTTGTTGAACCTGAGGTAGTGTTGGGCACGGGCTCGGGTTAGGCCTATGATTCATCGGGTTGGGGGTTGAGCTCAAATTCGGTCCAATTTGCCCGAGTTGCACCACTATCCGGAACTTCACATTTATAGTTTAAGGATATGAAGTATCTTGCAGAATTTTTATAGAATATTTTAGGATGTTTTGACATTTTCTAGGCCCGAAAATAAATACTTTTTAGAAATAACATAGAATTAGTGTACTTTTTTTATGATTAATAAAATCCTAGAAGTATTTTTGAATAATCGGCTCAAAGTCCAGGCATGTTGGGGTCTGTTTGGTAAACAGTATTTGGAGATGGATTTTAGGATTTTATGCATTTGAAGTTAAATCCATGTAATCCTATATTTGGTTCGAAATTGATTTGGATATGGAAAGTACAACCAAATCCAAAACTTGGATTTGCAAGAAAGGAAGTTGGATTTTAGAGAAAAAATTTAGTTATTTTTCAATAATTTTGTTGTTAAATTAAACATTTAGTTAAAACTAATTATTAATTAATAATTATTTATTTAATAATTTGTTATTTTATATATATATTAAAAATTTTATAATTATTATTTTAAAAAATATTTAATTTATAGTTAATTAAAATTAGTCATTATGATATTTTGAAAAATTATTTTTTTATAACTCATAGTTAGATATTATTTTTATAAAAACAATTAACTAATAGTTAGTTATCATAATTAATAGTTTAGTATTTTTATAATTTATTAATTAATATTTTATAATAATTTTAATTAATGATTGATAATTTTGTTAATCATAACTATAATCATAATTACAGTCATTTATTGATCATAACTATAATCTTAATTAATAAGTTTATCAATTAATATTCAATTATAATCATAATTAAAAATTTTTTAGTCTTATTATAATCTTAATTAGTAGTTCACTAATTACTATTTTATAATAATCTTAATTATTAATATTTTAATCACAATCATAATCGTAGTTAATAATTTATAATTATTAATTTTTAATTAATATTTCCTCACAAACTTAATTAATAATTTATTAATCATAAATATAATCTTGATTAATCATTTATTATTTTATAAGTTTATTTCTATATTTTTTGGTAATCTTAATTAATAAATTATACAATTATAATTATACTAATTTATTAATCATAACTATAATTTTAATCAATAATTTATAAATAAATATTTAGTTATAATCTTAATTAATAATTTATTAGTCTTAATTAAAATCTTAGTTACAACTTTAATTATAAATATTAATTACTATTTTATTATATTCTTAATTAATAATATATTAATCAAAATGAGGCTACACATTACTGAAGGCAACATGAGGCTGGAATTAGAAGCATACGCGTCGAAAGCACGCACTTCGAGGACAGACAACAGCGAATTCTGCTTCTCTTTCACAGACAACTTTCGCAGAGCCACTTCGACGTGCTTCGACAGGTTGGACGACAAAGAAGGCGTCGTCCCCCATGCACTCCTAGGACTCCTAGGACGAAGAAATATATATGGCATGGTGACCGATTGCATGTAGGGGTGAGCAAAACTCGGTTTAAAACCGAAAACCGATCCGAACCGAACCGAAATAAGGTTTCGGTTCGGTTTTTTTTAAACGGTTCGGTTGTCGGTTTAGAGGTTCGGTTTTTTTGGATTTTCGGTTCGGTTTTCGGTTTTTGGATTCGGTTTTCGAACCGAACCGAAAACCGAACTTTAAAACCGGTTTATATATATATATATATATATATATATATATATATATATATATATATAAAACCGAAAAACCGATGAACCGAACCGAACCAATTCGGTTCGGTTCAGGTTCGGTTCTGAACCAATTCGGTTCGGTTCGGTTTTGATTTGGTCGGTTCGGTTTTGAGTTCGGTTTTAATTTTTTCGGTTCGGTTCGGACCGAACCGAACCGATGCTCACCCCTAATTGCATGGAGATCTCCTACATCTCCTTGCTACATAAGTCCATTTTTTTTTTCTATTTTCTTTCTACCTTCTTTTATAATCTAATCTAGAGGGTTGGTTGCTGAGACAATATTAACTGATGGTACAATATGTGGAGACGAACATCAATTGTGTTTTAGAAAACTTGACGCGAGAATGCAAGTTATACACGTGTTACAACTTTTTTCCATTTTCATCGAGCACAAAAACTATTTCCTACTTAAAACATGGTTGTACCTGCTTAAATCTTAGTGTAGAGATTTTTAAGTGATTATTATTGCAATAGAGACTACATATATATAGGAGAGGCTAGCCTCCTCTCCTATCATTCTAGGCAATGTGGGACTAAAGCCCAATAACACTTAACACATATATCAACACTCCCCCTCAAGATGGACGAAAGATATTCACTAAACCCATCTTGTCACATCCTCTCATCATGCTGATAGAGCTAAGCCCCTTTGTCAGTCCATCTGCTACCTGATCTTTGGTTGGAACGTAACCCAGCTCTAGTACTCCTTTCTCCAGCTTTTCTTTGATGAAGAATCTGTCAATCTCGATATGCTTGGTCCTGTCATGCTGCACTGGATTGTTGGCAATACTAATAGCTGACTGGTTGTCACACCATAGCTTCATCTTGGCTCCATGGTCCAGCTTTAGCTCCGTCATCATATTCTTCAACCACAATAGTTTTGTGACTCCCAAGGCCATTGCTCTATACTCTGCTTCAGCTGTTGATCTAGCCACCACTGACTGCTTCTTACTCCTCCACGAGACCAAGTTGCCTCTTACAAATATGCAGTAGCCCGATGTGGATCTCCTGTCGTCAGCACAGCTAGCCCAGTCAGAATCACAATAGCCCTCGATGCTTACATGATTATTTCTTCTGAAGATCAGTCCCTTCCCGGGGGCTCCCTTCAAGTACCTCAGAATCTGGTATACTGCGTCCATATGACCCTTCCGGGGGTCATGCATATAGCGGCTCACTACACTGACCGCAAAGCTGATATCAGGTCGAGTGTGGCTCAAGTAGATCAACTTGCCCACCAATCTCTGATATCTATCCCGGTCAACTGGTTCTCCAGCTTCAGCATCCAGTTTGAACTTCTGGTCTATCGGTGTCGTAGCTGGTTTGCATCCCATCATCCCCGTTTTCGTAAGCAGGTCCAGTGCGTACTTCCTTTGAGAAAGAAAGATTCCCTCATTATCTCGAGCAATCTCAATTCCAAGGAAGTATCGAAGAGGGCCAAGATCCTTCACCTCGAACTCCTTGCCAAGCTTTCCTTTGAGTTGGGCGATCTCCTGCTCATCATCGCCTGTGATAATCATATCATCTACATATACCGCAAGCATGGTGATGTGGCCTCCACTTCGTCTAAAGAAGACAGTGTGATCAGCATTGATCTGCTGATATCTCATCCCTATCATTGCTCTCCTGAACCTGTCAAACCATGCTCGAGGAGACTGATTCAGTCTATAGAGGGACTTCTTCAGTCTGCAGACCTTGCCTTCTGTCTGTTTGGTGCCGAATCCTGGTGGTATCTCCATGTACACCTCCTCCACTAGATCCCCATGAAGAAATGCATTCTTCACATCCAGTTGGTGTAGCTTCTACCCTCTATTGGCTGCCAGGGAGATCAAGGTCCTGACAGTGCTCATCTTCGCCACTGGTGCAAAGGTCTCGTCATAGTCAATGTCCTACGTCTGACTGTATCCTTTTGCCACCAGTCGAGCTTTATAGCGCTCAACCTGTCCATCTGGGTTCTGTTTCACAGTAAAAACTCATTTGCATTCGACTGCTCTTTTTCCTTCTGGCAGTCTCACCAGCTCCCAAGTGTGATTCTTCTCAAGAGCTCCCAACTCCTCATGCATTGCTGCTTTCCACTTTGGATCGTTCTTGGCAACCTGCCAATTGTTAGGTACAGTAATACTATCCAAAGATGCTATAAATGCTCCATGAGAAAAAGAGATATGATCATATGAAACAAACTTAGCAAGGTCCCAACCATATCTGTCCGGAGGATTTTTCGTATTACTGCGAGTAGTCCTTCTTGTAGATAGTGGTTGAGGAGAAGTAGGAGGAATGATATCACCTGGGGAGGGTGGTGGTGTAGATGAGGAGGATGGTGGTGTCTCAGGAGTTGGGACAGACGCATGCAAGGGACTTAGCACTGGCACTGTAGGTACTGGTCCTGCAGTTTGCTTCTCTCTCCTGCTGTAGGTAAGTAACTCCCCCTGAGCCGTAGGCCTGATACTTCTTATCTCCTCCCCCTGTTATGCTTCACCTTCATGTTTCTCCTCAACCGTGTCTCTATGCCATACTTCTAGATCGGTTACCACCAAGTTCTCCATCTCCCCCTCTCGCCTTATATTGGTAGTATTAGGCGTGTTGTGCGAAGTTCCCTCCTGGCGGTAATATGGCTCATGCTCTCGGAAGTGGACATCCATACTAACGAACTTCTTCTCTACTGGACTCCAGCACACATATCCCTTCTGAGTCGCTGAGTAGCCCACGAAGATGCACTTAACTGCTCTGGGGTCAAGTTTCCCAACTGATGGTATGTTGTCTTTCACAAAGCACACATACCCGAATACCTTTAGTGGGAGTATCCCACTATTATTGCCTTGTAATACTTCACATGGGAACTTTCATCCCAGGACTTTTAAAGGCATCCTGTTGATAAGTTGAGCTGCTGTCAATACTGCATGTCCCCATAGATTTTGTGGGACATTCATGTCGATCATCATACTTGTTGCAGTCTCTAGAAGGTGTCGGTTCTTCCTTTCTGCTACTCCATTTTGTGCTGGTGTGTATGCATAGCTGGTCTAGTACTGTATTTCGTGTGCTGACAGGTACTCTGCAAGTGTCATGTTGGTGTACTCCGTTCCATTGTCAGACCTCAGTACCTTCACTACTGCATTGTACTGAGTCTGGATATGTTTATGGAAGTCCCGAAAGTAAGCAAATATTTCACTCTTATTTTTCATTAAATACAGCCAGGAGATGCGAGATGCACAATCAATAAAGGAGACAAAGTACTTATATCCATTCATAGTGTTAATAGCACATGGACCCCACACATCAGAATGTATTACCTCAAAAATAAGATAACTCTTATGACCAGTACCAATATATGAGCTTCTAGTAAGCTTTCCTAACTCGCATGCATCACATACTAATTTTTGTTTATTTAATTTTGCATACATCTCTGGATACAACTTACTTAGAGTATCAAAAGAAAAATGTCCCATCCTCTTATGATGAAGTATCAAAGTATCTTCAGTCCTCTACTGCAGCTTTTCCATTCCAGCCTTCTCTGCTATATATATCAATGCTGAGTCCAGTCCTTCCCGATCTAGGTACCACAGTCCCTCATGCTAGGTACCAGTCCCAAGTCTTCGTCCCATCCCTTTCTCCTGGAAGATCACCTTAGGAATATCAAAAGAAATAGTGCATTTTAGTTGGAGAATTATAGAACTAATAGACAAGAGACTGACTGGAAAGGATGGAGCATGTAACACATTGGATAATCTTACCAAATCTGTACAATTAACAATACCCTTACCGACCATTGGTTGGAAAGTACCATCTGCAGTCTGAATGGTGTCTGCTGGTGCTAGGTGAGTGTATGAAGAAAACTCACTAGCGTTCCCGGTCACATGCCGAGATGCTCCTGAGTCGATAATCCATTCTGACGTTTTAAGGGAAGACATAAATGCAAGAGTGAGTGACTCGTCAGTATCTTCTGATGGGTGAGCATACATAGCGGCGTTGCCTCCGAAGAATGGGGTGGATGTCTCCTCTGCTCCGCTCCTCTTGTCTCCTTCGGTCGACGCTCTTTGCTTTATCTCCAGCAGGTCCAGCAGTGCCTGATCCTCCTCAGTAAAGGTGCCACCAGCTCCTCCATTCCCTTCTGCCACCAGCAAGTTTGCCCGATAGCCTCCTCGGCCGCCTCGTCGGCCTCCTCGACCACGTCCACGTCCAATATATCCTCGTCCTCGTCCCCTCCGAAAAAATATATCGATGATGGCCCATCTCCCCGCAGTTGTAGCACTGCCGATTGTGTTGCCAGAGCTCTCCTTTGGATCCTGTATCGTCCGAGCTAGCAGCTGCTAGTGCTGACTTTGCTTCGGGGGGACCACCTGTCCCTATCTGTAATCTGATCCGCGTCTCCTCCTGGATCATGGCTGAGATAGCCTCCTCGAGACTAGGGATCTCTGGTTGGACGAGGAGAAAGGCTGTCCTCTGTGCAAATGCTGCAGTCAGCCCTTTGTGAAATTTCATCATCCTCTCCTGCAGGTACACATGTTTCTCCTTGCACTTCGGGTCCCCGCAGCTTGCCCGTTTCGAGGAGTGATCATAATCCAGCCAGAGACGCTCCAACTCCGTAGCGTACTCCTGCACCGTCTTCTCCCCTTGTACGGTGTCATCGATCTCCCCTTTTATCTAGAAGATCCGTAGGTTGTTTCCCACGCCATCATAGGTTCTCCTCAACTTCTCCCATACGTCTTTCACCATCTCAATGCCATCTACTGTGGAAGCAATAGACTAGACTAAGGAATTGAGAAGCCAGATGTAAATCACCATATGAGTGGATTTTCACTCGTCGCGTCCTGTTGAGCTCTCTTCCGGCTCTGTCTTCTCGCCCGTCAAGAATTTCTCCTGGTTCTTTCCTGCAAGGGTTCTTCTCACCCGCTGTGACCAACTCAGATAGGTGGCTGGTCCATCCAACTTCAGATCGATGGAGGGTAATTCCAACTTTGGCGGCGCTCGTGTCGTGCTATCACCAGCCGACACCTTTATCAACTTCATCAACGTCGCCACATCGTCAGCATCTAGCTTCTTGAGGATCGCCTCCATCGATGCTTCTTCTCGATCACGTCACACTTGCTCCACAACTGACGCTTGTCCTCGTCGTCCTCACCTCAATCCGAATATATCTGGTTTCATCGTATCTAGACATCATCGGCATCTCCTTGAGAATCTCATATGAGATAAATCTTCAAGAACGATTTTAGGCTTCCCTACACTGTAGGTGCCACAGATGAAATAAATCTCAAGTTTAGGCTTACCTACACCGTAGGTGCCACAGATGAGATAAATCTCAAGTTTAGGCTTACCTACACAATAGGAGCCCTAAAAGTGGTGTGCACGGAGGCACCCACGACAGCAGCAGCGGCAGTAACAGCCGCAGCAGCGGCACAGCCGCAACGGCTCAGTGGTGGCTGCAGCGGGAGCGGCGCGGCAGTGGCAGCGGCACAGCAGCGGCGGCGTGGGGGGAGGGGGGGAAGGGAGGGCGAGGTTAGGGGTAGGGTTTGTGTGGAGAGGGTGGCTCTGACAGTATTCTAAGCAAGATTAGGCTTTGATACCATGTAGAGATTTTTAAGTGATTATTATTGCAATAGAGACTACATATATATAGGAGAGGCTAGCCTCCTCTCCTATCATTCTAGGCAATGTGGGACTAAAGCCCAATAACACTTAACACATATATCAACACTTAGCCTGCAATTAAAAGTCATGGAGATATTTCCCTTTTTTGGGTTCTTTGGAAGCTATAAGTCCATTTTCCCAGTATTAGAAGCTCCAATATCAGAGAGAATTTCTTTGGGATAACAAATGTGTTCCTATGTTGACATAGGCAGCCTAGGCTTGCAGGTTAGAGAGGAGGCACCTCGCTTGTGTGTGTGTGTGTGTATTTATATATGACTGCACTTATGGAGGCAGGAGCAGGTAGAAGATGCTGGTGGAGATGGCTAATTCAATATGGTTGTGTTTTAGATGAAAAAGATGGGGCTGGTTCTGTATTAAAAGGAACAAGTATGGTATAGTACAAGGAAGAAGTATGGAGAGGGAGATAAATGGAGGTTGTTTCGGAGAAACGAGGAAGAGGTGTATAGAGTGTTGTGGATGGAGATGGAGAGATAGGTTTGGTTGAGAGAGAGAGAGAGAGAGAGAGTTGGTATGGGGTTGATGCAAAGTTATGGTTTTATTAGAGGAAGAAGATGGAATCTAGGGGACGAAATTTAGGGATAGGGTTTTGGAAGTAGAGGGTTCTGTGGGAGTGTTTAATTTTAGAGGGAGGATGAAGAATTAAGTAGGATCACCCTAGCTCTGATATTATGTCAGAAGAATATATTTTGATAACGTTCAGATACTATTGAAATGGTATTGTATGCTTTCTAACTTATGTGGGGCTAAGATAGATATGTATGTAACCATAGAAACTATAAACTGGTATAATTTTTATTCATTCAACCAAAGAGCATCCTCCAAGTTTTCCTAAACTAAAATGTAGACAAAGAGACGAGAAGATATTAACTGCTGAGGTAATTGTGTTTGTTTTTATTGCACAAGCTTAAAAGTGAAAGGAATGATGTCCCTACAATGATCATCTCTGGGATACAAACCAACATCAATATAAAGTAATTAAGTACAATTTACAAAAACTTTTGGAAGGACAAATAGAATGTACTGTCATAGTATGTGCATGGCATTATGGTGGTTTAAGTTGGTGGATGGGAGAGGTGTAATGGTATATCCTGCCACTAGGTAGCAGTTAGTCAATTAACTGTGAACTTCCAGAATTGGCCTGTAAATGTGTCTACTAGATATGTTGTGGCCATTTATTGTAGATGCGAATGTTTCTTTATTACCAAGTTCAACTACGGAAACTCAATTAAGAACTTATAATAGCCATGTGAAAAAATTTTATTCTGCAAAATGCCAATGTCGACTACACTAGAAGAGTTTCTACTTATTGTTGTTGCTAAATTTTGCCTTGATACATCCCTTGATTTCCAATCCATTAAGACTTTAGATTTTAGAAGCCAAAATCTTCTAGTAGGTTAACGAATCTCAGTAAAAATCTCGATTAAGCAATTCTTACTTAGGAAAGTCTTGGGAGCTCGTTTTTCAGTTAACGGGAGTACGTTCCCCGGCGATATGAGTGCTTCTCATAACATGATCAGAATTTTAGAAGGCGACATAAATTTCGAGAAGAATGTTGGAAAATTTTATATACACGTTCATCAAAGTAAAAAAGAAACCAAGGATTACTTATCTTGACACCATAAAAATCAGTAAAAATCATCCATCAGGACATTCTTCAAGTTGTAAGCCTCATGACACGATTCGTTGTAAATGTGAGAGTGAACATGAGCGGCTGCAACATTTGGTCTAGCGCGTAATCTATGTCTTATATCAATAAAGAGAATTTTTTCGGTTCATACTTGTGTAATTCGACTTTTCTGCTTGGGGACTATCTGTGCGACTCTGAGAGTTAGTATCACGCCCCAATTCCAAACTACTGGAAACGGGGTTATGACATGTCCAGCTATTGCTACAAAATACTAAATATCCCGTAATATGATTAATGTTGTCTATGGACAAGGGGGTGCATACTACAATCAAGTCACCTAGGGTGTACGCAGAGCATCTATGTCTCAATTTGATGTAGCGTAGAATCCCAGTCCCTTTAGGATTCCTTTCCTCATGGATTCCTTTTTCTTTTCTTTACTTTTTTTTTTATAATCCTATTTATGATAAGATTCTTATTTTGACTTTATCTTTTATTAGGATAGATTTTATCTTTATTTTATTAGGATTAGGTTGTCACAAAAGCCCTATAAATAGGCACCTTTTGTATACAATTGGGAACAACTT
Organism: Iris pallida; assembly: GCA_029216955.1. NCBI lineage: Eukaryota > Viridiplantae > Streptophyta > Magnoliopsida > Asparagales > Iridaceae > Iris > Iris pallida. The sequence continues at coordinate 1,335,634 of JANAVB010041815.1, read as the reverse complement.
TTAATCAATAAAATTCTTCTTTAAAGTTTGAGATTTGTTCTCTTATTTTCTTGGTCGTGGACTCGACTGTTCCGTGGATTCGGAAGCCCCTCGTTTGAGGTTTTCAAGCAACCTTCGTGCGGACCCCTCACAAGGCCCTCCGTCGGAGTTTTTGCGGCACCGCTTCGCTCTCACCGATCGACTTGGCCATTGCCAAGCACGAAGGTAAGCCCGTTCCGCTATCCCGCTGCGTCAAGTGGTATCAAAGCCCCACAGATCGAGGGTTCTAATTCGTTTGGAAACCTTTGGGAATCTTTCTTTCTCAAAACAACAATGGCGAAACTTGTCATGTCATGTCTGACAAATTGGATAGAGTGCTGGGATTTCTTGGAATCAAATCCAACGAAGTCGTTGATATTACGGAAATACCGTCTACAGAGACGAGAGACGCAAATGCTCGTCCTACTACCAGTCGTACACAAAAGGGTCCGCATCGTGGTCACAACAGTGGGGCCCCTCACAAGGAATACTGTGAAGACAGCGACGACGATGATTTCAGCCTGCAGGGATCCCATCGTCAGGGCCTCCAAACCATCTATGTAAACCAACAACGACGGAGTCATGCATACCAACGACGGGGATAAGGTGACTACGAAGGAGGAGGTGATTTCAAAATGAAGATGAATCTTTTCTCTTTCAACGTTCGACTGCACATTGAAGACTTTCTTGACTGGCTCACAGAAGTAGAACGCTTCTTCGAATACATGAACATCCCTGAAGAGAGAGGTTTACCTTGTAGCCTATAGGCTCAAGGGAGGTGCCTCTGCTTGGTGGGAACAACTCGAGCACATCCGTGCGAGAGTCGGCAAAGCTTATGTACGGAGTTGGCCAAAGATGCGACGACTGCTACGATAAAGATTTCTACCTCCAGATTATCAACAGATTCTCTATCGTCGATATCAAAATTGCACACAAGGTGCACGAACTATAGCTGACTACACAGAAGAATTCTTCAGACTTTCGTCCCGTAATGATATGTACGAAACAGATCTTCAACAGGCGACCCGTTATCTTGGCGGCCTAAGGAAAGACATCCATGATCAACTATACCTGCAGAATATATACACACTCGGTGAAGCAATCACCTTTGCAGAGAAGGTAGAACAAAAGATTGAGAAGTTTAAGAGTCCACAGAGCCGTTTCAGTGCTAACAACCATGGATCAATAACAAAGGATGATTGGACACCAAATCAAGCTGCCAACTATTCCAAAAAGGACAAAGGGCCAGCATACCCTAATTCTCTCTCCCAGACGACACCTTCAAAAGTACAGGTCCCACAACAAGTTGCCAAACCTCAACAAACTGCCAATCCATACAGCAAACCAAGATGAAACAAGTGCTACCGTTGCAATGAAGTCAGACATCTGTGCAACAACTGCCCCCTTAGAGCACAAGTTGCCTTTGCTGACTACGAAGACGAAGAGGGAGGAAAAGAACACTCAGGAGAAGAAGAGGTCCTTCCGAAGATGATGGTGAACAACTAGTGTGTGTCGTTAGGCGTCTGCTACTAGCCCCAAAGATTGAAGAACCACCCCAGTGCCACAATGTCTTCCGAACCCGATGCAAGGTCAAAGACAAGTTATGTGACATCATCATTGACAACGGGTGTACAGAGAACATTGTTTCAAGACTAATGGTAGAGAAGATGAGACTGACCAAAGAAGCACACCCAGCTCTATATAAGATTGGCTGGATTCAACGGGGACACAACATGGTCGTCTCTGAAGTTTGTCGCATACCCTTCTCCATCGGAAAGACCTATAAAGATGAAGTCATGTTCGATATTGTCGACATGGACTCTTGTCACATCATCCTCGATCGGCCATGGCAATTTGACAAAAATGCCACATACCGGGGAAGAGACAACACATATTCTTTCCTTCAAGATAGACGTCTCACTCTTCATCTATTAGCACCGGATGATATTCCTAAGACCAGTCCACAACAACAAAAGACCGTAATGATTGTTGACGGTCAAGAACTTGAAAGTGGTCTTGAGAAACAAGAAGAACTCTATGCATTGGTTGTATCGGGTAAAGTCGAAGTATTCCATACCAACATTCCTGAATTAGTCCAGCCTTTACTACAAGAGTTCCGCGACATCATGCCGAATGAACTGCCTAGCGAATTTCTACCAATGAGAAACATTCAACATGAAATAGATCTCATTCCAGGTTCTAGACTTCCAAATATTCTACATTATCGGATGAGCCCCAATGAATGCAAAATCCTCCAAGACCAAGTTGAAGAATTGGTCCAAAAGGGATTGATCAGAGAGAGCCTCAGTCCTTGTGCAGTTCCCGTCTTGCTAGTGCCAAAGAAAGACGGGTCGTGGCGTATGTGCATCGACAGTTGGGCTATCAACCGCATCACCGTTAGGTATTGCTTTCCCATCCCTCGACTAGAAGACATGTTGGATATGCTTGTTGGGTCTACAATTTTCTCAAAAATCGATTTGAAGAGCGGATACCATCAAATCCGAATTCGACCTGGTGATGAATGGAAAACTGCTTTCAAGACCCGTGAAGGACTCTACGAATGGCTTGTTATGCCTTTTGGACTTTCAAATGCACCAAGCACGTTCATGCGCCTTATGAATCAAGTTTTGAAGCCATTGATAGGAAAGTTCGTAGTCGTCTACTTTGACGATATCCTGATTTATAGCCAGAGCCAAACTGACCATCTGAAGCACCTCAGGGAAGTTCTCAAACTTCTCCGAATTAATAAACTCTATGTCAATCTCAAGAAGTGTAGCTTTCTTACTAACCAACTCATTTTCTTGGGATTTGTTATTAGCGCCAGTGGCCTCAGTGTTGATGAAGAGAAGATTAGAGCAATTCGCGACTGGCCCACTCCAAAGACAACGACTGAAGTACGAAGCTTTCATGGCCTCGCTAATTTTTACCGACGATTCATTCGTAACTTCAACACTATTGTAGCACCATTGACAAAATGCATGAAGAAAGGAAAATTTATCTGGACTCCTGAAGCCGAAGCCAGTTTTATACTCATCAAGGAGAAGTTATCTACGGTGCCAGTCCTATCACTGCCCAACTTTGACAAGCTGTTTGAAGTCGAATGTGATGCCAGCATAGTGGACGTTGGTGCTGTACTAATACAAGAAGGAAGACCAATTGCCTTTCGTAGCGAGAAGCTAAGTGAAGCTCAACGAAAATGGTCAACTTATGAGCAGGAGTTCTACTCGATCGTACAAGCCATCAAAGAATGGGAGCACTACCTCATCCAACGGCCATTTATCCTACATACAGACAATAAAGCTTTATCTTTCATAGACAATCCCCGTAACACAAATCGAATGCATGCTAGATGGATTCAGTTTCTTCAGCGCTTCTCCTATACCATCAAGCACAAGGCCGGAGTTCAGAACAAAGTAGCTGATGCCTTAAGCCGTCGAGCCGACCTCCTCATCACTTTACATCAAGAGGTCATCGGGTTTGAATACCTCAAGGAACTCTACCCGGAAGACAAAGATTTTCAACAAGCATGGGAAGATTGTCAACCAAACGAAGCTGCAAATGGATATCACATCCAAGAAGGCTATCTCTTCAAAGGAAATCAGTTGTGCAATCCTCGTAGTTCCTTGCGGGAACATATTATTAGAGAGCTCCATGGTGGAGGTCTCGGTGGACATTTCGGTCGAGATAAGACGCTAGCCATAACCGAAGAAAGATATTATTGGCCGCAATTGGGAAAAGAAGTTGAGGGACATGTCCGCAGTTGTCCTATATGCCAAGTTGCCAAGGGCCAAGAACAGAATACTGATCTTTATATGCCTCTTCCAATTCCCGAAGGACCTTGGGAAGACATTTCCATGGACTTTATTCTTGGCTTACCACGAACACAGCGCGGTGCTGATTCTATCTTTGTCGTGGTAGACAGATTCTCTAAGATGGCACACTTTATTCCATGTCGTAAGACATCCGACGCGACTCATATTGCTCTCCTTTTCTTTCGAGAAGTCGTGCGTCTTCATGGTGTGCCAAAGTCAATCACTTCAGATAGAGATACTAAATTTCTGTCACATTTCTAGAGAACATTATAGGAAAATTGGATACATCACTACAATATAGCAGTACTAGTCACCCACAAACTGACGGACAAACAGAGGTCGTGAACTGCACACTTGGAAACATGTTGCGAAGCTTAGTTGGAACACGACCTAAGCAGTGGGATCTGGCTTTATCACAGGCTGAATTTGCTTATAACTGCATGCCTAACAGATCAACTGGAAAAGCACCGTTTGCCATTGTCTACTCACATCAGCCACGACATGTTTTGGACCTCGTCTCTCTGCCTAAGACTCCGGGTCGAGACATTGGTGCTGAGCATATGTTAGAGCGACATCAATTAATACATAATGAAGTGAAACAACAACTTGAAGAATCTTATACCAAATATAAAGCAGCTGCTGATTAGTGCCGCCGCCGTAAGGTCTTTCATGAGGGAGACTTGGTCATGGTTTACTTACGTAAGGAACGTTTTCCTACTGGCTCCTACAACAAATTGGTGAAGAAGAAGATCGGACCATTTCAAGTTCTACGCAAGCTAAATGACAATGTTTATGTGATTGATCTCCCTGAAGACATGTATATCTTTCCAACCTTCAATGTCGCCGATCTTTATGAATACTTTCTACCTGGCGAACCGCTTTATTCTGATAAGAACTCAGGGACGAGTTCTTTTGAAGCAGGGGAGACTGATGTAGCGTAGAATCCTAGTCCCTCTAGGATTCATTTCCTCTTGGATTCCTTATTCTTTTCTTTACTTTTTTTTATAATCCTATTTATGATAGGATTCTTATTTTGACTTTATCTTTTATTAGGATAGATTTTATCTTTATTTTATTAGGATTAGGTTGTCACAAAAGCCCTATAAATAGGTACCTTTTGTATGCAATTGAGAACAACTTTTAATCAATAAAATTCTTTTTTAAAGTTTGAGATTTGTTCTCTTATTTTCTTGGTCGTGGACTCGATTGTTCCGTGGATTCGGAAGCCACTCGCTTGAGGTTTTCAAGCAACCTTCGTGCGGACCTCTCACAAGGCCCTCCGTCGGAGTTTTTGCGGCACCGCTTCGCTCTCACCAAGCAACGGTGGTCCAGTTATCGTCATCACCGATCGACTTGGCCATTGCCAAGCACGAAAGTAAGCCCGTTCCGCTATTCCGCTCCGTCACAATTATTCAAACAAGAAGTAGTAATACAGAACATGTAAGATACAACAGTAAGACATTCCAAACGTTCTATCAAAATGATCTAGAGTTAGCTACCAGAACAATAGCTAGAAGAGTGATAATATTACACAATTGAAATCAGCTGTAGTGTGAATACATTACACAAATGTAGGAAACTAATGTCCAAAATACTAGACTAACAAGTGCCGGTGGCTAAACGTCCAAAATAGAACGAGTGCATAATAAACAAGCGGTAAAGAAGAAACTCACTCGTGTCCTTCAACGGTCATCCTTCTGGTGTGCGCCATTGTTCGGAAGCAATTACGCTGGATCCTCGGGTCCAGACACTAAACCTGGTCATGCAAAACAAGTGGGGTCAGACCCCAAATAGCAAGTTCCATAAGGAAGCACAAAATGAAGAAATAAAACCAGAAATAAAAGTATACATGATACAAAATGCATGAACCCAGCTGCCCAGAATCACATGCGTATTCCCTATCACCGAGACAATACGACACTCCTATACCAAACAAGGACAAGAAGCGTCGTATCACATTGAGATATAATGCATCCTTTAATTTAGGTTAAGCTATAGATTTCTACATCGTAGTTCGGTTCATGTTCTACCGTAGCACACTAGTCCAACCCTACAACCAAACAAGGACAAAGGTTGAACCACCGCATCACGACAATCCATATTCCTAAGCTACTAAACAGAATAGCAATACACAATCAGGTACAAGTAGTATATCATGCCATGATATAAGCTAAGATATAACTATATTTTCGCTTCATGTCACGGCCTAATGTAGCACAATAACTCAACCTTACAACCAAATAAGTACAAGGGTTGAACTACCGTACCACATCAGTTCATGCTCCTAAGATACCAACAAGTCTCTACTTGAATCGGCCAGTCAGTCATATGGCTTGTTTTGTGAAGTCTGGGTTATCCCAGGAAAGATGCATATAGGAGCCCTCTGATTGTACTGTCTAGCTGAAGCAATAATAGCGCGTAGTACTTAGATAGGCACCGGTCGCTCGTAAAGTCACCGTGCAATTGATCACATACCATGTATATATATATATATATATATATATATATATATATATATATATATATATATATATATATATATATATATATATAGAGAGAGAGAGAGAGAGAGGATAAGGGAGGTGAGGTGCCACCCTATGGAGGGTGTCTACTTGTCACCCCCCACATGCTATCATCATGCACCCATGTGCATGATGATAGCATGGGGGGGGTGACAAGTAGACACCCTCCCGTGAGGTGGCACCCTACCTCCCTTATTCTCTATAGAGGATAAGGGAGGTGAGGTGCCACCCTATGGAGGGTGTCTACTTGTCACCCCCCACATGCTATCATCATGCACCCATGTGCATGATGATAGCATGGGGGGGTGACAAGTAGACACCCTCCCGTGAGGTGGCACCCTACCTCCCTTATTCTCTATAGAGGATAAGGGAGGTGAGGTGCCACCCTATGGAGGGTGTCTACTTGTCACCCCCCACATGCTATCATCATGCACCCATGTGCATGATGATAGCATGGGGGGTGACAAGTAGACACCCTCCCGTGAGGTGGCACCCTTCCTCCCTTATTCTCTATAGAGGATAAGGGAGGTGAGGTGCCACCCTATGGAGGGTGTCTACTTGTCACCCCCCACATGCTATCATCAAAGAGGTAGGTTCTGTTCATAAGTTTCGAGGACGAAACTTTTTCTTAGTTGGTTATGGTGTAGTGCCCCGTCCCTACATCGTGCCCCGTTGACTCGTCCACGGGGTGCGCGAGAAAGGAACACTGTTGCTATCGACTCGGTCGGGACCGATAGGTCGGGATCGATCGAATCGATCGAACGGGAACGGTTGAATTAAGATCCATTCCACGTTATGGGATGGATTCTTCGGAACCAAGTCCCATATTCAGCGGGTTGCGTCTCGAGGATTGACTTTGCGGCTGAGTCGGGAGAGACCTCCCGTTGCTCTGCTTTTCACGCCGCTTGCGTTGGTTTTGGCTTTGGTTTTCCGAATGCGTTTTCGTGAATGTTTTCGATGGTTTTCATGGTTTACATTTCGAGCTCGCATTTCCTATCGAACTCTTGCATAATACAGTGTTCTAATCGGTTGCTTGTGCGATTTCAGGTGATCGCGTAGGCGACGTCTAGCGCAGCCAACAAGTCCCTCGCCTCAAGCAAAACTCAAGGTGAGTGGCTGACCCCCTTCGTCTCGACCCTCTATTTCAAATGAGAACTCGGGTAATGTTACAAAAAATTAAATGATTCGCTTGCAGAATACTAGTCTTGTATGTTAGAAGGGAAAAAGAAATGTGTTGTGTTGAAAAGAGATATAATTAATTCATGCCTGCAAAACGACCAAGTAAATGAATCGAACACATAACAAGCCCCAACGGTATCCTAAAAATACACCATGTTAACCTATCATGGACTTGGACAACTTGTCGACAAGGGGAATGGTTTCTTCGAGCGGCGACCCGGGGCCACGGGACCGACTCGGCCTAGGAAGAAACTGGTTTTAGCCGAGCTGGGTAATAGGCAATCGGTAAGACGGGGGCTTGCATCGGGGCTCGCTACTTGCGTTGTAAGGGTCCCGTATTACCAGGCTATGTCCAAGATGGCTGGTTAGGCCAATTGACCTCCATATCAAACACTTGATATAAATTGTTATAAACTAACATGGTAAGTTTTATGTCGCACGGCGCGCTCCGCCGAAAGAAACCTTGGTGTAACCTAATGCTTCTTATGAAAACATCTAGGATGGTTAGAAAGACCACTGAATGAGCAAGTTGTATGATTTTATCAAATTCTTGAACCAAATGAGAGCCTGGAAATTAATTAGCCACTCGCCAGTACATGTTGATTGTACTGATCCTCGCTCTCTATACAGGTGCGATAGATCTGGAAGGGCGTGCTACGTAAAGGGAAGCAACGCTCGTATTTTGAAGCTTCGTCCGTGCATTGAAGCTTGGATCAACCCTTTTGAAGACTCCGCTGTTGAAGCATCGAAGACAGATGGAGCGCCTTCCCACCATCCCAGGTGGTTTGTAATTTTGGTTGTAAAGTCAATGGATGAATGTATGAAATGGCTATCTCGTCGACCTTCATTTTGTAATGGAGTCAGTTTGTAAAAAGCCCGCGCGGCGCCTTTGTATCGAGTCTGTAAAATGATGTTTCATTATCAATAAAGCGTATGTTCCCTTCTCTATAATGTGTGTTCAATTTACTCTGCGCATTCTGCTGTTGTTGTGTTTCGGATAACAATTATGACTATGCCTTGTGCAAGCGCAACTTAGGCTTGCACGGCATCACGCCCGGGGGACGACTATCGATTCTACGAAATCGGGGCGTGACATAATGGTATCAGAGCACGGCTTTACGTCCTTGGCCTCTAGTGTCGAGTTTTCTAGTCTCAAATCGTTGGTCTCGTGTCGATGAGATACGTCGTTCCATACAAGGGAGTCCGTAATAAGTTTGGTTACTAATGCATTTTTACCTTCAAATCCCAGAAGGTGCGACGGTGAATGTGGCGAACGAAGAAAGTGCTTCGAGCGGCTCGAGTAGCTCGAGGCCCGGACCCTCAAACTGATGCCATGGGACGGATGTTGCGCATGCTGGAAGCGCAATAACAACAAGCTCTGGAGAATCAACGCCTGAATGAGCAACATCGACGGGAGACGGAGGCACATCGACGGGAGGTAGAGGCACGCCAGACCCAGTTCGAGGCCCGATTCGATGCACAATTCAAGTTGCAGCAGAAGCAGCTTGATACTCTTCAGCAGATAGTACAGACGGTGGTGGCCAACAATAACAACTCTACGACAACTCCTGCCGTGACCGAGCCTGCGGCCAGACAAAGTGATGTCGATCCGGAGGCACCCGAGCCTACATATGCAACACCGAGAAGTTCTAACTTCGACGTGTCGAAATTCACAAAAAGTTGCCGTACTTCCTTCTACGGCACAGAAGATCCCTCCTTGGCGATCGACTGGTTAGAGGAACTGGAAGACAAGTTCGAGCTGCTAGACGTCGAAGAGTCCAAGAAAGTCGCATGCGCTCAACTTCTACTCCGGTCGAACGCGCACGACTGGTGGGCCGTACAAAAGCGAGCGATCAGACGCGACGACGAGACAGCAGCAATTTCTTGGGCCACCTTCCGCGAGGCGTTCGAGATCGAGTACCTCCCCGAAGCCGTTCGACAAGAGAAGGAGAATGAATTTATGCAGCTAAGGCAAGGGAATATGACGGTGCGGCAGTATACAACAGAGTTCAACAAGTTAGCCAAGTTTGCTGGACAATACCTGCATTCCATGGCGAGTCGTGCACGACGGTTCGAAGTGGGCCTACGGCCATCTATTTCCGCCCATGTGTCCGTTCCAAAATACCCAACGATGGGGGAGTCTCTCAACCACGCCCTCCGCCTTGAAAGCCAATACCCTCCAGGTGCTGCCGGCGCTGTGCATACCTACAATCACAAACGCCCTAGCCACGCGGGAGGAAACAACGTGACCAAGCGTCCGAACAACGGGCCCCAAGGCGGATATCAAGGGCGTAATCCACGGTACTGCAACCGATGTCACCGAGTCGGTCACACGATCGACTACTGCCGGATACCAGAGGATGGATGCTGGAACTGTGGCAAGAGGGGCCACAAACGTGATGAGTGTCCAACCAGAAGGCCGAACCCAACGGCGCCCCAACAGCTCCGTCCAGGGAATCAAGTTCCAGCGCCTCGAGCCCATCAGCCCGCACCGCAAAATGGCCAGGACCGTCGCCCCAATGCCCAGGGCCGCGTCTATGCCATGACTCGAGATGAAGTGCTTGCGTCAGATACGGTCGTGACAGGTATACTTAGTTTCAATAATGTGCCTGCTCGTGTACCTATTTGATTCAGGTGCTTCGCATAGTTTTATATCGGCGGACTTTGCCGCCGAGCACAAATTTCCTGTAATATCATTAGACCTCGACCTTAGCGTAAGCACACCTTCCGGCACACCATACTCACAAACCTAGCCTGCGCTGACGGGATTATCTGTATCGGCGGTCAAAAGATAGGTCTCGATGTGATAGTTCTAGATATGAAGGACTTTGACATCATTCTGGGAATGGATTGGCTCGGGCCGTGCAACGCAACCATAGACTGCGCCAGAAAGACGGTCACTTTTCGCATACCAGGAGTGCCTGAATTCTGTTTTTCATGTGGTGAGGCGTCGTCGTCCTGCATGCTGATCTCGGCGATTTCTGCTCGGAGGATGCTGCATTCTGGGTGCGAAGGCTATTTGGCGTCAGTCCGAGACATGCGACAGGATGTTGCAAACGCGGGTCAGACCGACGTTGTGGCAGAATTCCCGATGTGTTCCCGGATGAGCTACCCGGCATGCCCCCCGATCGAGAAATCGAGTTCAGCATTGATACATTTCCCGATACTCGACCGATTTCCAAGGCCCCGTACAGAATGGCTCCCGCCGAGCTGAAGGAACTCAAAGTCCAACTACAAGAGTTACTCGATAAAGGGTTTATTCGGCCTAGCGTTTCACCGTGGGGAGCGCCCGTATTGTTCGTAAAGAAGAAGGATGGGTCCCTGCGTCTGTGCGTCGATTACCGGGAGCTGAATAAGGCCACCATCCGGAACAAGTACCCATTGCCCCGCATAGACGACTTATTCGATCAACTGCAAGGCGCCTCGGTATTTTCGAAGATTGATCTCCGCTCAGGCTATCATCAACTCAAGATCAAGTCAGACGACGTGCAAAAGTCCGCCTTTCGCACTCGTTACGGCTACTACGAGTTCCTGGTGATGCCATTCGGCCTGACGAACGCCCCTGCCGCCTTCATGGATCTGATGAATCGGATATTTCGACCCTTTCTTGATAAATTTGTCGTAGTCTTTATTGACGATATTCTGGTCTACTCGAAAGACAGGGCGCAGCATGCAGAACATCTGCGGACCGTACTCCAGACACTTCGAGAGAATCAGCTATATGCAAAGCAGAGTAAGTGCGAATTTTGGCTCAGCAGCGTATCCTTTCTGGGTCACATCATTTCGTCCGAAGGTATTGCAGTCGATCCGAAGAAGGTGGAAGCCGTTGCTGATTGGAGGCGGCCTGCGTCTGCTAGTGAGATTCGAAGCTTTCTTGGTTTGGCGGGATACTATCGACGCTTCGTGAAAGACTTCGCGAAGATTGCATCGCCATTGACTCGCCTCACTCAAAAGGGAGTCGCGTATGAGTGGTCGGATGACTGTGAAGCTTCATTCCAGGAGCTAAAACGGCGATTGATTTCGGCACCTATACTCGCGCTTCCGGATGGGCCAGAGGGTTTTCAGATATTCAGCGATGCTTCAGGCCAGGGCTTGGGATGTGTGCTCATGCAGCGGAACAAGGTGATATCCTTCGCCTCGAGACAATTGAAGCCGCACGAGAAGAACTATCATACGCACGACTTGGAGTTAGCGGCAATTGTGTTCGCATTGAAATTGTGGCGTCACTATCTATATGGTGTGGCGTGCGCGATCTATACCGACCACAAGAGCCTCAAGTATCTCTTCACTCAGAAGGAGTTGAACTTGCGACAGCGGCGCTGGCTCGAACTGATAAAAGACTATGACTTGACGATCGACTACACTCCGGACAAGGGAAATGTGGTGGCGGACGCTCTGAGTCGGAAATATCTTGCCTCGCTATCCATCAACCGCAGACTACTACAAGATTTAGAAGAAATGGGCATCGATCTCCGGGTTCGATTCAGGGATATACGGTTGGCGCAGCTGCAGTTAGAGCCGAGTTTGCTGGAAAAGATCAAGACCGCTCAGAAGGATGATCCGTACCTGAAGAAAATGCGCGAGCGAATTTCAACAGGTAGTGCGACCGACTTTGCGGAAGACAAGACCGGCGTGCTGAGAATGAATGGCCGACTATGTGTTCCGGATGATTCAGAACTACGAAAGGAGATAATGTCGGAGGCCCATTATACGAAATATACATTGCATCCAGGCAGTACCAAGATGTATAAGGACCTCCGTACGACCTTCTGGTGGCACGGGATGAAGAGAGATGTGGCGCTCTTCGTGTCGCAATGCATGGCCTGTCAGCAGGTGAAAGCTGAACATCAACGACCGGGCGGGGAGATGCAGAACCTTGCCATTCCAGAGTGGAAATGGGATCATGTCACGATGGACTTTATTGTTGGCCTGCCGAAGACACCACGGGGGAGCGACGCTATCTGGGTCATCGTCGATCGACTAACCAAGTCAGCGCACTTTATTGCCATCAAAGTTACTTGGAGCGTTGATCGCCTGGCACAGATTTATCTTGATGAGATAGTACGGCTGCACGGAGTTCCAGTATCCATCGTCTCTGATCGGGATTCACGGTTCATGTCGCGATTCTGGAGTAGCCTTCAGTCGGCGCTGGGTACCAAGTTGCAGTTCAGCTCAGCTTACCATCCTCAGACCGACGGCCAAACGGAGCGCGTTAATCAGATTCTCGAAGACATGCTACGGCTCTGCGCAATTGACTTCAAATCAAGCTGGGACGTCCACCTACCGTTGGCGGAATTTGCATACAACAATAGCTACCAGTCCAGCATCCAAATGGCGCCGTATGAAGCTTTGTACGGCCGGAAGTGCAGATCGCCTATTTGCTGGGATGAAGTCGGGGAACGACAGATACTCGGCCCGGAACTGGTGGAACAGACTGCTGGAGAAGGTCAAGCTCATTCGGCAAAGACTGAAGATTGCACAGAGTCGGCAAAAGAGCTACGCCGATACCCATCGAAGACCGCTTGAGTTCCAGGTGGGCGATCATGTGTTCCTGAAGGTGTCGCCTATGCGAGGAGTCACTCGGTTCGGCACGAAGGGGAAGCTGAGTCCGAGATTCGTTGGGCCGTTTGAAATACTCGAGCGGGTCGCCCCAGTGGCCTATAAAATTGCCCTACCGCCGGCGCTCGAAGGTGTGCACAACGTCTTCCACGTCTCCCAGCTGCGGAAGTACGTGCACGACCCTAGCCACGTGGTGCATTTTGGCCAGCTGGAGCTAAAGTCCGACTTATCCTACGTCGAAGTGCCAGTTCAAATCTTAGAACGCAAGGATAAGCTGCTGCGGAATCGGACGATCCCTCTCGTTCGCGTACTTTGGAGGAACCATGCGGCAGAAGAGTCGACATGGGAACTCGAGTCTGAGATGAAGGAAAAGTTTCCTTCATTATTTTCATAGAGGTAGGTTCTGTTCATAAGTTTCGAGGACGAAACTTTTTCTTAGTTGGTTATGGTGTAGTGCCCCGTCCCTACATCGTGCCCCGTTGACTCGTCCACGGGGTGCGCGAGAAAGGAACACTGTTGCTATCGACTCGGTCGGGACCGATAGGTCGGGATCGATCGAATCGATCGAACGGGAACGGTTGAATTAAGATCCATTCCACGTTATGGGATGGATTCTTCGGAACCAAGTCCCATATTCAGCGGGTTGCGTCTCGAGGATTGACTTTGCGGCTGAGTCGGGAGAGACCTCCCGTTGCTCTGCTTTTCACGCCGCTTGCGTTGGTTTTGGCTTTGGTTTTCCGAATGCGTTTTCGTGAATGTTTTCGATGGTTTTCATGGTTTACATTTCGAGCTCGCATTTCCTATCGAACTCTTGCATAATACAGTGTTCTAATCGGTTGCTTGTGCGATTTCAGGTGATCGCGTAGGCGACGTCTAGCGCAGCCAACAAGTCCCTCGCCTCAAGCAAAACTCAAGGTGAGTGGCTGACCCCCTTCGTCTCGACCCTCTATTTCAAATGAGAACTCGGGTAATGTTACAAAAAATTGAATGATTCGCTTGCAGAATACTAGTCTTGTATGTTAGAAGGGAAAAAGAAATGTGTTGTGTTGAAAAGAGATATAATTAATTCATGCCTGCAAAACGACCAAGTAAATGAATCGAACACATAACAAGCCCCAACGGTATCCTAAAAATACACCATGTTAACCTATCATGGACTTGGACAACTTGTCGACAAGGGGAATGGTTTCTTCGAGCGGCGACCCGGGGCCACGGGACCGACTCGGCCTAGGAAGAAACTGGTTTTAGCCGAGCTGGGTAATAGGCAATCGGTAAGACGGGGGCTTGCATCGGGGCTCGCTACTTGCGTTGTAAGGGTCCCGTATTACCAGGCTATGTCCAAGATGGCTGGTTAGGCCAATTGACCTCCATATCAAACACTTGATATAAATTGTTATAAACTAACATGGTAAGTTTTATGTCGCACGGCGCGCTCCGCCGAAAGAAACCTTGGTGTAACCTAATGCTTCTTATGAAAACATCTAGGATGGTTAGAAAGACCACTGAATGAGCAAGTTGTATGATTTTATCAAATTCTTGAACCAAATGAGAGCCTGGAAATTAATTAGCCACTCGCCAGTACATGTTGATTGTACTGATCCTCGCTCTCTATACAGGTGCGATAGATCTGGAAGGGCGTGCTACGTAAATGGAGGCAACGCTCGTGTTTTGAATCTTCGTCCGTGCATTGAAGCTTGGATCAACCCTTTTGAAGACTCCGCTGTTGAAGCATCGAAGACAGATGGAGCGCCTTCCCACCATCCCAGGTGGTTTGTAATTTTGGTTGTAAAGTCAAGGGATGAATGTATGGAATGGCTATCTCGTCGACCTTCATTTTGTAATGGAGTCAGTTTGTAAAAAGCCCGCGCGGCGCCTTTGTATCGAGTCTGTAAAATGATGTTTCATTATCAATAAAGCTTATGTTCCCTTCTCTATAATGTGTGTTCAATTTACTCTGCACATTCTGCTGTTGTTGTGTTTCGGATAACAATTATGACTATGCCTTGTGCAAGCGCAACTTAGGCTTGCACGGCATCACGCCCGGAGGACGACTATCGATTCTACGAAATCGGGGCGTGACAGCCCATGAGCCCGAGCCCGAGTCCGAGTCCGAGTCGCTAAGCCCCTTTGGGGCTTAGCTCCAAATGGAATTAATCCTAGAGAATGACAAAAGCATTAATGCTTAATCCTTGGAGCCTTATTCTTACCTCCTTGTAAAATCACCCACATGGTTCCCTCCTTAGGGTCACCACCCCATGTGCATCTCTCAACAATACACCCAAGTATATATGTTGAGATAACTCATGGTGCATTTCCGATGTGGGACTAAAATTCACAAGGCATGTTGAGAGCAAGCTCTCTCCATGTAAAGAAAGCACCAACAATCCTCCACATATCACAACATATATATGTGTCCAGGGTTGAGCGTTCCCCACAGTAACTGTCCATTTTGCATTAGGATAGATGTCGCTGACGACTTGAATCTTCCCGCATAGGTTAAATAACAATGTGATACAAGAATGGACTACGCCTTGAATTCTGCACCACAATTGTAATTCTTCCCACTCACAAAGTGTAGTTACGTGTGCTTCTGGCTGCACATTAAAGGCCCTGTGCCAGCCTGGTTTCAGTGTATAATTTTGGGCGTCTACAAGTTTACCCTCAAGAGACGGCCTGATATCTCTTTCCATACACTATAGGTGAGTTCTTTATTAAAGAGATATGGCATGAAGCCTTGCGCTTCCTTGCGGTGCTACGCCGCTATGACATGGCCTGAAACCGAGGCATTACCCCTACCTGGGAACCTCATCATAGTGTCATACTACTGTAGCATGAGGTCACAAGCCTCTTTGTAGTGCCAAACTACCCAACATGAAGCCTAAGGCTTCCTTGCGGTGTTACGCCGCAACGACAAGGCTTGCAATGCCGAGGCTTTACCCCTACCTGGGTACCTCATCGTGGTGTCGTGCCACTGTAACATGGGGCCATCCTCCCCTTTGTAGTGCTGTCTACAACTTTTTAATTACGTCATACAGCATTAGGCTACCTGCCTATTTGCGGTGCTACGCCGCTGTGACTTGGCTTGCAAAGCCGAGGCATTACCCCTACCTGGGAACCTCATGGTGGAGTCACCCCACTGTAGCATGGAGTTTCACTCCTTGTAGTGCTGCTCTACCGTGCTTCCTGTAAAGCACACCAGGCATTCACTCTGCCTGAGAACTCATTAAGGCGTTTAAGCCAACCTTCCACAGGATCAGTTTTTTCCGCAGAAAAAATACATAGTAGACAACAGTGGTTATGGGTCCGTATCCCTTCCATGTTCCAGAGAACAAGTACCCACTGCTACCTGATAGTTTCCCAGTCAGTGATCCTCCTTTGAACCAAAAGTTAGATGCCTAGTAGATTTCTCTTTGAACTAATAGCATAAAACTTTATGGTAGGATTACAAAGACACACTATCAGAATGCCTTCAAGCCCATTTTACAAGCTGTGTCATCGACCAACTGGCGCTTGAGGCCTTTCGTGAACGGATCCGTCAGGTTCTCCTGACTCCGAACATCAATCACTGCAATTACACCTCTTTTGATAAGATCGTGTACTGCCCTGTGCTTCAACCGCACAGTCCTCTTCTTCCCGTTGAAGAGGTCATTTGATGCTACCGCCGCAGTCGCCTGGTTGTCACAGTATATCGGTATCACCGGTATCTGAGCCCCAACTACTGGAAGATCATACATGAGCTCCCGAAGCCATTCTGCTTCATCTGCTGCAGTTTCAAGTGCATAGAATTCAGATTCCATGGAGGAACGAGAGAGTATAGTCTGCTTCTTCGACTTCCACGATATAGCAGCTCCACCCAAGGAAAAGACATATCCACCTGTGGATCTCTCGCTTTCCACTTCTGAACACCAGCTAGCATCACTGAAGCCTTCCACTACTGTCGGATACCCGTTGTAGTGCAGTGCATATGTCTGAGTTTTCTTGAGATATCTCATCACCCGCTTCACAGCTTTCCAGTGCTCAACCCCTGGGTTGCTTGTGAACCGACTCAGCATTCCCACGGCGAAAGCTATGTCAGGCCTTGTGGCAGTGGTTGCGTACATCAAACTTCCGATAACGCTAGAATACTCTAGCTGCCTGACGCTTTTCCTTGAATTTGGCTTCAGCTTCTGATCACACCTGTATGGTGTATCGATCCCTGGAAGATCCTTATACCCATAGCGTGTGAGCATCTTCTCAATGTAGTGAGATTGTGACAGCGCTACTCCAGTGTCTGTCCGGATGATCTTAATGCCCAAGATGACATCTGCATCCCCCAAGTCCTTCATACTGAACTTGGTTGAGAGGAACTTCTTTGTCTCTGTGACACAGCCTATATCCGTACCTAGGATTAGCATGTCGTCCACGTACAGACAAACGATGACTCCTCTTCCATCAGCGAACTTTGTGTAAACACATTTGTCCGTCTCGCTGACTCTGTAGCCGTTTGACCTAATAACTTTGTCAAACTTCTCATGCCACATCTTGGGAGCTTGCTTCAAACCATACAATGATTTCACCAACTTGCAGACTTTGTCTTCAAGACCTTTGACGATAAATCCATCTGGCTGTTGCATGTAAATCTCTTCGGTCAGCTCTCCATTCAGGAATGCAGTCTTTACATCCATCTGATGTATCACCAACTTATGTATAGCTGCAAGAGCGATTAACATCCTGATGGTGGTCATCCGGGCTACTGGAGCGTATGTGTCAAAGTAGTCTATCCCCTGTTTCTGAGAAAATCCCTTGGCTACCAGCCTGGCCTTGAACTTGTCAATAGTTCCATCTGCCTTCATCTTCTTCTTGAAGATCCATTTACATCCGATGGGCTTTTCTCCTTCAGGTAGATCTACCAACACCCATGTGTTATTGGAGGTGATAGAGTCAAACTCGTCATTCACTGCCTCCTTCCAGAAGATAGCATCTCTGGTCTTCATCGCCTCATCATAGGTAAGCGGATCTGCTTCCACATGATAGGTGACGAAGTCATCTCCGAAGTCTTTCGGTCTCCTCGCTCGCTTAGCTGACGGCTCTGCGAGTTCTGGTACAAGAGTTGTTTCATCAACAACAGCTTCTTCTTGGACTACTGGCTCATATGAGATTTCAGTCTCATTTGCACCTACATCATTTTCCGGAATGTCCGAAAGAACAATGTTTTTGTCTTTTGCAAACTTGTCTTCAAAGTATTCAGCATCGCGAGATTCGATGATATGATTTGACTCAATATCAAGAAATCTCCGAGCATCACTCTTCTCGGCATACCCCAAGAAGATCGCCTTCGTAGTCCTTGTCCCTAGCTTCTGAATCTTCAGATCTGGGAGTTTCACATACGCCAGACACCCCCACACTCGAATGACATTCAAGTTTGGTCTGACTTTGAACCAGAGTTCATGAGGAGTTACGTCCGAAGTTGCATGTGGCACTCTATTTAGAATAAAAGTGGCCGTCAATGCAGCTTCTCCCCAGTAGCATTTAGGAAGACCCGCGGTTAGCAGCATAGAGTTCATCATTTCTGTCAACGTTCTGTTCTTCCTCTCCACTACTCCGTTGGATTGAGGAGAATATGGAGCAGTAGTCTCGCATATGATTCCATGTTCTTTGCAGAACGATGCGAATTCATGAGACCTGTACTCTCCACCTCGATCACTTCTTAACCTCTTGAGTTGTTGTCCAGTCTGCCGTTCAGCTTCGGCCCTGAACTCTCTGAACTTCTCGAAGGCTTCGTCTTTAGACTTGAGCAAGTAGACGAACGCGTATTTTGAGAAGTCGTCGATGAAGGTTATGAAATACTTCATCCCGGCCTTCGTGGAGAAATGTTTGAAGTCACAGATATCGGAGTGCACCAACTCCAGAAGATCTGTGCTTCGATTGACCCGATGAAAGGGTTTCCTTGTGATCTTCGTCTGAGCACACACCTCACACTTCTCCACCTTACCCCCACATTTGGAGATAAGTCCTAGACTAGACATTTTGATAATTCTTTTACAATGAACATGTCCTAGTCTATTATGCCACAACTCAAGAGAATAATCAGAAAATACAACTGCATTAATGTCTTCAAACTGGTTAACAAGCTGAATTTTAAACATTCCTTCGGTTTGATAAGCCTTCCCGAAGTATGTTCCTTTCTTGGACATCACCATCTGACCAGCATTGATGTCCATCCTCAAGCCTGCTTTGCAGAGCAGGCTCCCAGAGATCAGGTTCTTGGCAATCGCCGGAACATGCTTCACACCTTGAAGCGTCAGAGTGTTCCCAGAAGTGAGTTTCATTTCTACGGTCCCGATCCCCAGAACTTCAGCTTGGGCCTGGTTCGCCATGACAACCTTCTCAGATATCGGCTGGTACGTGACGAACCATTCCTTGCCTGAACAGACATGGCAAGTCGCTCCAGTGTCTATCCACCAGTCAGAGTCAACCCCCACAGTTGTGACCTGTCCGATCATAGCAACAATGTTAGAAACCAATGAAACCTTATTAGGCTCACCTTTCTCTGATTGTTTAGGCTTAGATCTGCATTCACTCTTGTAGTGGCCTTTCTTGCCACAATTGTAACAAGTCACGTGGGACTTAGTCTTCTGTTGCTTGAAAGAAGGACCCTTCACTTTTAGATTAGTGAAGTCCTTCTCCTTGGGATGAGAAGCCGCCTGCTTCCCCTTTGAATCTCTCGTCTGCACAAGATTGGCTTTAGCCAACTGTTTGGACAGAGTGTCCACCTTCTGTTGGGAACGCATCTCGTCCTCAACATGGATCTCTTGCAGTAGATCTCCCAAGCTAATGTCTAGCTTCTTTCTGTGCATCCTTGCATAGAAGGTACTCCATCCAGCAGGAAGTTTTGAGACGATCCCTCCGACGACAAACTTGTCGGGAAGGGGCATCTCTTCGTCTTCCAGTTTCTGACGCAGCTTCAGAAATTCTTTCACCTGTGGCAGCATGGACTTTTCGTCCTCAAAGAGCAATTTGTGATATTTTTCAACCACAAACATTTTGCTCCTGTTCTTGTCTTCTTCATACAGATTTTCCACAGACTCCCATATGTCTCTGGCAAGTTCCTTCTTCGAGTAGGATTCTGCCAGGGAGTCCTCTATAGCATTCAGGATGAGAAGCCTGCAGATGCTATTTTCCCTTCTCCACTTGGCCTGGAGTTTGGTAGCCGCGTTGATAGCGGCAGTAGATCCAGTGTCTGGAACAGAGGGTTCTTCCTCTAATAGAACATGATCAACATCTTTCAGTTGAAGAGTTAGGTAAACCTTTCTCTTCCAGACTTGATAGTGCTCTCCATCGAACTTTTCCAACTTGCAGAAGTCCGATTGGAGGAGCGAAGCATTAATGTTTTCCATCTACACGGATCTTGCTTTGAGATTGTTAGTCCCGGGGCTTGATCAAAGATGAAAAACAGATGCAATCGAGATCTGAGATGTCCCACAAAACTTTGCAGTGATCAAAGTCAAGATCTACGACGGTTCAAAATATCAAATAGCTAAATTATAATCTGAAGGAGGGAAAAAGAGAAGAGAAGATCTCTCGTTCTTCCTTGCAAACGTGTTGCAATTGGGACAGAACGAGTTACAATAAAACTAGAGAGAGATGAGAAGAAGAACAATGCTGGGGTGTCAAAACACCGTTGCTCAAAGCAAGATTCGCCCCACACGATCTGCTTCCAGGAACCAGCAAGTTGAAGAACTTGTGGAACGCTCGAAGTCACCTCTGTTCAGACTCCTCGGATGGACTTGCAATGGCGGCAGCTACTCTCTCTCTCTCTTTCTCCTTTTCTAACATGTAATTTTCGTAGTAGTCACAAAGGAGGCCAGAAGAGAGTATTTATAGAGAGAGGGTGGAAACCCTAACCGCCTCTTCAGTTATGGAAAGATTGAATCAAATCCCAAAAGATAGCAACGAGATTTAATTCAAATCCCACGAAATTAATTCAAATCCCACAAAGATAAATTCAAATCCCACAAAGATAGGATCTGATTTAATTGCATTGATTCAGCCTTTCCATAACTGATTTGTAATCTGCACAGTCAGCGGATCCCTCCATGCGACAGCAGCAGCAGCCTGGCCGCATGAGCCTAATGGCCGCATGGACCGCATGAGCCGCATGGGCGCCAACAAAACGCCACATTACGCCTCTTGAGCCCGAGTCCGAGTCCGAGTCGCTAAGTCCCTTTGGGGCTTAGCTCCAAATGGAATTAATCCTAGAGAATGACAAAAGCATTAATGCTTAATCCTTGGAGCCTTATTCTTACCTCCTTGTAAAATCACCTACATGGTTCCCTCCTTAGGGTTACCACCCCATGTGCATCTCTCAACAATACACCCAAGTATATATGTTGAGATAACTTATGGTGCATTTCCGATGTGGGACTAAAATTCACAAGGCATGTTGAGAGTAAGCTCTCTCCATGTAAAGAAAGCACCAACAACAACCACCCCGCTACCATCTGGACGACCACCGCCAGCCTCTCCCCTCGGGCCAACCGACAACCGTACACACAACCGCCACACCACGGAAAATCCAACACCGTCAATCAATACCGTGTCCGGACCCGTGTGTCCGTGTCAAACCCATCTTACTCCATTATTACAATCCAAATATCGTGTCCGTGTCGACAGGCCGACACGAACATCCCAACCATCACAAAAATCGCAAACACCGTCACCACCAAAAATACCAGGAAAAACAAAACCTACCTCCACCTTGGCCCCCGCCGCGACCACCGCGGTCGGACCTGCCGAACCTACAGGCGCCCAGATCTGGCGCCTATCGGCTGAAACCCGACCACTCCTCCGGCCGCCTTTCGTGCCCAAACCCGCAGATCCAGCGCCGCAAGTCCTCGACGGCGAGCCACAGCCCCACACGCTGCCTGGCCGCCACTCGCGTGCCCTCCTCCAACGCTGATCCCTCCGCGTCCGGCGACTCTCCGTCGGCCGCAACCGACCGTGCCTAGGACAGCGCCGACACGGGCGCTGTGGCCGCTTCTCCAGCCGTCTCCGCACGGCAGCGTCTCCGGCGAGCACTGCGCCGCCGTCACCAGCTCTCACCCAGGCGACCGGCCGAGGATGACCGCCGTGGCCCCGTCCGGTGTGACCAAACCCCATACGCAGCACCTCCACCCACGTCTTCCGGCGCCGCGTTCTCGGCTGCTCCGCCAAACCTGCACGCGCGCTTCTCCCTCTGGTGAGATTAACCTCTGACCTCTCTCTCTCTCTTCTTGACTTCCTTCACTATGATATTTATTTTGTTTTTGGTCATTATGTCCTCGGGAACAAGAGAACTGAGGATAGGATGTTAGTGGCAATAGAGCTTATAACCCATAGATCTGTGATTATTATTAGTATACTATTATTTTACATATGTAATTATAGTATCATTTTATTGTTATACTCTTAATATTCATTTTACTGCTTTGTAACAAAACTAGTGAAATAAGTTTCTAGAAAATATTAGCAACAAATATATGAGTGGGACTGTAATGTATGGGGTTTACTATTTTAAATTTCTTTCGTGGATAAGTCGTGTATAATGACTATTACCTTAAAAGTAATTCTATTATTAAGATTCCTAAAATTATTATCACTTATTGTTATTTTTACCATTAACTTATTAGTCTCAATATGGTTATTTACTATTAATGTAGGCATTAAAATGTCTTTCAAATTTTGTCATGGTACTATTCTAAGATATTTTAATAGGATATTGACTTTGAATATATATATATAGTATTTTTATATTTTCAAAGAGGGTTTTGACCGAAATTATATTTTGGCAAAATTATAATGTTGACATATAAAGACATGATTCCTATAATTTCAAATAGCTATCTAAGGATATTTTCAGCTAATAAGATATAGTTTTCAAATATAATACATAAAATAGTTTAAAGTAATTCTCTACCCATTGGAATTGTGGCCTTTGACCAAGAAGGCGTATTTTGACCCAAGAAATTGGATTATTGGATTTAAATTAACTTTCTAGATTTTCCTGTATTTACCTAAGAATAAAATTAGCATGATTAATAAATTATATTTCTATGAATAGTTTCTATATACTTTTCGTAGTGAAGATTTAGTAAACAAATTCCTTCGATTAATCAACTTTGACCGCAGCTAGTCATACGTTCATATTTCTTGTGATCCTAACTACATTATATCGACCCTAGGCTAAGTGGACTATTCCAAACGCAACGGGATTGTCGGTTTCTCCAGCTAAGGACCTCAGGCAAGTGCACTTTCTGATTGCTTTCGATTCATAGTAGTCTTTTCATTTCATGTCTATACATATATCTTGCTGCTTGTTGACACGCTCGTCACACGGAGTAGTCGGGAGGGGAAATATCTTAGTAGACATGTGGACTACCCAGAACTATCTCCCGTGTCTTTCGTGAATGATAGCAGCTGCACACGACACGTGCAGGGTGCCGTATTTACCCCATAGCCGTTCACATGTTGAAAATGATATTTCACACCACCTAGGTAGATGTCTTTTATTTTTCCTTTTTATCTCCACCGTGCCATGTCATCTGTACTTTCCAGTTTTTATATCTCATATGTTATTTTCATGTCTTGTTAATTCTATTATGTTTTCGCATTGCCGTCGGTTTGTGTACTTGTTCCATTCCTGACTGGAAACCAACATTTTTCAGGTTTAGCCGCGATCACTCTTAGCACTGGGAAGACATGGGTATGCTGAGGCCGACCTAGATAGTGGAACTAGTTGTCATTTCATTAATTGTAAAATCTTGTATTTTCTTTAATTATAAATGATGTAAATGTTGTAATAAATCTAGAAATGTGAATGAGCAGCAAATATTATATTTTGTGATTTTGAGCATTAATTTTTTGCGGGCTTGACAGCGTTCTACCGTCGACTCTGCGGCGTAGGCTGTCTTGGACACGTCTCGTATCCGAAAAAGCGGGTGCGAGTCGTGACAAAGAAATAGAGAAAAGGAAAGGATCGAGAAATAAATAGAATGAGATTGAAGGAAAACCGTCAACTTAAATATGCAATAAAAATTATTTCAAAAAAATTACCAAGATAGCAGCTGAAAAAATTCCGCCAAGTTTTTCGCACATGCATTAGTTGACGGTTATCACCAAACCGTCAATAAATAAAATGATGTTTCTTGACGGATCATCTAAAGTAGTCAACTATTATGTTATAAAATTGTTAAATTAACATAAAACGTGTCCTTTCTTGACGTAAGGCTAAATCCGTCAAGATAACCCATTTTCTCGACAGTTTTTTACGACCGTCGAGAAATAAACCGTCAAGAATGGCCATTTTTCTTGTAATGAGTTAAATAAGATATAGAGGTTAGTAAATTAGGCACAGATGTTCCTGTTCTTGGGAAAGAAATAGATACAGAAAAAGATGAAGGGAAGAAAACTAAGAAAGAAGTGAAGGAAACTATTCTAGATCAAAAACAAGCTGGGGCTGCTGTTGGAGGAGAAGTGTAACAAGCTGGGGCTGCTGTTGGAGGAGAAGTGAAGGTGGAAGGAAAACTTGATAGCGAGAAAACCACAGATAGGCCAACAGTTGATCCAGAAGCCGGGAAAGAAGAAAGTTGTAAAGAAGGTAGTGAAGGGAAAAGTTGCTAGTAAAAAGGCAGTAACTTAGAAGGTAGAAAGTTCTCTGGATAGTCCTACAACTAAGGAGAAACCTGTTGCAGAAACGGAGAATAAGGATGAGGAAAAAATAGCAAATAAGGAACCTATAGAGACTGCTTCCAGGGAGAAGTTGTTAAGATAACTGGAAAGAAGAAAATTATCAGAAGGGTTATCAAAGGAAAGGTATGTGGGACTGAAGTTGTAAGCCCCTGATTTTCAAATTCATTTTTAATTAGTGTTAATTAATTTTTAATGTCAATTATAGCCTTAAATAATTTTTAGGAATTTTTCTAGAATTTTTAAATAATTTTAAATGAGTTTTATATATTAAAAATATCAATTTGTAATTTATTCAAATGTTTTAATATCATTTTGCAAATATTAGAATTGTTTTTATATGGTTTTGCAATTATTAGAATTGTTTTTATATTGATTTGTAATTAATGAATTGTTTATGCAAATTATAATTTGCATTTAGTTACAGCGGGGACCTATCTGTAAATTCCTAAAGTCTAGGGGTCTCCCTGCAATTTTACCTACCCACCCCCCGACGACTGCCCCGACTGCCCCGACGACCGACCTACGCTGCCCCCGCCATTTCCGGCCAGCGCGACAGCCCCCGACCGCCTCGACCCCCTATTTAAACACCCCCTCTCCCCCTGAACCAAACCCTAACACTAAAACTCCCCCACGACCACCGACCACCCCCCTTCTTCCCCAATCTTCTTCGCCGGAACCCTAGCTCCGACGAACCCCGTTCTCCCCATCCCGACGACCTCGCCGTGAACCACCACCACCCATCGGTTCGCCCTGACGTGCTGGACGCAGCGCCGCCCAAGCGCCACGACGCCGACGTCTCCTCCGCCCGTTCGCCCTCTCGAAACCCTTCTTCTCCGCCGGACACGTGGGTAACTCTCTTCCCTCTGTGTCGTACGTGTCTCAAACTGAGACACGAGACTCGCCTGGACACGGGGGACTCAACTGTGGTGCTGGACACGTGTTAGCCGAGTCGTACGTGTCGTGCTGGGCACGGACACGTCGACTCTGTGTCAGATTCGACTTCTCGTGTCCTGGACTGTATGGACACGAGACAAACTGCGAAATAGAATAACGGGTTGGGCTTTGATTAACGGGTAAAAACCCATTTAATTTCTAACCTAAATAAATGTTAACTAAGACCTAACCCTAACAGACTTAGCGGGCTGACCCACTGGCCAGCCCGAACA
Organism: Iris pallida; assembly: GCA_029216955.1. Lineage (NCBI taxonomy): Eukaryota > Viridiplantae > Streptophyta > Magnoliopsida > Asparagales > Iridaceae > Iris > Iris pallida. The sequence continues at coordinate 1,309,672 of JANAVB010041815.1, read as the reverse complement.
ATTTAAACCCCCCCCCCCCCCCCCCCCCCCCCGCGCTGGGCTGAGTTCGAGCCCCCTGTTTCAGTTTCTTTTTCTTTTTCTTTTTCTTTTTCTTTTCTTTTTCTTTTACTGTTTTTTATATATATATATATATATATGTATATATATATATATATATATATGTATATATTAGTATATAGGTATATATATACTGTTTTAAACAGTATGTATGTATATATGTATATATTTTATGGTTAGTAAATTATATGTATATATGTTAGTGTTTATATATATATATGTACACATATGTATATGTATATATATATATTTTCTTGTGTATGTATATATATTATTATATATATATATATACTTTATAAATTAAGTATTTTCCTTACAAAAATATATATATACTTTTAACACATATATTTAGATTTTTCACTATGTAAAACTTTACCTTGTTAAAATAATAATATTTATTTTGACTATTACCAACTTATATTTTATTGTATTTAAATTACTGCAACCATTTGATGTCCAAGCCTAGCATGGATATTTGGGCTCAAATGTGTTTTCACACATTCAAGACCTGTTCAAGTCATATTGGACTTGATTCATGGCCTTGGGTCCTGTATTTGAACTTTGGTTCAAATTATATACATGGGCACAATACTCAGATAATTAATTATTATGTACATTGCTGTTTTTGGATTTTCTAAAAATACTTAAATTATTGCTAAAATTGTGGAAAAATAGTTTTTAGATACTTTGTTAAGTTGACTAATTTAGTATAATTTTTGTAGTAATTAATTTACTATTTTGCCACTAGTTTGGCATATGAAACCAAAACTCACTTTCTGTATACTTAGGAAAGCTGATTTTTATAAAATATTTGTACTGGATAAGGAATTCCAGAAAAATTATAATAAATTTCTATGATTAACAAGGATCACCTTAGTACTTTACTTTAAGAAAAACTAGACTTTTTGTCTACTTTAAAAATTGTTAGAACACAATAGTCTTTGGATTTATTTATTGATTAATTACGACTTGTAGCTTTTGTGCTATATTTGAGTTTTAGCCGTATTAAACCCCATCCCTCACTAGTGTAAAGACCCTGGAATGTTAGTTAACATAGTGTGTCACCCCCCACATTGGTCTCCTAGTCCAAGTCATCATTTTGGCTAGGTGCCCAGTCACAAGTCGTGTCACACCAGTTTAGTGTTCTAGTAGTTTAGCTTAGTGTAAAAGCTAAGTTATTACATTTATTTCTACAGTGACGAGTTACTGGACATCCATAGCATCGTTATCGCAGCTTGTTTTGTTTTGCTTTGCTAGAGGCAAGTACTTTCTACGAACTTTACATGTTGTTACATAAATGAACTGCAAAACTCACCATGTTAAATGCTGATCCTTGGGGTAGCAAGTTAAAATGTTACATGTTGTACTTTCCATTACCACTATGTTTAGAACCATCTTGATGTATCTCTTACATGATAGAATATGGGTTATGGGGAAACTAGTAGCCGAGTACGTGATCATGCCCCTTTATATGTATCGAGCAAAGTATCATTTTACATGTTACTGCGCCGTAGGCCATTACCCGGCATTTCTGTACGGAGGTACACCTATGCTTGTAGACTTGTACGTATGTACATTTTATTTATATTGTGCCTCAGTACATTGTACACCTATTGACCGATCACATACCTGCTACAGTTTTAAACATTACATATACATCTGTTTCTATAACATATGTATCCTTGCCATGATAGACTATGTGATGCCATGCTTTCCAGTTATTCCTCTCATGTTCATTTCCATGTTTCATATGCTAGTTTGTTAGATTTAGTACTTGCTCCCGTCCTGACAGGATAACGTTGTAGGTGTCCTTACTGAGGAGGAGTTACTCTGCGACTCATACTATGGAGTTACAGCCGAGGACCCGGCTCTGCTTTATGAGGATGTTCCTGCGGGGAACCTTGCCTAGCTGTCTTTTGTTTACTTAGACTTGAGAGTAGACATGTATTAGGCTATATCATTTTGTAACTGGACATGTATCCAGTTTTACATTTCAGTTTACTTGTACTTGGACATCTTATTATATACGACGACTTTTGTGTTTGGAGCATTTATGATTCTTCTTCACTTATAGAACTGTTAGCACATTTAGTCTTATCCTGTTGTCTTTAGAACAGCTTACTACGTTTTATCTCAACGTAGGCTGGGCATGTCTCGGCCTGGCCCAACAATTTGGGTAGCGGGTCGTGACAGAAGTAAAGGCTGTTAATGCTATTAAGGAAGAAACTGTCACGTCCCGATCCGGAAAATCGCTCGTCCTCGCTAGATTTTACCCGAATTATCGTCCCCGCTGGAGCGTGATGTCGCACGAGTCTGGAGTTGCGCTCGTGCAAGGCAAGATAATAAGTTCTCGTAAGTTTATCTCAAATTGGTAACATAAGCAGCGGAAGAAAACAGAGTATACAATATGAATCTCTTTTATTGATAATTAAACGGACGTTACAAAGGCTTTGAATAGCCCAACTTAATATGCCAATTGGCTACAATGCTCATGATCTCTCTAGCTCACAAATGATTACATTGCTCCATACATTATGCCTCTTAATAGCCAACAAGTAGTCTTCGGTCGAACATCTCCATGTTGCAAGTCCGAATGCCAATGCGGTAGCTCGCCTCGATACGCTAAGAATTCCATGTCTCGACGCGTCCAAGCCAAGCCCCGCCCTGAGCCGAACATATCCTGACCTGCAAGCAAACTAGTGGGGGATTAGTACTTTCGTCCTCGCTGTACTGATCAAGACCCACTCGCACCCAAGCCAACACTAAGTACATTTAGTAAAGCATGCATCTTATTTGGTGATCTTTCTATTTAGCCTTAGGATCAGTTTCATAGCAATATTCAAGCATAGCAACTGAATATAAATATATCTAATACCGTGGCCCTACAGCAGGTACAGTTAGATATAATATGAACATAAACATAATGATCGTGCCTATCTCTATCCCGTTTAGCCTAGCCTGCAATGGTTAGAACTTTGCATAACCAATCATACAATTCACGTAGCCAACCGATAAATCTTAACATATGCATAGGGTGGCAGGTTCTGCACCTATACCCAATTCTTACTCTTAGACCACCGGCCCTATATATATGAAGGTCACGACGTTCCGCGCCGTAATGGACTTGGCATCTTTATGTGTAAGCTTACAATCGCTTCAGTACGGGTTGCGAGCCCATTATCCGAAGGATCCCAAACTTACTGATATCGTAGCTTATCATAACACTGGCCGATCGTAACCCGTCCTAATGCGGTGCACCATAAATACCAAACATAAGTCCCTTCTAGGCCGAACGGTCCCGGTGTCCCGGTTGTAACCGTTCGAGGGAAGCCGCACCCGTGCACAGGCCATCCGAGTCCATTGACCATGCAATACGCGCCATAGCAAACAAGCCATATCATCTATACAAGCCTCGCATTCTATAATCATATTCCGTCCTTACTCGTATTACGTCGGCATTATGTTCCAACACATCCATATTGATGCATGATGCCCCAACGACTTAAGTTCTATATTGTTTCTATCCAATGTGGTCAACTCATAAGTTATTTACATAACAGCAGTTCCGTAGAAACTGTGCCACAACTGCATACTCCGATGCACGAAGTATATCTTTCAATGTCACGACAGGTTCTGTGGCATTGTACCAAAACTTGTCCCATTTTGCTTACTTAGTCATTCGCATAGCTTTCCTGCGCAAGGCACGCTTAATGCCATAATCAATGTTCTAGGCCTAGTGTTCAATGTTCTCGGAGTCATGCATGTGATGCACATCTCGATATTGCCTTTCAATGTTCTACCATCACCGCCCTACCACGACCCGTACACTTGGTGCACGTCGCTTCAATTGTTCTTTGTTCAATGTTCTATATTAATGTTCGACACTCACTAAGACCTTTAATCATTCGAGCAATGCTCGCTAACACCATAGTCACAATCGTATACAATGGATACGTTATTATTAGACGTGAAGGAGTATGGAGAGAGAGTCAAGAACCCACCTACCTTAAGCCGATACGCCTTGCCGTCTCGCCGAGCTGATGCGGCTCAATTCCGTAACTTGGTTGCATAGCTAACTCCTCTGACTTAGCCTTTCCGTTGAGCCGCTCGATTGATTCGGCCTACCGTGTCCATGCCTTAGCCTGTTGCAAGGCAGGAGTGTCACGCCCCAGAACCAGAATACTGGAGAGCGGGGGCAGACATAGCCAGCTACGTATATGAAATGGAATCCATCTCGCTATACGGTCACGGCTGTCTAGATACATGAGGGTTTATCTACAAGCCAACAGTCTCTTAAGGTCATGAACAAGCCTAGTGTCTCAATCACAAGCAAGTAAGTAAAAGTCACAAGATGTATGATCATTAAATATACAATAGTAAGGCGTCCCAAACATTACATATTCAGTTGATCATAAAGCTAGTCGTTACAAAATGTCAGGACTAGCAAGAGTTCAGTCATACATGATCAATCCTAGGATCTGTTAATCATGTTACAGCCCGTAGGCAGACAGTAAGTAAGTACAACCGAGCTAAACAGGTGCTCGTCGGCTAAACGCCTCAAAAGAATATTTTTACAAGGGAGTGGGAGAGCAAAATAAAACCCACTCGTTGTCGGGATTCCTTCTAGTGTTCACCATCTGGCAGGAAGGTCGGTAGATCCTCTGGAGCTGCTCCGAAATCTGGCCATACAAAACCAGCTGGGTCAGACCCCAGAAAGAGCAAGTGCCACAAAGGAGGTTTCACTTAAGAACTAAAACCAGCAATCAGCACAAGATATAAATAAAAGTAAGAACTGGAAATAAAAAAAATACACCAGGATGATATACGACGAGATAACCATGGAACTATTCAGATAACCAGGTTACAACCCGTAAACCAAACAAGGACCGGGGTTGTAACCCTTCGTCTGAACAGAACTTGGAATTCTCACCATTTATCGGTAAAATAAATACAAGCATTCTGGTCATTCAATAATCTGTAACAGGATCAGGGCAAGACTAGACTGGTTAGACTCCGTCCAATCACTTCACGGCCAAGCAAGAATTACGGCTTGATACTTTAACTAACTAGGGTTGTCACAAGCCTAATTACTAACAAGACGCAGTGAGATTATTCCACAGCCACAAGCCCTGCAGACCATCCAGGTTACCCGGGTTAAAAGATTAGAGTTAAATTCAGGTGGATATATCGTCCAGGAAACGAATGTATCCTTAGGTAGCTTGAAGGGTGCAACACATGACAGTGTGTTGGAAATGTGCCCTACTCGACGGCAGGCTACAGATCCCAAGGCGTGCCCAGGTAACGGAATTGCCTGTAGCTGGAAAATCTCGTCATGACTAATATATTAATCTAGTTATTAGCCTTAGTCCATTTTAGTAGGTACTCCTGACCGTGGTACTCAGGAGTCCCTGTCCTAGACATGATGCAAGACAGGACTGGTTTATTTATACAAACACAATCGCCCACGGTGTCCAGATTAATTATACAGGTCATGTCATGTCAGGTAGCCGTCGCAACAGCTATTCGAGATAATCATGTCAGGTTATCATGCCAAGTGTACTTGTCAGGAGTGTGCCACGACGGGCCACTATCGGGTCATGTCAGGTTACTCATGTCAGGAGTACACCACTACGGGTCACTATCGTGTCAGGCTCAGTTATCCTTCCAAACATATCAAGTAAATTCGTGATTATCAAGTTCATGACAAAAGGCGTAAGGATATAAAATGGGCATAAAATATCTAATAAAATATCAATATACATGGCTATAGAAGAGCCAAGCTTAAGGAAAATAAAACCAAATCTGACACGCTGACATAAGACCAAGTCAGCCAAAGGCCATACGCTCAGTGCAAAAGTCATACACTCAGGTCAGGCTACGCTCAAGTCAGGCTACGCTCAGGTCATACGCTCAGGTCATACGCTCAGGTCGGGCTACGCTCAAGTCAGGCTACGCTCAGGTCATACGCTCAGGTCATACGCTCAAGTCAGCGTATGTACTCCATACGACTCCTCATCAAGGCAGCGTATGAGGTCCATACGACTCCTTGCCAAGGCAGCGTATGAGGTCCATACGACTCCTCGCCAAGGCAGCGTATGAGGTCCATACGACTCCTTACCAAGGCAGCGTATGAGGTCCATACGACTCCTCGCCAAGGCAGCGTATGAGGTCCATACGACTCCTTGCCAAGGCAGCGTATGCATGCCATACGCTTCCAAAAGGCAGCGTATGAGGACTGCGCTGCGCTAAAGAGCGCGCGCAACTCAGTGGCGCAAGCTAAAAAGCTCGCGCACTGCTCACTGTCTTCTCCAAATCAGCAAAAACTCCATGGTTTAACCCAAAGCTTCAAAAATTCATAACTTGGTCAAAATAAGTCCAAATCCAACTTTTCAAAGGTCAAAATTGGGTAGAATAAAATTCTCTACAACATGGAACCATCAAAACTTAAAAACAAAGAAGTTTGATAGATCAAAACTACCAAAATCTGAAAATAACTAATTTCTAGATCTACAAAAATTAAAGCCTCAAAATGGAAAATGACAAGTTCTAATGTGTCTTAGAAACATGAAGAGAAGCTATTAGAACAATAAAAATGGGTTCTCTTGTGGAAGCAAGTTGCACTTGCCTAGACCTCTCTCTTCTCTCTTTGGTAGGTGAAGGGAGTAAATGAGGAAGAAGAAGATGAATAATGAAGAGAGAGAATGAAGAGGGCTAATAAATACAAATGGTGGTGGTAGATAGGGGTTCACCTTGGGTTCATCATGAACCCAATCAAAACCAAGCCAAGCCGAACCAACCAACCCGAACCAGGAATAAACCAAGCCAAGAAGGAAATGCCAAGCCAGGAAAACCATGCAATACAAGAATAAATACGTACACGTATTCCAGAAATACGTAATACGAACCACAGGCATTACAAGGAGTTTTGGTTTTGCAGACATTTTACTGAATAAGGCAAAATGCCGACCTCTTATCGTCCAGCGTAAAAGCGTAGCCTGCACGCCAGATCAACTGAAGTCAATACTTTGTTTCAAACCAGACTTATGCTTTACATCGATTCGACTTATTACATCGAATCAACTCAATGCTTACTTTTGGGCCAACGTAACACGTGCATCGATTCACATCGATACTTCATCGGGTCAACGCAACTCTTCAAGTCAAAGACTCATCGTAATGCACCGTACGGAGTGGAGCATTACATAATATACCACTCAAAGAACCGAAATCAACACTTAATCCAAGTGTTCCTCTAGATCTTTTTACGATCTCGCGCCGTTATCGTTGAATCATACAACTTAGTTTGAATCATACACATATTTTAGGCATCCCACCAATATATGCATTTCAGCCAAGCTCAGTTGTAGGATATCGGGACAAAACTAACAGGCTCAACTTAAATCTCAAGCACTAGCCACTTAAATCTCAAGCACTAGCCATCTCGTACTTTCGATTGGACTTGGTCTCTAGTATTTGTTCTCGCAATTCCATCGCATATGCATGTTCGATGCATACATGATCATCCGACCTAAGTCACAGCACACGATGCGATTCAACAATCACATATCTCATTTGGTAGGTTTCGTATAGACTATCAAGTCTATGCATCGCGTCAAGCCATTGCGCATCCGATCGCAACAATTCTTCACCACGCCTATTCGTCAAATCGTTTTCTATCCCTCGCACAACTCAAATCCATATCCGATTATTCCCAAATTTGTCTTAAATGACAGAGACTAAGTCCAACATGTCCAAACTTTCTCTGCCTACAATTCGCGTTATGTCCAAACTATGTATGCATTGCGTCTGGGGCTACCCCCGCTAGGTAACTTATCCAGACATCGTGCTTAATCTCTCCGATACGAGAGGTCAACTTGCATCATCATTGTTCAAAGGCAACAATCACTTCGACACAAGGTCTCTTACGATACGTCTTATATTACGTCTCCTTATCGAGTACGTGATTACCCATTTGCGGCTCGTTTGTCTCGCTAATCTCGATCGTGCGTTTGATACAGGTAGCCTTATCGTAACCAAATACGATCTATCACAATCCTAAGATCGCTTCCTTATTCTAGCGTTCGTATATAACATGATTCTCGTAATCGCCTACCCGTATCGATATGCTAAGTACGTTCATCAATGTCTATCCGAGACTAGCAAAACTTTTGAACACTTATTCGATCGATGATCAAAGTATATTCCTATCAATCCAGCCCAAGCTGTTCCATCCAATCTCGCAACATATATCCGACCACCTAGACTTATCCTCAATATACACTATATCATCATTCATCCTCGACATAATTTCTTATACGATTTCATTAGGGTCGTCCTATGGTCTCCGACACTTACTTGATTTGGCGGTCAAGTCTTCTAGGTCAGCTACTCCGAAGCTACGCTCGATAATTGAAGATCATCAACGAGGGACAGTTACTACGAACCATGTTATATTCTATCTCGGAGCCAAATCAATTCTCGACAATTCCTATGGGACTTTACCCAATCCGACATAATTGATCAAATTCACATATCTCATCTTTCCCGTACAACTGATGCGCCATTACGATTCGAAACACTCATGCACTACCGTTAACAATATTACTAACCAAGCGACATTGTTCGTTCGTCTCGAGTACGAGTCTATCTACTTACGATCCATATTCGACGTACTCTATGCTCATCCCAGCAATCCTCAAATTTACCTTCGCATCAAACCACAAGTCAAATCCAATTTGTCACGCCTTGCAAGTTCGATCATTCCCGCTGCATGAATCACCATGCCAGTGCTCACGTGGAATGATCACCCTATTCGACGGAAAACATGTGCGAGGCTTGAGCTGCGCTCGCACAAGAGAAGAACATTAATATTGTGGTTATCGTCGAAACAATCAAGACACTTCCTTATGGTATGAACCAGCATCAACTTAACTTGCATCTTATTCATCCAATAAAAATGCTCAACATAATTCTTGTTCATTCGATCAGAGTATCCCCGAGTTATAGCACATCGTCTTTGATACATCTCAATACCATCGTCGATATGCATAATCTGAACATCTTCTTTTCTCGTAAACTTTAATTCATTGCAATCACTGTTATCATCCGAACTCGAATACGAATCAAGTCTCGTACACATCAAGATCCATCCCATCATACCTAGCTATCATCATTTTGACACGACTTTCAATTCCTCATATCCTTTCTCGCATTCTTAATTCACAATTTGAACTCGTGCTACCGATTCTTCACGCTAACTTAAATCCGTTCGTACGATTTCTTCGTATCGACTCAACTCGTCTTGGACAAGTCTTCGTACTAACTCAACTCGAATTTAATCGAGTCACTTATTTTCTCAACGTAAGGTTTCTCCGCTATTCTTAGCCTATCGTTCAGTTTACACCCAATGAATTTCCGTTCGACTTATCATCCAATGATACGAGTCCGTGCATAATCGTACCAAGTTCATTCCGTCGAAGCATACTCGCATCGACTTCTATCGAGTCATTCTCACTCAAGTCTCGGCACTATTCCGTCCGTTGAAGATAAATTTATCATAACCGACATAATCGTCTCGCTGCAATCTATTTCAAGTCATCAAACGGCTTGACGTTGCTATCTCTAAGTGGTATTGTATATACCACTCAGAATCGAGTCTATCATTATCGACACAATGCTTTACTGTACCGATTGCATAAGTGGTATGTCATATACCACTCGAAAACCAAGTCACTACTCGACATCACACCCCGCATAAGTCCGACATCTATTCCGACTTAACCGTGCCTCAGTGATCATACCGATCACAATGCAACATTCGTTAGCTCAAGTCTCAACGTGATATACGGCCAACATATACGTTGTAGTGCCCTGTCCCGCTCAATCAATCGAAGGAATCGAAACATCGCCGACATTCGGACATAGCCTTGCAACGGCTTGCTCAAAGACTCGCTCGGTCGAGGCGACTCCTCGTTCAGGTTGGATAGTTTCGGTAAACTTGCCTCATCTTAGCCTTCACATAATAAATTGCATGTTTTCAACTTGCACAAGTTAGACTTGATAATAAAAGAGACGCATCCACATAGCTAAGAGAATAATTCCGACGAGTCGAAATGTGTTAGAACATAGAAAAAGATCCCACGGTCTGCTTAGAAGTCGGCTCAGCGTGCTTTCAAAATGACACTCGGACCTTCGTCCCGTGGCTTGGGAGAAGGAAGTTGGCCTAAGTTGCTAAGTTGTCACAATGCTAGAATTAGCCTAAGTCGTAGGCATCGTCCGCAAGAATGCTTGATAAAGCATGCACGGTCCCGTCGTCCAAGGCTTGGCATAGCCTTATTCTGTCCCATGGTTTAAGTCGTGTTGCACGACTTGTGGCTTAAGTCTAGGTACCCAAGAGCTTGGTTGTTCAAGTCGACCGCGTACATAGCATGTTCCCTCTATGCGAAGCTCGATGCAGCCTTTGCTCGTCAAGTCGTTGCACAATTAAGTTAGACAAAATTATGCCGATCGATCTAAGCTATTTCTAGCACTGTCTCGCTCTATCTGCGGTTGTCAAGTCACGTAGTCCTTCGAGGACAAGGCTCGTCATATAAAATATATGATTTGAGCGATAGCGTCGCCTAGAGAACAAGGTCTGTCTAAGACAGGAGCCACGGTGGGTTTAGTGAAAAGTATGCCACGGACAAAGAAAGTCCACGTGACTGGTTGTCGCCGAGATCGGTCCCGCTACTTGGGAGTCTCGATAAGGAAGCACACGAGATCGGTCCCCTACTTGGGAGTCTCGATAAGTCTCGCTAAGGAAGTACACGAGATCGGTCCCGCTTCTTGGGAGTCTCGATAAGTCTCGCTTAGGAAACACGCGAGATCGGTCTCGCTACTTGGGAGTCTCGATAAGTCTCGCTAAGGAAGCACACAAGATCGGTCCCGCTACTTGGGAATCTCGATAAGTCTCGCTAAGAAAGCACACAAGATCGGTCCTACTAATTGGGAGTCTCGATAAGACTCGATAAGGAAGCACACGAGATCAGTCCCGCTACTTGGGAGTCTCGATAAGTCTCGCTAAGGAAGTACACGAGATCGGTCCCGCTACTTAGGAGTCTCGATAAGTCTCGCTAAGGAAGCACATGAGATCGGTCCCGCTACTTGGAAGTCTCGATAAGTCTCGCTAAGGAAGCACACGAGATCGGTCCCGCTACTTGGGAGTCTCGATAAGTCTCGCTAATGAAGCACACAAGATCGGTCCCGCTTCTCGATAGAAAGTTGGAAAGCATGGTCATGAATAAGGAAGGACTTGGTAGATCGAGTTGAGTCTTGCATGGTCATTGGACAACTTACGCGCAAGGGTAAATTCCTCGAGCGATCCCGGGGCGCCGGGTTCGTGTCGGCCTAGGAGGAATTGCAGATATTGTACGGCTTTCATCAACGGTATGACTCGATTGAAGTGAACTGTTACAATATAGGGTACGGGTCATTCGGTGGAAGCTCGTACCTCGCCACGCGAATGGTTACCGTATGCAAAAGATCCAGGATAGCTTGACATTGCTAGTGATCACTCATATAGATGTGTCGGCATAAGAGCGGCTATCCGCGTGTAAAAAAAGAGTAAAATTCATCTAAATTATAGCTACTAACATGCCTATAGCTTATCCAAATACTAAAATAAAACAAAATATATATTCCTATATCAAAGCCAAATTTGGTTGGTTGTATGGTTCACCTTACCGTGTCTTTTGCGTCTCTTGTGTTAGCCCAATGATTATATCATGTTTTTGAATATGGCTAATCAATTAAGTTTAATATAATGATGTCATTAATATTCATGTAATCACTATCATGTTGCTACTTAAACTTAGCATTGTCCTAATGTTCTACATCTTATTGCTATGTTTGTATCATAATGCATTATACTGTTTTGTTCGCCTAACATGTATTTGCAGACATGCAGTAAGCATGATCAAACATGATCAAATCAGGACATGCAATGGAGAATTATTAATGGGCCAAAGACAGCGTTAGACAAGGAGATTTCTCTGAACCGTCCAACGACCTATCCGGGGCCTCGCATCGGGAGTTCTGCTGCCCGGTCAGCGGACAAGGGTCGAGGGGGCAGCACCCCCCGTGGGGGTTCGGGGGCGAAGCCCCTGAAAGGTATTCAGATTTTCAGATCTATTTATCTTTGGACGACCGCCGTCAAGAAAAAAGGCGTCTTCAGGTTTGCTCAAATATCAGAAGAAAGGCGTCATGAAAGGGATATTGGTTTTCCTATTTTGTCAATGTATTTTTCACATTTATTGAGTCTAGGAATACGATGTACACTGCGTCGTACTGACAAATAGGCTACCCAAGAAACGTTTTTAAAATATCATTTCGTTTTGAAAATAAGTCCACTTACAAAATCCCAAACTACTTCTAACTGCTTGATCTTTTCAAAAATCTCAGAAACCAATTTGCAAAAATTCTAACAGAACTCCAATAGAATTCGGACCGAGTTCGGCCCGAATTCGACCCGAGTTCGGTTAGTGCCCGTTGGATTTTGAACTTGGTCATCATGCAGTTACGGATGCAACGACTATTTACCGAGATTCTCTCAAAGAGTTCTGTCCGAATTCTGCCTTTGGAAAAACTATAAATAGAAAAGAATTTTCCTCATTTCAATACACCTCTCTCTTTTCTTCTCTCTAAGCTTAATACGTTCTTCCAAAGTGTTCTAAGCTATTCGTTTTCAAATTCCAAGCCAGTTACAATCCTCTAGTCGATTTGCCAGTGCGGTACGGTGTAGAAGTTTCCGAGTGATTGTAATCAGAGGCTTGATTGAAGAAAGACACTTCACAATTGAAGTTGGTCGAGTAATTCGGATCAAAGCTCGCGTTGTAGAAGTTGCAAGGACTGTGGATGAAAACTTGCGGTATTTTTCCATAGTGGATTCAACTGGAAGCTAAAGTTCTTCCGACTGGACTAGTCCTCACAAGAGGGAAACCAGTATACATCCTTGTGTTTGCGTTTTGCTTTTCATTTACTTGTGATATATTATCTGTGATCTGGTTGCTAACATTTTTAATTAGCTAATTTCCGCTGCCTACTCTATTCACCCCCCTCTAGAGTATTGCGCTTTACAATTCGTTTCCTACATCTTGTACATGCGCCAAGGATGACCGGTGTGCGTCTCGATGTCCTCATCAGATACCCTAGTTAGCTCTTAAAATCATTTCTTTTTACCATGTTACAGGTTTGTAGTTTAGTTAGCTCTTAAAACAATTTCATTTTACCATGTTTGGTAGTATATTTAGCTCTTAAAACTATTTCTTTTTACCATGTTTCAGGTAGGTAGTTACTGGCTGCTCGAATATGCATTTTACTCAGATTTTGATGATACAGTTAGGTTATATGCGTCATGTTGATTACATGGTGAGGTCAACTCGACCTTATGTGGCTTGTTTCTCATTGGCAAATGTCTACTTGAAACCATATTTCCAACTTCATGTTGATGCTAAAGGATTAGCAAAATTTTGAGAATTCTTGTTGACAAGTGGTTATGGAGCGGTCTTCAATATTTCATGCAACTTGAATTTTCTCAGTAATAAATGCATGCCCCATGTATGATGTCTATTTATTATGGTTGTTTATACCACAAAAGTCTGGAAACACGTGGATCTGAATTTTCATCTCCCCTTGTTTATGCCAAGCATGTTTGACATTTCAGGCTTTTGTAAAACTTGCGATTAGTGAGTTACTACATTATGTTTCATAAACAAGTTTGCAGGTTTTTTTTGCCTTTTTTTTCATTTAATTGTATCTCCATTTGTCAGGCATGGTTTCTGGATCAGTTTGGAGTTCTTCATGATGGCAAAAAACCATATCCTTTTCTTTTTCTTGGGGCCGTCACTAGTGGAGAGTTAACACATCAATACCTTCAAAGGTTTTGTGACCTTTCCTACTCTTTTGGTAGATGAGGAACACTATTAAGTATAATCAACTTATGCTGTGAAATCGTGTTTAGAAGGATATTTTCTTATAGTGAAAGTATTTAAAAGATAAAAAGGTTTTGGATATCATTGTTCTGAAAACAAGTACTATTCTTTAACGTCAAATTTAAAATACTGTGGAAGTTTATTTTTGGATTGCAGGAACTGAAAATTAAATCTGTCAAATAATAGACTAACTTCTATGTGTGCCAATGCCATTATAATTGATTTATCATACCTTGTTGACACCTGGGAACATAGAACTGCAATCTGTTTTTTCTTGTGTTTGGTAGTCAATTCTTTTCCTTCCTGACTTGACACTTAATGGTAACTTGTATACGTTTGCTTATGCACACTGATATATTATATTTATATCTTGGTGAGATTTGGTTTTGGTTCCTACTTCTCCAAAAATTTGGTTCTTGTATGTTAGCTTATGCATTCCTCTCCTTGATTTTTTTGGTTGTGGTCCAATTTTCTTTTTGTTCTTTTTTGTTTTTGAAACTGAAAACAGAAAAGACTGTTCTGCCCATAGTTTGCAGTATCGGCCGATACCGATCCGATACAGCCGATACCGATCCGATACAGCCGATACCGATACGGTTTGACATGTCCCAATCCGATAGCGACCTATACCCGATACTTGCCGATACTGACATTCAGGGTCTTTTTTCTAGTTAATTCGGCAAAGAAAATTGAACGAAAACGGCCAATCAACGAGGGTGTAAAAGCATAGTAAGGTTGTAAAAGCATGTAAAAGAAGAAAACTAATCTATTGCATGTAAAATTAATCAGCAAAGGTGGCTACTATTTCATTCAACTTCAAAACTACTAAGAAACAACACTGGAAATATTTAAAATTATGCCTAAATGTATAAAATATATTTTCTAAAATGTTAATATTTTATTAATAATTATTTACTTTCCGATACCAAAAAGATTTGATACTCCAATCCGAAATTACCGATACTATCGATATCGCTTATTCCGATACTCGTAGGAATGGTCGGATACTGATTACGATTAGGGGTGAGCAGATATCGGGTTGAAACCGATAACCGACCCGATCCGAACCGATTAACCAATTCGGTTCGGTTTTAAATAATACGGGTCGGGTTTCGGTTTTCCAAGTTCTAAAAATTCGGTTTTCGGTTCGGATTTCGGATTTATGATTCGGTTTTCAACCCGAACCGAAAACCGATAACTGTTCATATATAAAGCAACACCCTGACCTAAAGTAAACCCTAACATAAAAATTTTCCCTACTCTGCCGCCTCTCTCTCATTCTCCTCTCAGCCACCCTAGCCTACTCTCTTCCGCTTTCGCGGCTTCCTTCCCGCCGCTTTGGCATCTCCACTCATAATCCAATTTCTTCTTCATCCCTCTCTTCGTCGATAAAGAAGGAAGGAGCTCCAATTTTTCCGATGAAGAAGGAAGGGAGCTCCAATTTTTCCGTGCTCACTCCCAAGGGGAGTCCCAGGCGGCGATGGAGCTCCTCCCGATTGTGTATATGAAGAACACGTGGAACAAGGAAGGGAGGTTCTGGTCAGAGCATGGAGAGCTCCAACTTCTCAGTTCTCACTAGGTTCCAATTAATGTTATAGGTTTTGGTTTGATATTATTTTTCCTTCAGCTCTTCATAATTGGAAATCAATTCATATAATATGGTCAGCATTACAAGTATCTTTGGGTATTGTGATTGTTGGATATTATTAATTGATGTTGAGTTGTAATACTGGAGGGGGACCCATACATTTTGCATACATTTCAAAATTACTAATCGATGACATGAGTGCGTTGAAAGATTTATTGTACAGCTCTGATTCAAAACTGTTTACATTGATCTATTATACTGAACCGAACCGACCGAGAACCGAACCGATTAAATTCGGTTCGGTTTTTTTCGGTTTTAAAAAATACGGTTCGGTTTTCGGTTTTTGGATTTACGGTTTACGGTTTATTCGGTTTTAACAAATTCGGTTCGGTTTGGACCGAACCGAACCGTTGCTCACCCCTAATTACGATACCGATATTACAATTTTGTCCCTTGTGGACTGTCACGCCCCAGAACCAGAATACTAGAGAGCGGGGGAATGACTCAGCCAGCTACGTATTACGGGTAGATGAATACCGTATAATACGATCAATGCTGTCTAAAAGACAGGGGGTGCATACTACATGAAAGTTTCGCTATGGTCACTTCACATCTATTGTCTCAATCATTCAAACAAGAAGCAATAATAGAGAACATTTAAGAATAAGCAATAAGGCGTCCCAAACGCTTAGTCAAAATGTTCTTGAGATATGGCTTTACAAAACATAGCCAGATGATATAGCAACATATTCACAATTGTTATCAGCTGCAGTCTGACTTAATTACAATTATGTAAAAGTAAGTACAAGACAATCCGACTAACATGTCGGTGCTAAACGGCAAAATATAAAGTAAGTAACAAAACGAGCGGGGAAGTAAGGAACCCACTCGAGTCCTCCTGCGATCATTCATCTAGTATTGACCATCTTGGAGGTAGAAGTAAGCTGAGTCCTCGGGAACCGGCTCTAAATCTGGCCATGCAAAACCAGAGAGGTTAGACCTCTAATAGCAAGTACCGCAAGGAAGCACGATATGAGGAGTTAAAACCAGTAATAAGAGAATAGGATATATAGATCTCTGCTTGCTACTAGGATTCACATAATGTCACGATACTTCGATCCAACCTCCCAACCAAACAAGGACAGAGGTTGGCCCGTCATGTCTCGACACTCTGATCATCTTAGTTATTTAACAGAGTAGGTACAGTACACAAACAAATCAACTTAAACGGCCATCCAACTCCTACGGCTTACTACTGTGAGTCCCAAGTTATCCTGGAATTATGCAATAAGGATTTCTCAGTTCTTACTATGGGCAAGCAAGGCTAGTCTATCCAATCAATCAATTGCACCAATCATGAATTAGACGAGTCCCAGCGGGACGCCCGTCATCAATATACAATATACAATAATATAAGCAGATACCGCTCCCTGCCCGTATGGCAGAATTGCAGTATCTGTGGGAACCAGCCAGCCTGTTGGGCGCTAATAGTCCCAAAGAGGGCTGCCATGTAAGAACTCGAAGATCCATTCCCTCCATGCAATCATTATTTTATTTAACTTAGTAGCCTCTATGTTAAGTGAAATCACATGCCGTGGATCATGGTCATTTCAGAATGAGTACTTTCGTACAAAGTACGATATGCTCAACTCTACAACGATACCCGTACGGTTAGGTTGTAGGTCTTACATAGCGTAATGCAACAATTAAAACTAACCACGGAATAATCATGCTTTGACCATAGAGTACACGTGCTGCTTTCGTAAAATAAATAAATAATTGTAGCCTGTATGTATCTATATGTCAATATTCGGGATTGACCAATCGATTGCAAATATGAACGTGTCTTATTCCATTTAATTTAATAAGACGACTAGCCAGTCTCTTAGTTCCATCTAGGAACGCATGATCAATAATTAATCAAGATAACAATCAATGTTAATTAATGCCAAATTTGGGAAATAAAAACTGGGAAATAAATAATGATTAGAAAATAAATAATCTCATACGCTGTGGAAAATGATTGGGAAATAAATAATCTCATGCGCTGTGGGAAATGATTGGAAAATAAATAATCTCATGCGCCTGAGGAATGAAGATTCATGCGGTTGTGGAAAATGATTGGGAAATAAATAATCTCATGCGCTTTGGGAAATGATTGGAAAATAAAAAATATCATGCGCCTGAGGAAGAAAGATTCATACGGGTAAATAAATCTTATGCGCTGTGGGAAATGATTGGAAAATAAATAATATCATGCGCCTGAGGAAGAAAGATTCATGCGGCTGTGGTAAATAAATCTCATGCGCTGTGGGAAATGATTGGGAAATAAATAATCTCATGCACATGCGGCTGTGGGAAGTAAATCTCATGCGCTGTGGGAATGATTGGGAAGTAAATAATCTCATGCGCTATGGGAAATAATTGGGAAATAAATAATCTCATGCGCTGTGGGAAATGATTGGGAAATAAATAATATCATGCGCCTGAGGAAGAAAGATTCATGCGGCTGTGGTAAATAAATCTCATGCGCTGTGGGAAATGATTGGGAAATAAATAATCTCATGCGCCTGAGGAAGAAAGATTCATGCGGCTGTGGGAAATAAATCTCATGCGCTGTGGGAATGATTGGAAAATAAATAATCTCATGCGCTATGGGAAATGATTGGAAAATAAATAATCTCATGCGCCTGAGGAAGAAAGATTCATGCGGCTGTGGCTGTTCTTCCTCTCCGAATTTTTCTGAGAACAGAACTGTAATGCCCCGCTCCGCACGGCGCATTACGCTGAAGTGTTGACTCAACGAGTCCCGTTGACGCAAGGAAATGTATCGATGCAAAACGATACGAGAGCTAAGTTGTCCCGAGCAATGCATCAAACTAAGACGATGCGAAGAGTTGCCTTGTCCCGAAGAATGCATCGAATGAATCGATGCGAAGCGTCGCGTTGCCCCGAAGGATGAGTGCGTTAAATCGGCTCGAAGATTCTAAGAAATCGAATCGACCAAGGCACAAGTCCAAATCGATGCAAGTCTTGACTTTAGTTGGTTTCGTGTGCAGGTTATACTTTGACGGGAAAATATTAGAGGTCGATCTTTTGCAATGTTTAGTAAGGGGTCCGCGAAATCAAATCGTCGCCTTGCGACGGGCTATGACTTGGGCATGCTAAGGCGAATTGGGCGTATAACTCAACGAAGCACGAAGTGCTCAAATGGCTAAGTTAGGAGAGTGGCCGTGCAACAAAGTTAGGGAATCGAGTCGCATCGGCTCGGCGAAACGACGAAGGCGTATCGACTCAAGGTGGGAGGATTGACTTCTTTTACTCCTTCATTCGATAAGTCAAATATATCATTGTATGCTAAAGTTAACCTATCGACGCCACGGGCGTGGCCCGATCGGAGATAAATCATAGTGTGAGTCGAACACTAAGTTAGAACAATTGAACTGATACGTGCATCATATGCACGAGTCGCTATGGAACATTGGATATCGCTAAGGCGAGCGCCTCGGTGCGCAAGCCGTAAAACATGGGATAACTGTACTCGGCGAGTGCCTTAGTGCACGAACCATACCGTGCCTTTGATGCACGAGTTAGACGGCTAGAACATTGAAAGACAATAGGCGAGCACCCTAGCGCGCAAGCCCCGAACATTGAATGCTAAGTTATAGAACATTGGAAATACGGTCGAAACGTGCCTACGTGCACGGGATAATAAAAGATGGCTTCGTTGCGAGAGAATACAGTTGTGGCATGAATGTGGCAGAACTATCGGCTATGACATGGTGCCTCGAAAGGTGTTCGAGACCTTCGGGTCGTTCCGTTGACGAGCATTGAGTTGAGGCACGATGCCATTGAACCATTGAAACGAAGTATGAAACGTAAGAACACAGAAAGTTAACGGAAGAGACGCGAGATGATAAAGTCTGAGTCTTGGACTCAAGGCTATGCTTGGTTGTTTGAATGATAGTGCGTTGCATGGTCGAATGGGATGGGCTTGAGAATTTCTCGTGATAATAGCCCGTGCACGGGTGTTTCCCTCCGAACGGGTGCACCGGGGCACCGGGACCGTTCGGCCTAGGAGGGATGTTAATCTTTGATAGGCGCACATCTGCGAATCGTCCGATTAGCTCTCGGTCGTAAAAGTGAGAAACCACAAATGATGGTAGGCACGCAGTAATTTCGGTTGTTGGGGTAGCAACCCAACCCGTAAAACGCCGGGCTACCCAAATTCGAGAGAGAAAAGAAGGAGAGAAAAGAAAGTAAGGAATGATAAAAGAGAAACTCCTTTAGTCCATTCCGGCGCGGATACGCCCACGACCTTCATATAGTTAAGGAACGATGGGTTGAAAGTGTAGGCGCATATGCGTCCCGCATATAGATCCTGCTTAGAGTTGCACATATAACATGACAGGGAAGGAATGCGGCGTATTCACCTTGCATCGGTGCAAGGGCGAGTGCGTCGACTTGGTAAGAAGTCGCGCCACGAATCAAACACGAGATTGCTTGTTTGCTTGCCTATTCAATTCGATAACATGCTGCTATGATAACATGCTTTACGCTTTCGAAGATGCCATAAAATTGACCCTAAGGAGAACATAGCAAGATCATAAGCTAAGTTGCATGATTCAACATAAATATTAAAATGTCGGTTTGGAAAGATGATCTTTGCTTCAGTACATGCGAGGACGAACGTACTGATCCCCCACCAGCTTCGTGCAGGGTGCAGGGAATGGATTGCTCGCGGCGAAGCGTTGCTTGAACGTGTTGAGGCTTGGAATGCCGAAGCGCATTGAAGCGTGCAATCGCATTGATGCTCGGACTACGCAACTGGATTGATGCGGCCGGGATATATAAGGCATGATGTATGGAACGGTAAAATCCTTTGTGGGCAAGAGAGAACCTGAGTGTTGTAGCCAATCTGGCATATATTGTTAGGCTATCGAAGCCTTTGTAATCTATGTTTCGAATATCAATAAAGAGAATTGTTTCGTATACTCTGTTTTCCTATCGTTGTAAACACGAATCAAAAGATAACCATTTGAGAACTTGTCATCTTGTCTTGCACGAGCGCAACTCCAGGCTCGTGCGGCATCACGCCCCCTGCGAGGACGATGATTCGGGTGATTCCGGGTTGGGGCGTGACAAATTGGTATCAGATCTCTAGGCTCAATTTCCTCTGGACGCTCGCTTCATTACAATTCAAAAAGTTGCCCACCACCACTTGATATCACTCTTGACTCTACTCGATGCCGCACTGGATGTTCCATACAATAAGTCTAATACAAATCATGAAATTTTGTCGCATGTGTTTTGGAAATTTCATGATGTTTGCTAAGAAAAGTCGCGAAGGGTATATTACATTGAATGCAACGAGCCGTGAAAATGTTAGTTGCTGCAAGCGCAACAAATTATGAAATACGATTTGGGATGTTGTTCTTGCAATATAACATGTTGGAAGAGAAATAAAACGATGCACGAAGTGCAACAAGTAATGGTGAATATGCGTTAAAAAGAAAGTGAGAAGTGATAGCCAATACCGAATGTGTTAAAATGGATTGTGCATTGACTTGGAAAGTCGAGAGTAATTCGTCGCACGAGGTACGGTAAATGTCGGAAATGATCGTTGCACGATGTGCAACGCATATTGAAAGTGAAATCATTGCACGTGGTGCAACGCATATCAGATTAATCGTTGCACGGAGTGCAAAGGAAATTGGAAATGAATCGTTGTACAAAGTGAAATAAAATGTCAGAAATAAATCGTAGCACGATGTGCAATGCGTATCGAAAGTAAAATTTGTTGCACGGGGTGCAACGTATATCAAATAAATTGTTGCACGAGATGCAAGTAAGGAAAGTATTGAAATCGTAAATCGATAGAACGAATCGTTCGATTGCACACCAAACTTATGTTGGCAAACGAGAACATTGACCGAGTTGCGTCGGGTTTGATAGAATCAAAGTTACGGTTGTGATCAAGTATAATCACTGCGGAAATCGTGAGTCGGAAGAGATCGTTGGTCTATACTAAGTATAATGCGAGGGAAATAGCTTGAATTCCAAGTGGTATATGCTATACCACGTAGGCGATGAATAACTCGATTTCGAGTGGTATATGGTATAACACTCGTGCGATGAATTGCATCGACGCGTTGTGAGAATTACGGAAGGTTTATCCGCAACAGACGGGGGAGTACCGAGACTCGATTGAAAATTTGTATGACGGTATGTTTGTGCAAGTGATCTTCGAAAATCGGTTGGGACGGTAAGGCGAGACTCGTATCGATGAACGATACGTCGGACGGAAGTTATAAGTTGGTCGGACGACCGAGACTAGCAAAATGGTTATGCCTTGACGTAATAATCTGATCGACGGGAAAGGAAAACTCGAGCTTACAAATGAGTCGCATGACTTGCGATCTCGGTATAAATGTTGGGCGAGACGAATCGAATCGCACGCATTGCGATTTCGATAGGAAAGTTAGGCGATGTGAATTGTAATCGAATTGCACGAATTGCGACTTCGGTGAAGAGTTGGTTGACGTGAGTAATCGTGCCTAAGAAATAGTTGGTTACGCTACGGCGACACTCATTTGAGTACGACTGGAAAACACGCAAAACTTAGAGGGCGTGATCGTATAACTTGAGGGCTCGATGTTGGATAATCGGTAACTCAGTTACGCGATCAAAGTATAGCGGGATGCGGCGAATCGGAGAACGAGTGGATGCGTATGGAAAAGGTCGTTACGAACTTGGAAGTATGTAATACAAGAAGTCGATGTTGAAGCGGGTTCAAAGTTGACCCCTACGTTATCGAAATTGATACGGCGTATCGAGATCGATACGTAAGGAAACGTAAACACAATGTGAGAATACAAAATGGAGTGCGCCTTGCGCTATCAAAATTTTGTAAGTAAGGATACGAGAATGAACGAACTTGGTTGATCGTAAATTTTGTGATTGATCAAAGACGAGACTATAAGTCATCGACGATTGCTCGATGCGTATAGCATCTCGTGTGTCGACCCGCAAATAAGATAGACTCAAACTTGATGCGAATAGATGTTTCGTAAATTGCGGAATCATCGACGGCAGTGCATGACTTGACTCGGAGGATAGTTGCGCATCAGTTGCGCCGATAGAAATGGTTTGTCCGAAATTGGGTAGTCACATAGAATCGTCGGAACGTGATTTGGCTCCAAAATAAGATATAGCATGGTTCGTAGTAAACTGTCCTTCGGTGATGATCCACAGTTATCGAGCATAGCTTCGGGGCAGCGGACCCTAGAAGACTTGACCGCCAAATCGAATTGAATGCTGCAGACCGTAAGATGACCCATGCGATATCGCATATGAGATTGCACCGATAACAAATATAACACGGTGCATGTTGACGATAAGTCTAGGCGATTGCGAGGAACGTGCTATGCACGAGAGGGAATGATAAGAAAATGACTTATGAGTTATGTTGTTAGATTCGGATTCACCTTACAATTGAGCTTGCGTGAATCGAACTTATATTCGATGTTGCGAGATGGAAAAGTTGGGAATTTGGCTAGTGAATTCCTACTCGTTAGGAAATTGAATGTACGACGCGTCGTAAAGACCTTCGTGCTAAGGCAATCGTTGCCTTGAGCACTGTCGCCTTGCTGTAAACTTTCGTGTCGAATAGATTGTGGCCTTTGTGCAATGTCAATTTAAAGTTACGTCGGAAGAAGTTAAGTACGGTGCCTAGAAAAGTAACCTAGCGGGCGTAGCCCAGAATGTTGATGCATTTGTAAGTCAACAAAGGAAAACGTATCGAGATAAGTGCATAAGCAAGACTTCGAGAATAGTTGGGTGACGACTTCGAACGCAAGGCGTTGCGGAGACTCGTTGTGATTGGATGCGCGACGGCTGGACGCGACGCATAGAGTTGGTAGTCCGTATGAAACATACGAAATGAGAAAGGCGATTTGAATCGCGTAGCGTACAGTGGCTTTATTGAATGAATCACGTATGTATCGAATATACGTATGCGATGAAATTTCGAGAACGGTTGCTAAGGATAAGTCTGATCGAGAGTACGAGATGGCAAGCATAGGATTGAAATTTACCTGTCAGCTTTATTCTAATTTGCTACGACTGGGCTTGGTCGAAATACATATATCTTCGGGTCGCCTTAAATATAGGTACGAATCCAAATCGAGTTGTATACAAAATTCAAATCGAGCTGCGGGGATGACTTTGAAATATTAATGGAAAGCTTGCGAGATATTATGAAATCGAACAACATTGGTGGGGCGAGATCGTGAAACGATCTATAAAACACTTAGTCGGAGTATTGGTTTTGGTTCGAGGACGAACCTTATTTTGAGTGGTATATTCTGTAATGCCCCACTCCGCACGGCGCATTACGCTGAAGCGTTGACTCAACGAGTCCCGTTGACGCAAGAAAATGTATAGATGCAAAACGATACGAGAGCTAAGTTGTCCCGAGCAATGCATCGAACTAAGACGATGCGAAGAGTTGCCTTGTCCCGAAGAATGCATCGAATGAATCGATGCGAAGCGCCGCGTTGTCCCGAAGGATGAGTGCGTTAAATCGGCTCGAAGATTCTAAGAAATCGAATCGACCAAGGCGCAAGTCCAAATCGATGCAAGTCTTGACTTTAGTTGGTTTTGTGTGCAGGTTATACTTTGACGGGAAAATATTAGAGGTCGATCTTTTGCAATGTTTAGTAAGGGGTCCGCGAAATCAAATCGTCGCCTTGCGACGGGCTAAGACTTGGGCATGCTAAGGCGAATTGGGCGTATAACTCAACGAAGCACGAAGTGCTCAAATGGCTAAGTCAGGAGAGTGGCCGTGCAACAAAGTTAGGGAATCGAGCCGCATCGGCTCGGCGAAACGACGAAGGCGTATCGACTCAAGGTGGGAGGATTGACTTCTTTTACTCCTTCATTCGATAAGTCAAATATATCATTGTATGCTAAAGTTAACCTATCGACGCCACGGGCGTGGCCCGATCGAAGATAAATCATAGTGTGAGTCGAACACTAAGTTAGAACAATTGAACTGATACGTGCATCATATGCACGAGTCGCTATAGAACATTGGATATCGCTAAGGCGAGCGCCTCGGTGCGCAAGCTGTAAAACATGGGATAACTGTACTCGGCGAGTGCCTTAGTACATGAACCATACCGTGCCTTTGATGCACGAGTTAGACGGCTAGAACATTGAAAGACAATAGGCGAGCGCCCTAGCGCGCAAGCCCCGAACATTGAATGCTAAGTTATAGAACATTGGAAATACGGTCGAAACGTGCCTACGTGCACGGGATAATAAAAGATGGCTTCGTTGCGAGAGAATACAGTTGTGGCATGAATGTGGCAGAACTATCGGCTATGACATGGTACCTCGAAAGGTGTTCGAGATCTTCGGGTCGTTCCGTTGACGAGCATTGAGTTGAGGCACGATGCCATTGAACCATTGAAACGAAGTATGAAACGTAAGAACACAGAAAGTTAACGGAAGAGACGCGAGATGATAAAGTCTGAGTCTTGGACTCAAGGCTATGCTTGGTTGTTTGAATGATAGTGCGTTGCATGGTCGAATGGATAGGCTTGAGAATTTCTCGTGATAATAGCCCGTGCACGGGTGTTTCCCTCCGAACGGGTGCACCGGGGCACCGGGATCGTTCGACCTAGGAGGGATGTTAATCTTTGATAGGCGCACATCTGCGAATCGTCCGATTAGCTCTCGGTCGTAAATATGAGAAGCCGCAAATGATGGTAGGCACGCGGTAAGTTTCGGTTGTTGGGGTAGCAACCCAACCCATAAAACGCCGGGCTACCCAAATTCGAGAGAGAAAAGAAGGAGAGAAAAGAAAGTAAGGAATGATAAAAGAGAAACTCCTTTAGTCCATTCTGGTGCGGATACGCCCACGACCTTCATATAGTTAAGGAACGATGGGTTGAAAGTGTAGGCGCATATGCGTCCCGCATATAGATCCTGCTTAGAGTTGCACATATAACATGACAGGGAAGGAATGCGACGTATTCACCTTGCGTTGGTGCAAGGGCGAGTGCGTCGACTTGGTAAGAAGTCGCGCCACGAATCAAATACGAGATTGCTTGTTTGTTTGTCTATTCAATTCGATAACATGCTGCTATGATAACATGCTTTACGCTTTCGAAGATGCCATGAAATTGACCCTAAGGAGAACATAGCAAGATCATAAGCTAAGTTGCATGATTCAACATAAATATTAAAATGTCGGTTTGGAAAGATGATCTTTGCTTCAGTACATGCGAGGACGAACGTACTGATCCCCCACCAGCGTCGTACAGGGTGCAGGGAATGGATTGCTCGCGGCGAAGCGTTGCTTGAACGTGTTGAGGCTTGGAATGCCGAAGCGCATTGAAGCGTGCAATCGCATTGACGCTCGGACTACGCAACTGGATTGATGCGACCGGGATATATAAGGCATGATGTATGGAACGGTAAAATCCTTTGTGGGCAAGAGAGAACCTGAGTGTTGTAGCCAATCTGGCATATATTGTTAGGCTATCAAAGCCTTTGTAATCTATGTTTCGAATATCAATAAAGAGAATTGTTTCGTATACTCTGTTTTTCTATCGTTGTAAACACGAATCAAAAGGTAACCATTTGAGAACTTGTCATCTTGCCTTGCACGAGCGCAACTCCAGGCTCGTGCGGCATCACGCCCCCTGCGAGGACGATGATTCGGGTGATTCCGGGTCGGGGCGTGACAAATTGGTATCAGATCTCTAGGCTCAATTTCCTCTGGACGCTCGCTTCATTACAATTCAAAAAGTTGCCCACCACCACTTGATATCACTCTTGACTCTACTCGATGCCGCACTGGATGTTCCATACAATAAGTCTAATACAAATCATAAAATTTTGCCGCATGTATTTTGGAAATTTCATGATGTTTGCTAAGGAAAGTCGCGAAGGATATATTGCATTGAATGCAACGAGCCGTGAAAATGTTAGTTGCTGCAAGCGCAACAAATTGTGAAATACGATTTGGGATGTTGTTGTTGCAATATAACATGTTGGAAGAGAAATAAAACGATGCACGAAGTGCAACAAGTAATGGTGAATATGCGTTAAAAAGAAAGTGAGAAGTGATAGCCAATACCGAATGTGTTAAAACGGATTGTGCATTGACTTGGAAAGTCGAGAGTAATTCGTCGCACGAGGTGCGGTAAATGTCGAAAATGATCGTTGCACGATGTGCAACGCATATTGAAAGTGAAATCATTGCACGTGGTGCAACGCATATCAGATTAATCGTTGCACGGAGTGCAAAGGAAATTGGAAATGAATCGTTGTACAAAGTGAAATAAAATGTCGGAAATAAATCGTAGCACGATGTGCAATGCGTATCGAAAGTAAAATTTGTTGCACGGGGTGCAACGTATATCAAATAAATTGTTGCACGAGATGCAAGTAAGGAAAGTATTGAAATCGTAAATCGATAGAACGAATCGTTCGGTTGCACACCAAACTTATGTTGGCAAACGAGAACATTGACCGAGTTGCGTCGGGTTTGATAGAATCAAAGTTACGGTTGTGATCAAGTATGATCACTGCGGAAATCGTGAGTCGGAAGAGATCGTTGGTCTCTCCTTTCTCCCTTTATGCTCTCTTATATCTTCTCTCTTCCTCCTCTCCCCTCTCTCCCCTCTCTCTTTCTATCCTGCTTTCTTCTTTCTCTCTCCTTTGTTCTTTCTCACTCTCGCTTTTTTCTATTAGCTCTCTCTCTCTCTCCTTTAACATTTGTCTCTCCTCTCTCTCCCTCTCACCCTCTCTTCCTCCTCCTTCCTTCTCTCCTCTCTCCTCTCTTCTCTCTCTTCTTTCTTCCTTCTCTCTCATCTTTCTCCTTCCAACTCTGTGCTTCTCCTCTTATATATATATAAAAAAATCTAAGTAGAGTTTTCAGGATTCGATCCAATACTATAACTCTTTTCCTATCCCTAAAATACAAGAGCTAACCAATTACTTGTGCTATTTGCAGAATAAAAATATTTAGTTACAACAAGTCTATATCCTAAAATTTTGGGGTAAGTTGTTTGAATCCTTTTCTTTCATTTACCTCTATTAAGGGTCATATCCTTGAAACACAAACAAAAAACGTGTCATTCTTTAAAATCTCAATCCATATTTGTTTAGGCCCATTTATAGTCATTGTGTCTCATTTAACTACTATCTTCTTATCATTCCTCGGTAGAGCATCTGTTGGCTATATTGCACATGTTCAACCCACCTAAAACGATTTTTTCTAATCTTGTCTCGGTTGGTGTCATTTCTTATCCTAGATTTCAATATATTTCCACTCATCCAATTTAGCATTCTCATTTCTACTATACTAAATTTCTTCACGTGTTTCTTAATTTCCATCTATAAAGTATGGATGGTCTTATAGCCTTCTTACATAATTTTTCTTTCAACTATAAATGTCTCTTCTTATATCACAAAGTACCCTAGACGTACTCCATTTCAACCATCCTATTTTAACTCTATGCATGATACCCTTCTCTAACTCTCCATTATAATGAATGATTGATCATAAATACCGAAAGCTATAAACCCTACGTGTGTGTGTGTGTGTGTATATATATATATATATATATATAGTTAGTTAGTTAGTTAGTTAGTTAGTTACTATTGTTAGCAATGTTTGACAAATATTTCTAATTAATTATAAATTCTTGCAACATTTTGCTTACATTTATGAAATCTTACATCAGTTTGTAATATGATATATTTATACATAACATATTACATTGTTGTACCATTTAAAAAAAAATTATGTAAAAGACATTTGTCAGAATATAAAAATAGATGTGTCATGTTACCGATAGATGTATCATATTTTGACACATTCTCAATTTACGTGAGACATTATCAATTTATGTTAACATTACCGATTTATGTGACACATTCTCAATTTTTGTGCCACATTACCAACTTATGTTGCATATTACCAATTTAAGTGGCCTACTGATTGCTAATATGCCAGAATCATGTTGTGTTGTATTTTTGAACCAACCACTTGGTCCTTTTTACTAATATGGAAACCTATGGTCTATAAATACGAAAAACCTATGTTGTACGATCATGAGTTTGACTTTATATGATTTAGACACTTGGACAAATAATCGATATTAGTAACACAATATCAATATAAGTAACACAATATCAATATAATTAATACAATATCTATAATAGTAACACGATGATTGCGTTATATGTAAGACCAATCACATAGTTATAATACTATTAGCACAATCCAGGAAAGGATCCCGAGTTTGAATACCCCTATGCGAATATTTTTAAAGATATTCAGTTATAATATCTTTTACACACAAGTTCACAACTCAAGTAGTGGAGATATTTATCATAGTTGAAGGGAGATCCTAGGTTCAAATCAAGGTTCGCAGTATCGGTATTGAAATCAGTATCAGACACATCCAATGAGTATTGGGATCGACAACATTGGCAGTTTTCGATCGGAGTATCGAATTTTTTTGGTATCGGAAACAAATAGTTATTAATACATTATTAAAATTTTAGATTTCTTTTTTTTTTGTATATTTAGGCATAATTTTAAGTATTTTCTGTGGTATTTTTTAGTAATTTTGAAATTAAATGAAATACTAGTCACTCTTGCCGATTGATTTACCGGCGATAGATAATTTTTTTTTTCTTTTACATGCTTTTACAATCTTACTATGCTTTTACACTTTTGTTGTTTGGTCTTTTTCGTTCAATTTCTTTGTCGAATTGACTGAAGAAAAAGATCCCGATGTCGGTGTCGATTAGTATTGGATCGGGACATGCCAAACCGTATCGGTATCGGCTGTATCGAATCGATATCGACCAATACTGCAAACTATGGTTCAAATCACACTAATTTTGTGTGTGTGGGGTGGGGCCGGGGGGGTTCAAATCACACTAATTGTGTGTGTGTGTATATATAACAGAAAGAGAGAAGAGAGAAGGAGAGAGAGAGAGAGAGAGAGTAGAGAGGAGATAAAACTTGAGATAGAGTAGTTAGGGGCAAAATAATCAAAATAATTCTTTTAGTCATGGGAACAATTTTTTATTTATTTATAAAAGATGGGCCATAACCAAATAAAAGTAGGGGAAGGGATCCCTACCACTATTTTCTGAGAAGTAGGGACCAAGCCAAATTTTCCTCTTTATCTTTTCTGTTTTTTCCATTTTAGGTCTTTAGGAAATGGAAGTTCTTACCAAGATACCTTATCGCCTTCTTAAATTCTTGTCTAATGTTATTGCACTCGCTTGTTTCTTTTGTCTTTTGTCTTTTTCTTATTTCTTAATCTTTTTCTTTTTCACTTAACTTTCATCTTCTCCTTCTCTTTTCCTTTTCTGTTTCCAGAGTGTTATCTTAAAATAAATAGGGACCTATGCACCCGATAGGTAGTTTGAGAGGTAAGGTTCTTGTAGCTTGTCTATTAGTGTAGCGCCTTTATTTATTTTTTGTGTTATCCACGTTCTAAAGGGAATATCATATTAACCTAGGTTCAAATCTCATTGGAACAAGTTTACACAGATTAAAATACTTATCCCACTCCATGAATCTAGGCCCGACTCCAAAATGGGCATTTGACTTATGAAAATGTTCTTGAATAATTTAAATATTTAACCCTCACCACTCATTTCTAGTTTTTATTGCACCGAAGGGGACTTGTAACGCGGTACCAAATTAAGGTTCAACTACCTATCTCTTGTTACAAGTTTTCTTCATCAACAAAATAAAACCCTAAACAACCATCCCTAACTCTAAACTGCCATCTAACCCTAAACAACCATCCCTAAGCCTAAACCACTATCTTCCCAAAACCAAAAGCTCCTATTCCCATCACCCATCTCCAAAAAGGCAAAAACCCATGACCAGTCTTCTTCCAAAAACCCTAACCTTTCCCTTATGCCCCAAATCCAAAATCCATCACCATCTCCTTTCTCTCCTACCAACTCAAACCACCAAGCTTGCTAAGGTAGCATGGGGCTGCATGGCAAAGCCCCAAAAGGCCTAGGTGGGGCCTAGAGGCGGGAGTTTCAAGACCAAATTCTTGGGTGTAAAATAGATAGCTTAATATAAATCTATAGCCTAGGGTTGTCGCATATGGTTCTAATATTTTATTTCTGCTTGCTACTTGCTCTAGTCTTTGGCTTTCGTTCATAGGTTTGTCATGTTTTCATAAAGAAGCACATGTTACCCTTCCACACCATACTCGTCCAATTTGTCACTCGTACAAGTAAAAGTAGGAAAGGGAGGAGAGAATCAAAGAGGAGAGATACCTACCGAGTTTCGGAGGTTAACGGCTAGGTATCGGCATCGACACTGGAATCAAAGAAGAGAGGCAGAGAAAATATATACAGAGAGAGTGAGATTGTGAGTGGCCTACCATGGGAATTGGACAAAGAGCACTGCAGTGGAGTATAAATTTTGAGGAAAGTAATCAGAAGAGGAGAAGAGGATGCTAAACATAAAATTTAATTGGGCAATGGGCGATCATTATTTATTAAAAAGACGGATCAAGGCAAGTAAGGTGGTCCGAGGGGACAAGTCATATGTTTAGGTAGGCTCCTCGGTACCAAGCTGCAAGAATCCTTGTTGCCCATGCGCTAGGTCCCCCAAAGGCCTAGGCCGCCTTTAGTAAGCTTGGAACTAGCCTTTCCTAGCCTTAAGCTCGCGCAATCTGTCTTCAACCTTACTCGATTCCCTTGCTAGTAGCTACTATCCCTCCTCGGACCACAAACTCTTGCCTACTGTGTACTACTACCTCCTACTAGTCCACCCATCTCCATAACCCAACACCATCCCTCCCAATCCCACCCTGGGCTCAGGCTCAACTCTTAAGGAAAAACAGAGAACAAGCTCTAAGACGAGCCTAAAATTGAGTGCAAGCTCGACTCTACAATATTCTCTAGCTTAGCTCACAAGCCACTCTTTTAAATTAGAAGGCTCGATCCACTTGAATTTAGACAAACTTTAGCCTAAATTGAACTTGTTTATGAGCATTATCTAGACTAAAAATGTAGCTCAATAAGCATTGTTTGCAGTATCTGTCGACATCGATACGATACGGCTGATATCGATATAGTTTGGCATGTCCCGTCCGGTACTGACCGCTACCGATACTGCTATCGATATTGACCAATACCGATGTTGGGGGTCTCTAGCCCACTTAGTTCAGGTTGTGGGAGTAAAACCATAATAATATTGTAAAAGCATGTAAACGAAGAAAACATATTTGTTGCAGGTAAACCAATCAACAATGATGACTATTATTTTCTTCAATTTCAAAACTACTAAGAAACAACATAGAAAATACTTAAAATTATGCCTAATGTATAAAATATTTCTTTCTAAATATTAGTACTTATTTGATTTTCAATACCAAAAAAATCAAATACATCGATCTGAAATGGCCGATACCATCGATACATGTCGATCCCCATACAAATAGGAAGGGTATGACATATGAACCTTCTTAGTAAGTTTAATATCAAATTGAATGTGTTTATATGAACTTCATAACAGATTGAAAATATCTACCAGTGTAAAAATATAAATATACAAATAAAAACGAGTCAACGTTCTCACGAGCCGAATACATTTAAGCTCTTGTTTGGGTCTTTTATCTAACAAACCTATTTTCAGGCTCAAGCACGTGCTCTCAAGCTCAAAAAGCTTGGCTCACAAGCTTTTCAACAAGCCGAGTTAGAGCTGGCTCGTGAACACCCCTAAATCTAGGTCAACATACTAGATCATTGGGACATATGTTTCATTATTATTTTGTTTCCAATAAATGAGATAATAGGGAGGTTTGGGTTCGTGTCCTGGCCTAAATGCAAAGAAAAGAGCTAATTGTTCTCTAAATAATATTAAATACTTTTCAATGATTTATCTAAATGAATAACATGAAGTTTAAAAAAATTATGGTTTTTTTTTAGATGCAAGTCCCTTTAATCTTTCATATTTAGAGTTAGGTACCTTAAATCTTGGTATTTGCAGAAAAGTACCCCAAATCTCCAATAATGTTAAGAGTCCCCTACATTAACTTTACCCATATGATATCGGAAACACTTTCTTTCACCATTTTACCGTCGTCTTCCACCTCTCTCTCCTCCCTTATTCTCCCAAACAGTGGGTTCCTTTTGAATTTACGATTAGCAGTAGTTTATGGATTCTTCTTAAGCTCATAGTAGACAAGGTGTTCATGGGTTTTCTTGAACGACCTTATGGTAATTGTTTTGTGGGTAGTCAATGAATAAGTTCACTAGTGGTCAATGTTTTCTTCTTAGATTCATGGTTTTGTTGAGCTCATTGTAGCAATGGGTTCATGGGTAGGTAATATATTCTTTTTGGGTTCATGAATTCCTCACAAACTCATTGTAGGCAATATAGGTTCATGGTTTCTTTTTGAGGCCATGGTAGAGGAAAGGATATTTAAAGAAGATTTTTTTTTTAGTATTTTCATAATTGTAACACAATGGTTTGGTTAAATTTTGGCTATTGTAGATGGAGGGGGGCTCTTAACTCACATTGTTTAGGTTTTGGGGGACTTTTGCGCAATTACTGATATTTGGGGTACCTAACTTAAATATAGAAGATTTAGGGGTTATATCAGAAAAACCCAAAAATCATTTATACCCTTTTGAACGTTATGGATTAGTGCTAGCATAATCATATTATGCTTCGTTATCACTACCTTGTGTAAATGCTCATTGCTTCAATCTGTCTTGTGTGAATAGGAGGGATGATCCGTGGTTTGCAGAACTAGGAAGCTCTTGTATTCACATGACATGGAGTGATCGGGGTGCAATCTCTCTTGATGTATGTTCCCGTCATTTATTTTACGTTGCTCTTCTTTTGACAGTCATGACATATTTTGGATGATATCATCCCAAATTGCAAGGTGATGTGGACACAATATATATGTTTAATATGACCAGTGACTCAGTATATATGTTTAATAGACATAGTGACTCAGTATATTTTTTTAAGGGTAAATTGCAAAAACCCCTCGTTATATCTACGCCTTTTGCGTAGAAAGACCAATTAGAAAAATTTTAGCAGTTTGTCCCTCCTTAGATTTCCTGCATGAGCTAGTTGAACGTTAGAAATGGCCGTTAAGTCCATTGGAAAAAAAATCCCACCTAAACTACCCCCTTCCCCACCAGCCTCCCCCCTTTCTTAACCTCCCTACCGCCGGCCAGCCCCCCCTTTTCCTTCCGGCCAGCCCCCCTCCTCTCCGCCCCCCCCTCCTCCTCCCTGCCGGCCAGCCCCCCTCCTCCCCGCCTCCTCCTCACCGCAGGCCAGCTTCCCTCCTCACCGCCCCCTCCCTCCTCCTCCCCGCCAGCCTCCTCCTCCCCAGGCCAGCCCCCCTTCTCTCCGCCCCATCTTCCTCCCCGCCGGCCAGCCCCCCTCCTCCTTCTCCCCGCCGGCCATCCCCCCTCCTTCCCGTCGGCCTCCTCCTCACCGCCCCCTCCTCCTCACTGCAGGCCAGCCTCCCTCCTCACCGCCCCTCCCTCCTCCTCCTCCCCAGGCCAGCCCCCTCCTCCCCGCCCCCTCTTCCTCCCCGCCGGCTAGCCCCCCTCCTCCTCCTCCCCGCCGGCAGCCCCCTCCTCCCCTCGGCCTCCTCCTCACCGCCCCCTCCTCCTCACTGCAGGCCAGCCCCCCTCCTCACCGCCCCCTCCCTCCTTCCCGCCAGCCTCCTCCTCCTCCCCAGGCCAACCCACCTCCTCCCTGCCTCCCTCCCTCCTCCTCCCCGCTGGCCTCCTCCTCCCCCCCTCCTCCCCGCCCCCTCTTCCTCCCCGTCGGCTAGCCCCCTTCCCCTCCCTCCTCCCTCCTCCCCGCACCACCGAAGAGAGAGAGAGAGGGGGGGAGAGTGAGAGAGGGGTAAAATGGTCATTACATACCCCACTTAACACCAGTTAACGAAAAGGGGGCAAAATGAGCATATTTCATACTTTTAAGAATGTTAAGAGCATGAGGTCTTCTAGTGAAAAAACGAAAATTTAACGAGGTATTTTTTGCACTTTACCCTTTTTTAATAGACATTGTACTAGGTAATGCAAGTATTTCATGATTAACTTATGCTTCATTATTTTTGGTGTCTTGAAATTCGTCCACTTATGTGTAAGCTCCAGGAATTTCTTGCATTGATGCCTTTCAGTCGGAACATCATGTTTCCACCACAACCTGTACTCGCATGTATGGTCGTATTGTATTGACTTTTGCATGTCAGATGTTATACTGACCCCTACCATTCCTGACCATGGTCAAATAACTCTGCCAAATGTTATTAGTTGTTTCACTTGCACCATTTCAGAAATTTGTAATATTGCTGCACAGTCTTATAACCAAGGTTCGCAATATCGGCAGGTACCGATACGTATGGGCCATATCATATCAATTTTGGAATTTCCAATTCCTATACCGATACCGATACCGATACCGGACGATACCAAAATTGTGGCTCTCTTTTATGGTCTATTTAGGAAAGGAAAAAAAAGAGAAATTATAGTGAAAAAACAATATCGACACAATAATTTGAAAGTGTAGTAGATCAACCTGCTAGAATTTGCCGATAAAATTTATGTCGACACTATAGTTATTACTATTTGTCGAAATTGTATACTAAATATTCACAACGTTCATACAGTGTCTATTATAGGTAAATAATTCAACAATGTTTAATTTTTCCATTCATAAGTAAAGGAAACATCAAATAATACATAAGATCATGCCTATGTACAAAACATTTTTCTAGTTTTTAAAAAATAGCTTCTTTTTATATTTTGGCTTCCGAAACTAAGAAATCTGAAACTCCAATTTGAGACTGCCGAAACTCCCGGTTTCTGCTTAATTTCTTTTGGAAAACAGACATAAATATTTAGCTAACCTACAAAATAGTACCAACTTCTCTTTAAAAAAGAACTAATGTAATAACAAGCATTTTTAAAATCCCTTTTGGCAAACTAAATAATAGTATTGTTAGGTCTTACATAGACTCCAAAAGAAAAGGAAATAATAGTTTCATTGAAATTATTACTCATAACATGCCTAAAGTAAATCAAAAGTGGGAAAGATACAAAAGTGCTACAGGATTCTTAAAAACTAAAGATCAATGCAGCTCCTATTATGACTGAAACTTAAGAGCCAAATGTGATTTATTTTATAATCATCATCCGCACCTTCTATCACTAGTCGAAGATGCCTGGTGAGGACGGTTAGCAATTTGATTGAGTTGTCATATTCATTAGCTTGGTTTGTTTTTCAAACAATTAGTACATGAATGCACATACTGGAATCTTCATTTGCAACTAATATACAAGTATGGTTAATTTGCTACTAAATATCAAACTATGACAAATTGACACATGCTACCATGAACTTTGTTTTTGCAACTAAATGCCCTGAACTACCATTTCGCAAAAGATCTGACAAAAGACAATTTTGTTCTTGTCTTCATGCCATCAATGGAGGCTATAATCTAACTTGGGGTGTTTGTTTGTGTGTGGTGGTGGGGGTGTTTGTGTGTGTGTGTGTGTGTGTGTGTGTGTGTGTGTGTGTGTGTGGGGGGGGGGGGGGGGGGGGGGGGGGGGGGGGGGGGGGGGGGGGAGTCTGGATTTTGTAAGAACAAATTTTGGAGCCCAAATATGATAAAAGATTTAATTTGATATGATTTGGAAATCTACATTAAATATTTGATTTAATTAGATCTACAAATTTGTATCAAATATTTAATTTGATCATATTTGGACGTTCATAATTGGTAATGGGATATAATCTACATCGTTGGTTGTTGGTTGACGGCTATATCTGATGGTGGACTACTTTTAGGATTTTCTAACCCTAAAATTAGATTTCTCATCTTATTTATATGAGGTATGGGTGGAGGCTGTCACGCCCCAGAGCCAGAATACTGGAGAGCGGGGGCGGACATAGCCAGCTACGTATATTGAAGTGCAACCCACCTCGCTATACGGTCACGGCTGTCTAGATACATGAGGGTTTAACTACAAGCCAACAGTCTCTTAAGGTCAAGAACAAGCCTAGTGTCTCAATCATAAGCAAGTACAATTAGTTACAAGATGTAAGATCACCAAATATACAATAGTTAGGCGTCCCAAACATTACATATTCAGCTGATCATGAAGGTAGTAATTACAAAATGTCAAGGACTAGCAAGAGTTTAGTCATACATGATCAACCATAGGATCTGTCAATCATGTTACAGCCCGTAGGCAGACAGTAAGTAAAATGCAATCGAGCTAAACATGTGCTCGTCGGCTAAACGGCTCAAAAGAATATTTTTACAATAAGTGGGAGAGCCAAAAATAATCCACTCGTTGCCCTGGTTACGCCTGGTGGTCACCATCGGGCTGGAAGGTCGGTAGATCCTCTGGAGCTGCTCCGAAATCTTGCCATACAAAACCAGCTGGGTCAGATCCCAGAAAGAGCAAGTGCCACAAAGGAAGCTTCACTTAGGAACTAAAACCAGCAATTAGCACAGGAGTATAAATAAGTAAGAACTGGAAATATGAAAATATCTGGATGATATACGACGAGATAACCATGGAACTATTCAGATAACCAGGTTACAACCCGTAAACCAAACAAGGATCGGGGTTGTAACCCTTCATCTGAATGAAACTTGGTTTCCCACCATTTATCGACAAAATAATGTAAAAAATCAGGTCATGTAACAATCTGGTACAGGATCAAGACAAGACTTAGACTGACCATTCCCCATTCAACAATCACGGCCAAGCAATAAGTACGGCTTGATACTTTAACTAACTAGGATTATCACAAGCCTAGTTACTAGCAAGATGCAGCGAGATTATTCCACAGCCACAAGCCTTGCAGACCATCCAGGTTACCCAGGTCGAATATTAGGGGTTAAATTCAAGTGGGTACATCGTCCAGGAAATGCATGTACCCTTAAGTGACTTAGAGGGTGCAACACATGACAATGTGCTGAAAATGTGCCCTACTCGACGGCAGGCTACAGATCCCAAGCGCGCCCAGGCAACGGGATTGCCTGTAGCTGGGTAATCTCTTCATGACTACTGTGTTATTCTAGTTATTAGCCTTAGTCCATTTCAGTAGGTACCCCTGACCGTGGTACTCAGGGGTCCCATCCTAAGCATGATACAAGACAAGACTGGTTCATTTGCACAAGCACAATCGCCCACGGTGTCCAGGTTGTTCATACTTGTCATGTCAGGTAGTCGTCGCAACAATATTCAGTTATATGTCATGTTACTTGTCTGGAGTACACCACGACGGGTCACTATCATGCATTATCATGTCGTGCCCATGTATCGTGTCATGTTCATGTAAGATGTCGTATTCATGTCACAATTATCCCACATTACACTAAGGATCAAAAGAAACAACACGGATAAGGTAACAAGATTTGTCATGGCAAAAAAATGGTACAAGAGATAAAAAGGGGTGCCAGGGATAGCCTGCACCAGCAAACAACATGCGCCAGCAAACCAGCATGCGCCAGCAAACAGCCAGCAACAGCATGATAGGCGAGACCCTTGTTCTTAAGTTTCGGGACAAAACTTTTTCTTAGTGGTATATTATGTAGCACCCACTTTCGATAGGCGACGGAACTTCATAATATACTTGCACCGAGTCAGATCGGCCGGGAACTTAGATGGCCACCTGACTCGATCGCTAAGCTTGGTAAACGATAACACCTTGTGGCATCGATTCAAATCGATTTGGACGGAAGTTACGAGAATCGATCCAACTAATGGAACGACTTCTGTTGGAATAAGTCCTAGATGCAGCGGGCTGCGTCTCGGCGAGTGAGCTCTCTATAAGAGTCCCTTCGACGGGACCGGACCGCTGTATGGTTTTCTTGGAGCTTCGCCGCTGGGCTTGATTGAAGTGCTTTCACGTCGTTTTCATGGATGCAATTACAAATTTCGATGCAAGGGGAAAAGAAAGAAATCTAACAAAGTGTTGGTGCCATTGCAGGAGCTCGCGTAACTAAGGATTGACGTTGCGTAGCGCTTCGATGACCTGCACGAAGCAAAGTAATCGGTGGGTGATTCGGCCCCTTCTTTTCTACTCTGTCCCGCAAACTTATTCCTTGTCTCGAATTCATTCAAATCGAACGATGCCAAGTTAATTGCATGCCAATCCACTAAGTCCAAGAACTCGAAAAAAATGTATCAATTTAGAGTAATCCACTCTGAAAATACAAGTCTATCACATAAACCAGAAAGTTTAAGGTTCTAGTAAAAAGATAGACTATTTTACGTGCTGTAAAATATTATGAAACGTCGATCGTGGGTTATGATGCCTCGGACAATTTGGTGCCTACGGGACGCTAAATCGGGAGTACGACTTGGGGAAAAATGAATCGTTGCATAAGTTGGAGGAAATGATAATGCCGTTCAATATTGTCCGCGCTATACAAAACTTTTGCATATGTTAAACTGTTCACACATTGGCATGGTCATGGACAGCTTGTGCACAGGTTGATATTTTTTCTCGAATCGATATCCGGGGCGTCGGAATCGAATCGACCTAGGGGGAATGAATAATCGTGCTTCGGCACTGATGCATTGCGAGACCGTCAGTCAGGCTTGCAACCTAGACTGAGCGGGCCGAAATGCTGTTGAGATAGTCCCACGTGATGTGTAACATCAATGACCGCATATAAGATAGTAGCATGCTCACCTATTGTCTTATGCAGGTGTAAATATTATCTCTGTTTTCATGCAGGGACGAGCACGGCCGTGGTAAGAAATATGATAAACTGCTATGGTTCACTGTATGCTTTATTACGCAAAGATGGCTATCGAATATGAACTGAATTCATTTAGTTCTAATAGAAAGACAACTCTAAAGCATGCCTACCCTAACAATCAGAGTCGGTTTAGACGAGTGGGTTCGTCTTGTCCACTTAGCAAGTGTGCTAATCCCATTCCCCCAATTTCTCCAGGTACGACGGGCGCGCCCAACTAAACTGGAGCTGAAGTACGGAGAGGCATTTTGAAGCTCTTCCTATGCTGAAGTATTTTGAAGCCAATTCAAGTCGACGGCTTATGTATAAAGGGGCGAATGTATGGGACGACAAGCGTTAGTTCAGGCAACTTGTCGAATGTATTTTCTTCTATTTTTAATCAATGTAGCCGCAACGGCATCCAATGGAATTACGACTTGCACTTCGTTGTAAGCTATGAATGAAAAGCATTTCTATCGTCCTATACTGCGTCTTAAATTCTGATGTGATTTGTGAAGTTTCAACTTGGCGTATTAATATGAAAAGCAACGTAACGTTCTTGCCTTGTACGAGTGCAATTCCAGACTCGTACGGCATCACGCCTTAGCGAGGACGATCGAATCGGCAAAGTAACATCGGGGACGAACGGTTTGTCGACTCGGGGCGTGACAAATTGGTATCAGAGCCAGGTTATGTTTCTTCGGATTTTCGAAAGATGTTTCATTGTTGGAATATCCGTTGCGATGGCTCGATTGAATGCTTGTCGACATGCTGCGTAAAATAAAAGTTCCATACAGGTAAGCCCGTAGATATTTTTGAAAAATACTAACGGGTTTACTATGTTTTGTAGGAATGACTAAGAAAAGAAACAATCCCGCCACAACCCAAACTGTAGATAGTACGTCGAGCACAAAAAGCACTGGGCCTAGCGAGACGATTATGGAGAAGATACTACAGTTGATGGAACTGTAGCAGCAGCAACTTCAGATACAATTCAAAGCCCAATTTGATGCGCAACAGAAACAGATGAATGCCCTAACTCAGATAGTGAGCAGAATGGTGGGCAATACCAAGACGACGGACGAAGGGCCCGAGGAAAAGCAAGGCGACCAAGAAAAAAATGAAGAAGAAGAAACTCAACCGCAAATGATAAATTCTTCTTCCTTGTTCAAGGCAAGGAGTTCCGCTAGATGAATCCACCAAAGTTCAACGGCCGAGCGGAGCCTGATGTAATCGTGGGATGGCTCGCGGAGATGGAGGACCTGTTTAATCTGCTTAGCATTGAAGGGTCCCAGAGGGTAACTTGTGCGGCGTTACAGCTACAACTGAGGGCGTACGACTGGTGGGCCACTAAAAAGCAGGAAATCTATGAAGCCGATACAGACGCCATGATTTCCTGGAAAATATTCAAGGAAGCCTTCCTCGAACAGTAAGTTCCTCGCGCCGTCCGTCAACAAAAAGAAGACGAGTTCATGACTGTCACGACCCACACCCGCTTTTCGGACGCGAGCTCGTGAGCAAACCAGCTACGTATCGAACGGACTCCAGCCCGACTCGAATACGTAAACGCTGTCAAGGCTGTGGTATACTGCCAAATTATGGCAAACAACTCTAAATCTCAATCCACAATAAGATAATAAACATAAATGAACACTCTGGGTCGTGGTCTGCAGCCCACTAGCATAAATGTCCGATAAGACTCTAAGGAATATAACAAGAGTCTACAACTGAAACAAGGGACATGATATCTCATGATAAGGAATGAAAAGCACGAGCGGATAATAAACACGATAACGATACCTGAATCCCGCAAGAACCGCAAATCCTCCGTCATCCAGAACTACTAGCTAACTCCATGCAATCGCTAAACCTGAGGAGATCATCATGTCCTCATAGGACATAGCAAGATACATAATATACATGCCTATCTAGCAGTTTTATCATGCGCAAGAAATAAACAAGAAAGAACAAAAACAAGACAATGACTACGAACACGAATACGGACACACGAACACGAACACTAGAACAACTACGCATAATGAACTGCTGGATGTACGAAATACGATGATCAATGGAAGAAACCAAACCCTCGTCCCGAGTGTGGACTCACTGGTTTAAACTAAACACTAACCCTCGTCCCGAGTGTGGACTCTCTGGTCAGTACTAACCCTCGTCCCGAGTGTGGACTCTCTGGTTAGTACTAACCCTCGTCCCGAGTGTGGACTCTCTGGTCAGTACTAACTCTCGTCCCGAGTGTGGACTCTCTGGTTAGTTCACGGCAAGGCACCCTCGTCCCGAGTGTGGACTCTCTGGTGCAAATACTACATCCTCGTCCCGTGTGTGGACTCTTTGATGTAAACACCCTCGTCCCGAGTGTGGACTCTCTGGTGCAAGTCAAGTCTACACCCTCGTCCCGAGCGTGGACTCTCTGGTGCAATAATCGACATCCTAGTCCCGTGTGTGGACTCTTGGATGTAAACAAATTAAGAAAAACACCCTCGTCCCGTGTGTGGACTCTCTGGTGCCAAGGAAGCAATATCAAGGATTCAGCAGTTCAC
The DNA here is from genome assembly GCA_029216955.1 of Iris pallida. NCBI lineage: Eukaryota > Viridiplantae > Streptophyta > Magnoliopsida > Asparagales > Iridaceae > Iris > Iris pallida. Next base: position 1,267,698 of record JANAVB010041815.1, on the reverse strand, counting down.
TACACGCACTCGTTCTATGACACGACTCAAGCAAGGTACTGACGAGAAACTCTAAATGTGAAACACAAGGCCAAAACATGAACATGGCTATAAACAATAAAAACAACTCCACAGAAAATAACACGAAAAAGAACATATCCATAAATAATCCAAAAGCTGGAAACTGCAATAAATGCATGTAAATAAAACTGTAGAGGAAGGCAAGGTATACTTGCCTGGGGGTTGTACGCAAATCCAACAAATATATAGTAAATTGATAAGCCACGAAGTCTAAGTCATCACAACTGTCTCCGAAAGCTGAAACAGACAATGCCAACAGTCTCAGAATAGTCAAATTAGCTATGATTGCCTGTCCTTAAGTCCAATTCTGGACACAGGGGTAAAACGGTAATTTTGGGCAAAAACGATGTCCGTCGTTGGACCCGCTTTGTACCGAAAAGCGTGCCAGAGTCAATGGTCTCTAAAGTTGTCAAACTACATGTCTACGGATCTAGTTTTCTGATACGAACCCAACCGTATGTCCAAAGTTGGATTCCGGCGGGCCGTGCACAAAATCACCCGTTGAGTCGGACCGGGGGCCCGCGATACGGCGATTTTGTCAGCGGTCTCAGAATTGGACCAAACTTGGCATACATGACCAAAAAAATGATACGGTCCTGATGGCGCAAGTTTCGTCTCGATCTGACGAGCGTGCACAAAGTAATTGAGAAATTTGCAAAGTACACGATACGGTGAATTTCGACGGATACGCATCAAATCCGTCGCACACACGCGACCAATTTGAATTCCGTCAAAGCCCACACGACCACGAAGCTGTTACACAGCTTACGATGCTTTCGGTTCATGACCACGTCGCCCAGAATGGCGGGACGCACGTCGTATCGAAGGTTTTTATAGTTTTGAAAACAGATTTTTGGAGAACTTCGGAAATCGATTTCTCGACGCATGGTCGATGATTTTCAATTCCACAAAAAGGGTTGTGAAGTCTTATAAGTTGTCTATAACTGTCTTCAAGTACATTTTCAAAATCGTTCATGGTTTGGAAGAACACTGACCGTAAAGTAGGGTAAACGGCCTACGAAACTGTTCTGTTTTCGAATAGTTTTTGCTTGATTTTGGGTCGATTTCTACAACACGCTAATGCACTACAATTCAATCTACTTGAAGGGACTTAAAGAGGTATAGGTTAGGTTCAAACCTGTTCAAGTGGTTCGTGAAATCACTACACGATGATGGAGATATTCGCACGCAAAATCAAGCGCGCGGCTGTCCTGCTACCGCCCATGTTCTGCTGTGCGCACGCGGATTTGCCATTTCCGGCGCTGGTGTGGTGGCGCACGGCCGCTGGAAGGTCGCCCAGGCGTGGGGAGGGTGACGGCGTGTCATCTGGGGTTAGGGTTTTAGGATTCTTTTCGAGAATTCTCGTTTCGTTTCTCTCTGTAGACTTATATTTTATGCTGTGCTCGCTCGGTCGGGTGTTAGGTTGTGGCTCGGCTTGGGTGTACTCCTGTGCGGGGGGGTTCTGTCACTTGTTGGATCGGAAGAGCTCGGGCCTGAGCTGGGATTTTGCTGACCTGAGCATGGCCGGGCTGAGCTGTTGTGTGCATGGGCTCGGCCGGGCCCAGCTTCTTGCGTGGGGAAATAGAGCCTGGGCTCGGTTAGCTTGGGGTCGGGTCTGGGGAATTGTTGGCCCGGGCATTGGCTGGGGTAGCCACTGCTTGTGGGGTGTTCCCAGTTCAAAAGCTGTGGCCACTGAGTTGATTATATTGTAGAACCTAATATATATACTTATATATATATTTCTATATAAATAATATATATCATTGAATATATTTCTATATATGTATTAATCTTATTTAGCCTAATAAATATATTTCTTATGGACATATATCTATATATATACACATCCATATACCCATATGCCTCATATATATACATATATCCATAAATACTCAATTACCCAAAAATATTAATAATATTTATTTACTCATAATATAAAATGACTCCTGATAAATCTATTTCCTATATATATATATATTTATATATATACACATATATAATGTATAATCTTATATAAATACACACATATATTATGTATGTATATATTTATATATACACATGTATAATAAGAATAATATAGCAATAACAATAATAATAATAATAAGAGTAATATAATAATAATAATAATGATAATAATAATAATAACTATGATAACAAAATGAATAAACCCATGTATCTTGTATGCATCATATTACACCAAGTCTTTCTTTGGCCCAAAAAAACATTACAAATTATTCCAAAACACGAATAAATATATATAATTTACATATAACAAATATTTAGAAAATAATTGCCAATTCCTAAATATACACAAAATATTTGCATTTACCAAACATGTCTACAAGGCTGTACTGGGTCCCACTACATGCCTACATGGCCTTGGCTTTGGTTTGGGCCCAATTTGGGCAGGTTCGGTACAACCGGGTCACTAAAATCAATAATCTAAATATTAAATAATTAAAACGTCTTTAGGGGTTAAGTCGCAACTTGGCCTGGTTTTCCTAGTTAGGACATCCCTATGACTAGGTTTCCCCGGGCATGACTAGTACACTAGTCAAGGCACACTGCTACATCTCCCGTGCCACAAATCCTAGTCGTCTAGTACTCCAAATCTTAACCATGGCTAAAGTCACCTACCGTAATAATTAACTAAATAATTATTTATAAAAAGCTAAAAATTACCATTTAATAATAATAAAAAATTCAACAATTTCCGGGAAGGGGAGCTACAAATCTACCCACCTTAAAAATAATTTCGTCCTCGAAATTCTAATTCGTAGTTATTCCGTAAAATTCTAAAAGAAGGCTGCCTTAACCTTAATCTCCTCAATTTAATTTCTCTAAAATATTTTATAACCTTCTTTAGTCATTTCATAACTCCGAATACTTGATGGCTTCTACCCACCTTTGGTCATACTACTCCTTAAAACTAAAATCTTGTAATCCTCTAACTAGTTGCTAACAATTCTACTGGCAGATATCTAGGCACATGTCAATTTAAATCCTGCATATCTATATACAACAAAACTCAATAATCATGCAATATTATACTATAATTTAAGAGTTTCTGGTAAATCCTAGTCAGCACGATCATTCGTCACCCCGAAATAAAAGAGACGAGAATCAATGGTACGGAAAGCAAGGAAGCATAATCGAGAGCAAATTTGGAGTTTTCAAGGACGTAGAGAATTTCTAGGAGAATTTTCAAAGCAGTGTGGATTGAGATTCCTAAGGGTTTAGTCAAGGTCGCAGGCTCGTACCAGTACAGTTACGTAACCGGTACGATATGCTCTGACCTGCATGGGCCACCAAAAAAACTTGTCACGACCCGCACCCGCTTTTCGGACGCGAGCTCGTGAGCAAACCAGCTACGTATCGAACGGACTCCAGCCCGACTCGAATACGTAAACGCTGTCAAGGCTATGGTATACTGCCAAATCATGGCAAACAACTCTAAATCTCAATCCACAATAAGATAATAAACATGAATGAACACTATGGGTCGTGGTCTGCAGCCCACTAGCATAAATGTCCGGTAAGACTCTAAGGAATATAACAAGAGTCTACAACTGAAACAAGGGACATGATATCTCATGATAAGGAATGAAAAGCACGAGCGGATAATAAACACGATAACGATACCTGAATCCCGCAAGAACCGCAAATCCTCTGTCATCCAGAACTACTAGCTAACTCCATGCAATCGCTAAACCTGAGGAGATCATCAGGTCCTCAGAGGACATAGCAAGATACATAATATACATGCCTATCTAGCAGTTTTATCATGCGCAAGAAATAAACAAGAAAGAACAAAAACAAGACAATGACTACGAACACGAATACGGACACACGAACACGAACACTAGAACAACTACGCATAATGAACTGCCGGATGAACGAAACACGATGATCAATGGAAGAAACCAAACCCTCGTCCCGAGTGTGGACTCTTTGGTCAGTGCTAACCCTCGTCCCGAGTGTGGACTCTCTGGTTAGTACTAACCCTCGTCCCGAGTGTGGACTCTCTGGTCAGTACTAACCCTCGTCCCGAGTGTGAACTCTCTGGTTAGTTCACGGCAAGGCACCCTCGTCCCGAGTGTGGACTCTCTGGTGCAAATACTATATCCTCGTCCCGTATGTGGACTCTCTGATGTAAACACCCTCGTCCCGAGTGTGGACTCTCTGGTGCAAGTCAAGTCTACACCATCGTCCCGAGCGTGGACTCTCTGGTGCAATAATCGACATCCTAGTCCCGTGTGTGGACTCTCGGATGTAAATAGATCAAGAAAAACACCCTCGTCCCGTGTGTGGACTCTCTGGTGCCAAGGAAGCAATATCAAGGATTCAGCAGTTCACTACACGCACTCGTTCTATGACACGACTCAAGCAAGGTACTGACGAGAAACTCCAAATGTGAAACACAAGGCCAAAACATGAACATGGCTATAAACAATAAAAATAACTCCACAGAAAATAACACGAAAAAGCACATGTCCATAAATAATCCAAAAGCTGGAAACTGTAATAAATGCATGTAAATAAAACTGTAGAGGGAGGCAAGGTATATTTGCCTGGGGGTTGCATGCAAATCCAACAAATATATAGTAAACTGATAAGCCACGAAGTCCAAGTCATCACAACTGTCTCCTAAAGCTGAAACAGACAATGCCAACAGTCTCAGAATAGTCAAATTAGCTATGATTGCCTGTTCTTAAGTCCAATTCTGGACACAGGGGCAAAACGGTAATTTCGGTCAAAAACGATGTCCGCCGTTGGACCCGCTTTGCACCGAAAAGCGTGCCAGAGTCAATGGTCTCTAAAGTCGTCAAACTACATGTCTACGGATCCAGTTTTTCGATACGAACCCAACCGTATGTCCAAAGTTGGATTCCGGCGGGCCGTGCACAAAATCACCCGTAGAGTCGGACCGGGGCCCGCGATACGGCGATTTTGTCAGCGGTCTCAGAATTGGACCAAACTTGGCATACAGGACCAGAAAAACGATACGGTCTTGATGGCGCAAGTTTCGTCTTGATCTGACGAGCGTGCACAAAGTAATTGAAAAATTTGCAAAGTGCACGATACGGTGAATTTCGACGGATACGCATCAAATCCGTCGCGCACACGCGACCAATTTGAATTCCGTCAAAGCCCACATGACCATGAAGCTGTTACGCAGCTTTCGATGCTTTCGGTTCGTGACCACGTCGCCCGGAATGGCGGGACGCACGTCGTATCGAAGGTTTTTCTAGTTTTGAAAACAAATTTTTGGAGAACTTCGGAAATCGATTTCTCGACGCATGGTCGATGATTTCCAATTCCATAAAAAGGGTTGTGAAGTCTTATAAGTTGTCTATAACTGCCTTCAAGTACATTTTCAAAATCGTTCATGGTTTGGAAGAACACTGACCGTAAAGTAGGGTAAACGGCCTACGAAACTGTTCTGTTTTCGAACAGTTTTTGCTTGATTTTGGGTCGATTTCTACAACACGCTAATGCACTAAAATTCAATCTACTTGAAGAGACTTAAAGAGGTATAGGTTAGGTTCAAACCTGTTCAAGTGGTTCGTGAAATCACTACACGATGATGGAGATATTCGCACGCGAAATCAAGCGCGCGGCTGTCCTACTACCGCCCATGTTCTGCTGTGCGCGCGCGGATTTGCCATTTCCGATGTTGGTGTGGTGGCGCACGACCGCTGGAAGGTCGCCCAGGCGTGGGGAGGGTAACGGCGTGTCATCTGGGGTTAGGGTTTTAGGATTCTTTTCGAGAATTCTCGTTTCGTTTCTATCTGTAGACTTATATTTTATGCTGTGCTCGCTCGGTCGGGTGTCAGGTTGTGGCTCGGCTTGGGTGTACTCCTGTGCGGGGGGGTTCTGTCACTTGTTGGGTCGGAAGAGCTCGGGCCTGAGCTGGGATTTTGCTGACCTGAGCATGGCCGGGCTGAGCTGTTGTGTGCATGGGCTCGGCCGGGCCCAGCTTCTTGCGTGGGGAAATAGAGCCTGGGCTCAGTTAGCTTGGGGTCGGGTCTGGGGAATTGTTGGCCCGGGCATTGGCTGGGGTAGCCACTGCTTGTGGGGTGTTCCCAGTTCAAAAGCTGTGGCCACTGAGTTGATTATATTGTAGAACCTAATATATATACTTATATATATATATATATATATATATATATATATATTTCTATATAAATAATATATATCATTGAATATATTTCTATATATGTATTAATCTTATTTAGCCTAATAAATATATTTCTTATGGACATATATCTATATATATACACATCCATATACCCATATACCTCATATATATACATATATCCATAAATACTCAATTACCCAAAAATATTAATAATATTTATTTACTCATAATATAAAATGACTCCTGATAAATCTATTTCCTATATATATATATATTTATATATATACACATATATAATGTATAATCTTATATAAATACACACATATATTATGTATGTATATATTTATATATACACATGTATAATAAGAATAATATAGCAATAACAATAATAATAATAATAAGAGTAATATAATAATAATAATAATGATAATAATAATAATAACTATGATAACAAAATGAATAAACCCATGTATCTTGTATGCATCATATTACACCAAGTCTTTCTTTGGCCCAAAAAAACATTACAAATTACTCCAAAACACGAATAAATATATATAATTTACATATAACAAATATTTAGAAAATAATTGCCAATTCCTAAATATACACAAAATATTTGCATTTACCAAACGTGTCTACAAGGCTGTACTGGGTCCCACTACATGCCTACATGGCCTTGGCTTTGGTTTGGGCCCAATTTGGGCAGGTTCGGTACAACCGGGTCACTAAAATCAATAATCTAAATATTAAATAATTAAAACGTCTTTAGGGGTTAAGTCGCAACTTGGCCTGGTTTTCCTAGTTAGGACATCCCTATGGCTAGGTTTTCCCGGGCATGACTAGTACACTAGTCAAGGCACACTGCTACATCTCCCGTGCCACAAATCCTAGTCGTCTAGTACTCCAAATCTTAACCATGGCTAAAGTCACCTACCGTAATAATTAACTAAATAATTATTTATAAAAATCTAAAAATCACCATTTAATAATAATAAAAAAATTCAACAATTTCCGGGAAGGGGAGCTACAATGACGCTGCGACAGGGAAATATGTCTGTCGACGATTATGATTCGAGCTTCGCAAAGCTGGCAAAGTTTGTCGGCACCTTCCTGCCCAACAAGGAAGCCTGGTGTGAACGCTTCCAACAAGGCCTAAATGACGAACTGCGAAGGGACATCATGAATCAAAGGTGCCGAACATACCGTGAATCCTATAATGCCGCTCTTGATAGTGAGTACATCTTTGGCCGTATGTCGAGTAGAGGCATCCGTAACCACTTCAACTAGCGTCCTAACGACGACGGCGCAGGGGGATCGGGAATAACAAAACGTCCGAACAGATTCGATGATCGAGGCTATGGCGGTCAACACTGCACCAGGTGCGGTAGGCGTGGGTATCAAACCGTCGACTGCGTCACGAGATCTTGCTACAAGTGTGGCGAGGTATGCCATATAGTTACATATTGCCCGCACAAAGGTCCGAATCAACACAACCCACCAAGGAACGTCCCGAATCCGTATAAAGCGCCGATACTGCAAGGCGCGAATGCGGTGCCCGTCAACCAGCAGAACCAACGCCACGGAGCTCAAGGCTGAGTTTATGCCTTAACTCGGGACGAGGCATTTGCGTCCGATACTGTTGTAACAAGTATATTACTCTACAAAAATATACTTGCTCGAGTACTATTCGATTCGGGTGCGACGCATAGCTTTATATCTGCTGATTATGCGAAAGAAAATAAAATAACCATGCAATCACTAGATATAAATATTAGCGTTAGCACTCTGTCGGGAGTCGATATGCCCGCAAACTTTACTTGTAGGGATGGCCACATTTGCATCGGAGAAAGATATCTATCCTTGGATGCCGTCGTACTAGACATCAAAGATTATGACATAATCCTAGGCATGGATTGGTTGGGCGCTTGTCGTGCAACGATCGAGTGCACGGAGAAGAGAGTGGTATTTCGTCTTCCTGGCGAGATAAAGTTCTCATATTCATGCGGTACGGTCTCGAAGACGGCAATGATGGTGTCGGCAATCTCGACGAGGCTTATGCTGCATTTCGGCTGCGCGGGATACTTGGCATCAGTCCGAGACACGCGGAAGGATAATACAAACACAATGCAGACTGATGTTGTGGCAGATTTTCCCGACGTTTTTCCTGACGAGATGCCCCGGATGCCGCCGGATCGAGAAATAGAATTCAGCATCGACACCTTTCCGGATACACAGCCGATATCCAAGGCGCCTTACCGAATGGCTCCAGCAGAACTGAAGGAGCTGAAGGTGCAATTACAAGAGTTGCTAGACCACAGATTTATTTGCCCTAGCGTCTCTCCGTAGGGAGCTCCCGTATTGTTCGTGAAGAAGAAGGGTGGGTCGATGCGGCTATGCATCGACTATCGTGAACTCAACAAGGCGACCGTGCGGAACAAGTATCCTTTGCCACGAATCGACGACTTATTTGACCAACTGCAAGGCGCGTCATTATTTTCAAAAATCGATCTTCGTTCAGGCTATCATCAATTGAAGATCAAGTCCGATGACGTATCGAAGTCTGCCTTCCGCACTCGATATGGTCATTGCGAATTCCTAGTCATGACGTTCGGTTTGACGAATGTTCCAGCCGCGTTCATGGATCTGATGAACCGAGTCTTCCGACCTCAAATCGATAAATTTGTAGTCGTGTTCATCGACGATATCCTAGTCTACTCAAAGAATCGAGAAGAACATACGGAATATTTGAAGACGGTATTGCAGATTCTGCGTGAAAACAAATTATACGCCAATCAGAGTAAGTACGAGTTCTGGATGAGTAGCGTGACATTCCTCAGACATGTAATCTCTGCCAAAGGTGTCGCGGTGGACCCAAAGAAGATTGATGCGGTGGTGGATTGGAAACGACCTGTCTCGGCTAGCGACATTCGGAGTTTCCTTGGCTTAGCGGGCTACTACCGTAGGTTCGTGCGAAGCTTTTCAAAACTAGCGTCGCCTCTGACTTGCCTTACCCAGAAGGGAGTAGTATTTGAATGGAGCGACGACTGTGAATCCAGCTTTCAAGAGTTGAAGCAACGGCTCATCTCAGCTCCAATCCTTGCACTTCCAGACGGTCCAGAAGGCTTTCAGATATTCAGCGACGCATCGGGAACTGGCCTCGGGTGCGTACTCATGCAGAGAGACAAAGTCATCTCCTATGCTTCACGGCAGTTGAAGCAGCACGAGAAAAACTACCCGACGCATGACCTAGAATTGGCGGCGATCGTCTTTGCGTTGAAGTTATGGCGGCACTACCTTTATGGTGTGGCATGTAGAATCTACACAGATCACAAAAGCATGAAATACTTATTTACGCAATGGGAACTCAACCTACGACAGCGACGTTGGCTCGAACTCATAAAAGATTATGAGCTAACGATCGAGTATACGCCGGGCAAGGGAAACGTAGTGGCCGACGCACTTAGCAGAATGTTTATGGAAACACTGGCCATAAACAAGGAGATACGGCGAGACCTTGAAGCGATGGGTATCGAACTCGGAATTGAGTATCGACACTTGCACCTAGCTCAGCTGAAGTTAGGATCGAGCCTGCTTAGCAAGATAAAGACCGCACAGGAGGACGACTCATTCCTGAAGAAAATGCGCGAGCTGATTTCAACAGAAAGGGCGACTGACTTTGCGGAAGACGGAGACGGGACGATGCGATTAAAGGAAAGGCTCTGCATTCCTGAAACTACCGAACTCAGAAAAAAAATTCTGACGGAGGCGCATTATGCGAAGTACTCGTTACATCCTGGAAGCACTAAGATGTACAAGGACTTGCGCACAAACTTTTGGTGGCACGGCATGAAGAAAGACGTGGCTACGTTCGTATCGCAATGCATGGCGAGTCAGCAGGTGAAGGCGAAACACCAAAGGCCAGGCAGAGAGCTGCAGAACATCGCCATTCCCGAGTGGAAGTGGGACAACACTCGATGGATTTCATTATGGGATTTTCGAAGACGCCGCGGGGGAATGATGCGATTTGGGTCATTATTGATAGATTGACCAAGTCGGCTCACTTCATCGCAATTAAAGTAGGATGGAGCGTCGATCGGTTAGCGCAAATCTACGTCGATGAGATTGTTCGACTGCACGGGGTACCGGCCTCAATAATTTCGGACAGAGACGGACGATTCCTATCACGTTTCTGGACGAGCCTCCAAGCGGCGATGGGGACCAAACTGAACTTTAGTTCGACGTACCATCCCTAAACAGACGGTCAGACGGAGAGGGTAAATCAAATCCTAGAAGACATGCTGCGTCTGTGTGCGATCGACCTAAAGACTAGTTGGGATACGCATTTGCCGCTTGCGAAGTTTGCGTATAACAACAGTTATCAGTCGAGCATTCAGATGGCTCCATACGAAGCGCTCTACGGGAGAAAGTATCGTTCGCCGATATGCTGGGATGAAGTCGGAGAGCGACAAGTGCTTGGACCGGAACTGGTGGAGCAGGCCATCGAAAAAGTCTGCTTGATTCTAGATAGACTCCGCATCGCACAAAGTCGACAAAAGAGCTACGCAGATCTTCGTCGACGACCGCTAGAGTTCTTGGTCGGGGACCATGTGTTTCTGAAAGTAACGTCCATGCGCGGTGTAATGCGGTTCGACGTTAAAGGCAAGTTGAGCCCGAGATTTGTAGGCCCCTTCGAGATCATTGAGCGAGTTACGACGGTTGCTTATCCGATCGCACTACCTCCTGCCTTAGTTGATGTGCATGATGTTTTCTACGTTTCACAACTTTGAAAATACGTGCACGATTCAAGTCATGTGGTTAGCTTCGATCAGTTGGAGCTACGTACTGACTTGTCTTACTCGGAGGAGCCTATTTAAATTTTGGACCGCAAAGAAAAGATGCTACAAAATCGGTCGATGTCCTTAGTCCGCGTGCTTTGGCGAAACCATACAGTTGAGGAGTCGACGTGGGAGATGGAGGCGGAGATGAAAGAGAAGTACCCTGCGTTGTTCGTTTAAATTAAGGTCAGACCCTTGTTCTTAAGTTTCGGGACGAAACTTTTTCTTAGTGGTATATTATGTAGCGCCCCGCTTTCGATAGGCGACGGAACTTCATAATATGCTTGCGTCGAGTCAGATCGGCCGGGAACTTAGATTCGATCGCTAAGCTTGGTAAACGATAACGCCTTGTGGCATCGATTCAAATCGATTTGGACGGAAGTTACGAGAATCGATCCAACTAATGGAACAACTTTTGTTGGAATAAGTCCTAGATGCAGCGGGCTGCGTCTAGGCGAGTGAGCTCTCTATAAGAGTTCCTTCGACGGGACTGGACCGTTGTATGGCTTTCTTGGAGCTTTACCGCTGGGCTTGATTGAAGTGCTTTCGCGTCGTTTTTATGGATGCAATTACAAATTTTGATGCAAGGGCAAAAGAAAGAAATCTAACAAAGTGTTGGTGCCATTGTAGGAGCTCGCGTAACTAAGGATTGACGTTGTGTAGCGCTTCGACGACCTGCACGAAGCAAAGTAATCGGTGGGTGATTCGGCCCCTTCTTTTCTACTCCGTCCCGCAAACTTTTTCCTTGCCTCGAATTCATTCAAATCGAACGATGCCAAGTTAATTGCATGCCAATCCAATAAGTCCAAGAACTCGAAAAAAATGTATCGATTTAGAGTAATTCACTCTGAAAATACAAGTCTATCACATAAACCAGAAAGTTTAAGGTTCTAGTAAAAAGATAAACTATTTTACGTGCTGCAAAATATTATGAAACGTCGATCATGGGTTATGATGTCTCAGACAATTTGGTGCCTACGGGACGCTAAATCGGGAGTACAACTTGGGGAAAAATGAATCGTTGCATAAGTTGGGGGAAATAATAATGCCGTTCAATACTGTCCGCGCTATACAAAACTGTTGCATATGCTAAACTGTTCACGCATTGGCATGGTCATGGACAGCTTGTGCACAAGTTGAAATTTTTCCTCGAATCGATATCCGGGGCATCGGAATCGAATCGACCTAGGGGGAATGAATAATCGTGCTTCGGCACTGATGCATTGCGGGACCGTCAGTCAGGCTTGCAACCTAGACTGAGCGGGCCGAAATACCGTTGAGATAGTCCTACGTGATGTGTAACATCAATGACCGCATATAAGATAGTAGCATGCTCACCTATTGTCTTATGCAGGTGTAAATAGTATCTATGTTTTCATGCAGGGACGAGCACGGTCGTGGTAAGAAATATGATAAACTGCTATGGTTCACTGTATGCTTTATTACGCAAAGATGGCTATCGAATATGAACTGAATTCATTTAGTTCTAATAGAAAGACAACTCTAAAGCATGCCTACCCTAACAATCAGAGTCGGTTTAGACGAGTGGTTTCGTCTCGTCCACTTAGCAAGTGTGCTAATCCTATTCCTCCAATTTCCCCAGGTGCGACGGGCGTGCCCAACTAAACTGGAGCTGAAGTACGGAGAGGCGGTTTGAAGCTCTTTCTATGCTGAAGTATTTTGAAGCCAATTCAAGTCAACGGCTTATGTATAAAGGGACGAATGTATGGGACGACAAGCGTTAGTTCAGGCAACTTGTCGAATGTATTTTCTTCTATTTTTAATCAATGTGGCCGCAACGGCATCCAATGTAATTACGACTTGCACTTCGTTGCAAGCTATGAATGAAAAGCATTTCTATCTTCCTATACTGCGTCTTAAATTCTGATATGATTTATAAAGTTTCAACTTGGCGTATTAATATAAAAAGCAACGTAACGTTCTTGTCTTGTACGAGTGCAATTCCAGACTCGTACGGCATCACACCTTAGCGAAGACGATCGAATCGGCAAAGTAACACCGGGGACGAACGGTTTGTCGACTCGGGGCATGACAGGGATAGCATACGCCAGCAAACAGCATGACAACAACTTTTTGCCAGCAAAGAGCATGCGCCAGCAAAACAGCATGCGCCAGGAAACAGCATGCGCCAGCAAACAGCATGGCAACAGCTTTTGCCAGCATACAGCATGCGCCAGGAAACAGCATGCGCTAGGACAGCATGCGCCAGCAAACAGCATGGCAACAGCTTTTTGTCAGCAAACAACATGCACTGCTCATCTTCCCCAACCAGCTTCCAATGGCCATGAAAACCCATGAACCAAAAGACCATAAATCACTCAAAATAAGTCGAAATCAGGACTTCCAATGGTCTAAATTGGGTAGAATCAAATTTCCTACAACATGGAACCATCAAAACTTGAAGACAAGAAGGTTTGATAGATCAAAACCATAAAAATCCAAAAATGGCTAAAACCTAGATCTACATAAAAATATACAAGAAAATGTAAAATGACAAGAACTAAGGTGGATTAGAAAGTTGCATAGAAGAGTTTAGAACAATAAAAATGGTAGGTTCCTTCATGAAGCAAGTTGCACTTGCCTAGGCTAGGGCTCTCTTGGTTGGTGGTGGAGAGTAAATGAAGAAGGAAGTAATGATGAGAGAGAAAGGGAAGGGATTATAAATAAGGAGGGTGGTGGTAGGTAGGAGGGTTCACCTTTGGTTTATGATGAACCAAAGCAAACCAAGCCAAGCCGAACCAACCCAAGAATAAACCAATCAATGAAATGCTAGAATAAATCAAGCAGGAAGACATGCAATCGGGTCAAATTACCTATACGTATACCAAGATACGCAATACGAACCACAGGCATTACAACTCTACCCACCTTAAAAGAATTTCGTCCTCAAAATTTAGTTAAGAGGCTAGAGGGGCAAGGACAAGCTATACTAATCACAAGCAAGCTACACTAGGCAATCAATCAATCATGCAAGCAAGGAATCGAAGGCATGAGGTATAAGGATGACATTATACCTCACGAGTCAAACAGGTCGGTATATCGCGATCGGATATCATCCTCACGCTCCCACGTTGACTCTCCCAAAGAGTGATGACCCCAAGCAATACGGACTAACTTGATAGTCTTGTTCTTGAGTGTCTTCTCTCTTCGGTCCAATATAGACACGGGCCTCTCCTTATACGAAAGGTTGGTACCAACAACCAATTCCGAATGATCTAGGATGTGGCCCGGGTCCGGGATATACCGTCGTAATTGGGATACATGGAATACGTCATGCACTTCGCTTAGCGACGACGGAAGAGCGAGACGATATGACACATCTCCTACTCGCTCCAGAATATCGAATGGCCCTATATACCTAGGACTAAGATTTTCCCGTACGTCGAAACGAATGACGCCACGGTTAGACAAAATCCTCAGGAATACATAGTCGCCGACAGAAAACTCAAGAGGGCACCGATGAGAATCGGCCCAATGGCGCTGGCGATCTTGGGCAACTCGAAGGTGATCCCTGACTCTTCTGACCACTTCAACTGTCTGGGCAATCATTTCTGGACCAAGCATTTGCCTCTCTCCAACATCATCCCAGGCTAGCGGGGATCTGTACTTTCTACCATACAGTACCTCGAACGGTGCCATCTGGATACTAGCCTGGAAGCTGTTGTTGTACGAGAATTCCACCAGGTGTAGGTGATCTTTCCACGAACCACCGAAGTCGAGCGTATAGGACCGTAACATATCTACAAGAGTCTGGATCGTGCGTTCTGACTGACCATCTGTCTGCGGATGATAAGCTGAGCTGAACTGGAGACGAGTCCCCAAACTCTTCTGGAGACTCTGCCAAAAGTGCGATGTGAATCTTGAATCCCGGTTCGAGGTGATACTGACTGGTACTCCATGCATCCTGACTATCTACCTAAGGTACATCTCTGCCAGCTGAGTTGTCGACTGACCAATTCTGAATGGTAGAAAGTGAGACACCTTCGTGAGCCTATCAACTATAACCCATATAGCATCTCTAACAGCTGGGGATCTAGGTAATCTAGTCACAAAATCTATGGTTACATGCTCCCACTTCCATTCTGGAATCGGCAATGGCTGAAGAAGTCCAGCTGGCCTCTGATGTTCAACTTTAACCTATTGGCAAACCAAACACCGAGAGACAAACCGGGCTATCTCTCTCTTCATGCCATCCCACCAAAAGTGCTGACGAATGTCATGGTACATCTTCGTACTGTCGGGATGAATAGAATACTGAGAACTGTGAGCTTCTGCCATGATCTCCTGTCTGATATCTCCACTGGGTATACAAAGTCGCTTACCATGTCGAAGTGTACCATCTTCATGAATGCATAACTCTGGTCGCCATTCTGCCTCACACTCTTCTCTGAGTCGCTGAAGCTTAAAATCTGCTGACTGCGCCATCCGGATCCTCTCGACTATAGTGGACTGAACCTGCATACTGGCCATCAATGCTATACTGGAAGGAAGAACAACTTCTATACCCATCTTCTGAAGATCTGATAACAGCGCTGGTTGCGCTGTTAGGAAATAAGCTCCGGCTCTCCTGCTCAACGTATCTGCATCAACGTTGGCCCTCCCAGGATGATACTACAGGTTGACATTATAATCCACAAGAAGCTCCAGCCATCTCCTCTGACGCATGTTAAGATTCTTCTGGGTGAAAACATACTTTAGGCTCTTGTGGTCGGTAAAAATCTCCATCCTATCTCCATACAAGTAATGTCTCCAAAGCTTAAGTACAAACACTACTGCGACCAGCTCCAAGTCATGGGTGGGGTAATTCCTCTCATGATCACGAAGTTGTCGTGACGCATAAGCTATTACCTTCCCATGCTGCATTAAAACATATCCTAGGCCTCTACCTGAAGCATCACAATATACTGAGAATCCTCCGGTCCCATCTGGAAGTGTGAGAATGGGTGCCGTCATCAAGCCTCGCTTCAACTTCTCAAACGAACTCTGACATTCTGCGGTCCAAGCGAACTGCACATCCTTACGGGTCAACTGGGTCAAGGGCGCTGAAATCCGAGCAAAGTCCGAAACAAATCGCCGGTAGTAGCCGGCCAAACCAAGGAAACTACGGACTTCTGCAACTGTGCTGGGTACTGGCCACGACTCAATGGCCACGATCTTCTGGGGATCCACTTCCACCCCTCCTCTGGTGATAATATAACCCAAGTACGAAATACGGTCGAGCCAGAACTCGTATTTACTGAACTTGGCATACAACTGGTACTCACGAAGAATCTGAAGGACAACTCTGAGATGCTGCTCATGCTCTATTTCACTCTTGCTGTAGACCAGGATGTCGTCTAGGAACACGATCACAAACTGATCCAAATAAGGCATGAAGATGTGATTCATGAGGTCCATGAATACAGCCGGTGCATTGGTTGCTCCAAATGGCATAACAAGGAACTCCCAATGCCCATATCTCAATCTAAAAGTTGTCTCCAGGATGTCCTGCTCTCTGACTCTGATCTGATGATATCCTGAGCGTAAGTCGATCTTCGAAAATACTGCTGCCCCCTTGAGTTGATCAAACAAGTCATCTATCCTCGGGAGAGGGTATCTGTTCTTGATTGTCACTAAGTTCAAGGTACGATAATCAAAACATAACCTAGACGTACCATCCTTCTTTTTCACAAGAAGCATCGGGGCTCCCCAAGGCGATCCACTAGCACGAATGAATCCCTTGGTCCTGAGTTCCTCAATCATCTTGTACAATATCTCTAACTCTGACGGCGCCATTCTGTAGACTCTCTCCGACACTGGGGCTGTCCCGGGAATCAATTCTATGGTGAACTCGATCTCCCGCTCTGGCGGCATCCCTGGAAGCTCTTCTGGGAAAACATCTGGAAACTCCTCGACTATCCGGGGGAACTACACTGCTGCCACGGCCATCCGCAATACCGGAGGAGAAGGTTCAACTTCGCCTCGGGAAAAAGAAAACTCCGGCTTGCCTGGATTGCTAAAACAACCATGCCAATATGGCAGTCTATTCTAGCATACTGCTTCCTCAACCAATCCATCCCTAAGACCACATCATAATCGGCCATCGAAAACTTTATCAATCTAGCGAGAAATTCTCTACCGCTAACTACGATCCGATACGAGGAAAATACTCTATCTACTCCCACGAGTCTATTACCAGCAAGTATATTAAGCCTTACTGATAATGACTCGGGCTCCAATCCTATCCGTATCGCGAATCGTGCAGACATAAATGAATGCGATGCACCAGAATCAAATAAAGCTGAAGCGGGAAAGGAGTTGACGAGAATAGTACCTGCCACTACCTCTCCTGGTACCAATCCTTCCTCTACGGTCATTACCATAGCCTGACCATGCCCTCGGGATATTGGTCCCCTCTGTTGAAATCCTCGCTGCCTGTTCTGGATCTGGGCTTGGGCTTGTGCATACTACTGGGGTATTGTTGCTGGAATACTTGGGACTGGGGAGGCAATGGCCTCTGAGGCTGATACTGCTGCTGCTGGACTGGTGCTGGTCCTCTCACCGAAGAACTAGAAGGATTGGACGATGATGAACTACCCCTATTCGGGCAGGATCCAACCTTATGATCTGCTGCTCCACAAGCCAGGCACAATCCTTGTGCCCTGCGACACTTTGCTACTACATGTCCTGGCTTCCCGCAATGCGAACATCCCACTGCGAAAGAGGGCTTCTGCTTCTGCTGCTGAGGGTACGTCGGGACTGGATGCTGAACTGATATCACTGAGGCTGCCCGCCTCGGAGCTCCAATGGTCAAAGCCCTGACAGCCGGGGCTGGTGCTGAAGTCTGATTCATCTGGCCGTGAGATCTCTTCCGACCTCCGACCCTATCCATGATCCTCTGGGAGGTATACTCATGCCTCATAGCTGCTCTCAATACTGCATCGAAGGTCTGATGCTCAAACTGCTCTACTGCTAAAAAAATCTCGAGATGGAGCCCCTGCTGGAATCATCGGGCTCTATCATACTCGGTTGCCACCAAGGTGGAAGCAAACCGACTGAGTCTGGAAAACTCGGCCGCATATCCGTCGACCGTCCTGCCCATCTGCTTCAGATTGGTAAACCTTGTCTGTAGATCATACCGAGCTACAACATCGAAGTACTTGGTCTGGAATCTTTCACGAAATACTGCCTAAGCAATAGGTGCTACTAATCCAACGGCCTGCGTCGTCCACCAGCTGCGGGCCAAATCCAACAACTGCAGGCGCACTACGGCCACCTTCTCGTTCTCTGGGGTCCTGGCAGTTTCTAGAATCACCTCTGTGTCTTGAAGCCAAGCATCAGCGGCGATAGCATCTTCGCTACCATCAAAGAAGGGAGGGTTCAAGCGCTTGAAGCTGTTGGTCGCGCTGCTACCTTGATGACCTCCTCTGGTCAGAGCATCCGTCACTGCCTGGTGCAAGGCATCTCTTCGACGATCTTGGAAAGCTATCAATGACCTGATGAGACCCACCAATGTGCCATCATCAGGCTCTGTAGGCTGAACTGGCTGGACCGGTGGTTCTCCTCCAAAAAGCATGACTCTGGAGGCTACTCCCGAATGCTGGTCTTGATCTCCAGGTTGCTGCTGGTCCACGGGAGGTGCTCCGTCTTGCTGATCGGCAGTGCCAGGTACAATGTCGCTGAAGAAGACGACATGGGGAACAATAAGGAAGGACCAAGACAAATCAACGATACAAGCATGTGATCAGGTCAAGAATTCAGGGATTCAGAGGATACGAACAGAGATCAAGGACGAGTACTGATTGAGACATCTATTCGGTAAACCCTCACATATTTTGATTTACAAGACCTGCATGGGCCACCACTTAAACCATGTCATGCCCCAGAGCCAGAATACTGGAGAGCGGGGGCGGACATAGCCAGCTACGTATATTAAAGTACAACCCACCTCGATATACGTTCACGACTGTCTAGATACATGAGGGTTTAACTACAAGCCAACAGTCTCTTAAGGTTAAGAACAAGCCTAGTGTCTCAATCATAAGCAAGTACAATTAGTTACAAGATGTAAGATCACCAAATATACAATAGTAAAGCGTCCCAAACATTACATATTCATCTGATCATGAAGCTAGTCATTACAAAATGTCAAGGACTAGCAAGAGTTTAGTCATACATGATCAACCCTAGGATCTGTCAATTATGTTACAGCCCATAGGCAGATAGTAAGTAAAATGCAATCAAACTAAACAGGTGCTCGTCGGTTAAACGTCTCAAAAGAATATTTTTACAATAAGTGGGAGAGCCAAAAATAACCCACTCGTTGCCCTGGTTACGCCTGGTGGTCACCATCGGGCTGGAAGGTCGGTAGATCCTCTGGAGCTACTTCAAAATCTGGCCATACAAAACCAGCTGGATCAGATCCCAGAAAGAGCAAGTGCCACAAAGGAAGCTTCACTTAGGAACTAAAACCAACAATTAGCACATGAGTATAAATAAGTAAGAACTGGAAATATGAAAATATCAGGATGATATACGACGAGATAACCATGGAACTATTCAGATAACCAGGTTACAACCCGTAAACCAAACAAGGACCGGGATTGTAACCCTTCATCTGAATGGAACTTGGTTTCCCACCATTTATCGGCAAGATAATATAAGAAAATCAGGTCATGTAACAATCTGGTACAGGATCAAGACAAGACTTAGACTGACCATTCCCCATTCAATAATCACGACCAAGCAATAAGTACGGCTTGATACTTTAACTAACTAGGGTTATCATAAGCCTAGTTACTAGCAAGATGCAGCGAGATTATTCTGTTTGCCATTAAAATTGTTTGATTTGCAAATTTCAATACAAACAGAACAGTGTTACAATGTAGGACTTAGATGTAGTCCTAGGAGTACACTTTTGTTTATCTGGGTTCCTTATTCCGATGGAGTGAGTGGTAATGCGTTGACTCCGTTGACGAGCTGACGACGATTATCGGTTTTCTGAAGGCTTGGATTGCTCTGGGTGCTGGAGCTTGCTAAGAGGAGGAAGACGTTGAGTGTCTGTATCTGCCTTTCTGGTGGTCTGTATGTTCTCTGTCTGTTTGTTGTGTCTGTGAGAAGGAAATGATCCCTCTATTTATAGCTTTGCAGGCTGGCTGCTCATGCGCGCATATAGGATGCGCCAGTGCGTGGGGACGCAACGTGGAGATTGCTGGTAGAGGCGCAAGGATGATGCTCCTTGATCGAGGGGTTGAATTTTTCATACTGCTGTTGTGAGCCGGCACGTAGCAGAGGAGAAGATCTTTTCATTGCTGAAATCTTGGATGAGTTGAGTCAAAGGACACGTGTCGTCGACTCATGGCTCGGAGATCTCGGATTTGGTGGGGGATGATCTGGTGGGAAGCGCCTTGGATTGGGCGCATGAGGAGACTTTGGCTCGTAACCTTTAGGAGTCACGAACCATTCTGGGCGCATGGCTTTTGAGGCACATACAGACGACTTTCCTTCTGTCTTTTGGGATCAGAGAGCAGTCTGGGACGCATGGCTTTTGAGGCGCATGCAAAGCTTCAAATGGAGACTTTTCTTCTGTCTTTAGGGATCAGTGAAAAAGTCTGAGGCGCATAGCTTTTGAGGTGCATGCGGATGGTTGGGTGGCCACGTGGCAGTAGCCGTCGGAGTAAAGTCATGATGATGCTGACGTTGCCGACGCTTCGTTTTTTGAAAAAGCTGTCAACTGTTCAGACTTTGGGAGGTGTGCTGCCAACTCTGTCAGTTCAGCATTTAATATTTCTGACGTTCGATGGACAGCTGAGGGGGCGCGTCGATTGACGTTCCACTGGGTATGGGGACGCATGGGGGCGCATCCTCTGTGATACGCTTGGTACTGAAGGGCGCGTCTGTGTGATGCGCCTGATTTCGAAGGGTGCTTCTGTGTGATGCGCTGTCCGGTCGGCGCATCCGACATGCCTTTAATGATGCGGCTGTTTCGCTCCTCGAGTGCCTTAAATAGCCGTTTGGCTGAATTCGAGGCGTCCGGTTCATCCATTTAATGCAAGTTCATTGCACGGAATCCGGAGAGCCATCCACTTGGCGCATGGGTTTGATCTGCCCGGCCTATAAATAGTGGCATTGAGAGAAGGTTTGCTTCTCGTTCTCTCACGTTCTTCTAACATGAACTTGGGTACTTGAGTGCATTCTGTTGACGAAGTGCTCCCGAGGGTGAAGATGAGACGCCATGTCGTCATTGATGCACTTGAAGGTGACTGTTACATCCAAAAGACGGAGTCGAGGGCTTCCGAGGCAGGCGGAAGGTGCCTGTTGCATCCAAAGATAGGGATGCTCGGGCCTCGTCTTCGTTGTGCAGGAAGAGCCGTAGATTGAAATTGTGGGGCTAGGCTCTTTCTTCCTTCAAAGTGGGTGTTGCCCACTCTGATTGTGTTGAAAGCTGCTCTTTTAGCCGTATTTCAATTACGGTCTTCCTTGGTCTTTGGAGGCTCTTTTGAAGTCTCCCCTGGCCACAGACTTGCGGTGCTCTTCTCTTCCTTGGTTTGAGGAGACCTGCCTCCAGCCAGAGGGTTAAATGCTTCATTAGTCATAGCATTTATCAGGTAAGCCTGGCTGGAAGAGCGGCACATAACTGGGCTGCTGAAGGGATGCACATAACTGGGGATGCACATAACTGAGCTGCTGAAGGGATGCGCCCTGCTGCATGACGGGATGCGCCTGGTTGAAGGCGCATGGTATCTGCTGCGCCTAGCTGGAGGCGCATGGTGGCTGCTGGCTGTAGACTTAGGATCTTTCTTTTGTAGAAATTCTCCTTTGTACAACCTTTTCTAGACATGTAATAGACTCTTATGTATAAATAAAAAGTTCTCTTTCAAATGTCCATATTTGTTGATTTTGCTGTGGAGTATTGTGTCCGAGCTCTGGCGCATGTAGTGTCTGGCACATGGGCTTTCTGGTTGTAAAATTCCATGCTTCTACAAGACCCCTTTCAAAGTTTTCAAAACTTTTGAATAAGTTTTGGAATACTTTGAATAAGAAGCATGGCGATCAGGGCACATGACTGTTGGGGCGCACGCCTGTTCGGGCGCATGCTCTTCTCAGTTAATGCATATGATGATGCCTCGGTAACCGAAAAGATTAATGATGATCTTTTGGTTTTATTTGCTGTTATCTCTTCACAGAAGCCGAGGCGACGGCTGAGATCACTCGTCATCGGTTCACACGTGCGACCGTGCCTATAAATAGGTGAGAGATGGAGAGAGAGAGAGAGAGAGTTCTTCTTCTCTGTGCCTTTGCTTTCTTTAGAGTCCTTCTTCAAAAACCCTAACTTTTCTTCTATGAGAGAATGGCTTCCAAGACTCCTCGCGGCGGTGCTGGCAAGGGAAAGGAGCCAGCGGGGCTCACCGACGAGGATGCTCCTATCACCATCGCGACTCCAGTCGATGTTCGTCCCGCAGTGACGGGTGGGTCGCCTCTTTCACACAAGCTTTGGGCTATACTGTGCCCTAACTCTCTGCTGCCGAGGCGTATGGACTTCTGTCCTGGTGATACGTCGAGGTTTTATTCCGCCGACGTGCATAGGTTTAGGCCTTTATTATGCACCGAGGTTTAATTGCTGACGCGCATGGGTTTTATACCCTGATGATGCGCCGAAGCCTTCGCTGACGCGCATGGGCTCACGCCCTGATGATGCGCCGAGGCTCCAATGCTGATGCGCATGGGTTCATACCCCGATGATGCGCTGAAGCTGAGGCGCATGGGTTTACACCCTAACGATGCGCCAGGCTGCTTGACATCTTTTGTCTTTTCGCCTGACTTCTACTTTTGTTGTGCCAGTGTCGATGACGATCCCTTTGCTGAACGAGGTCCTCCTGGATGCTTCTCTTTGTCAAATAGGAGTTGATTTTGATGAGGCGGTGATCAACCCTGCAAAGGATGCTATCTTGCAGAACCAATCTCGTGAGAGAATGCTGCAAATCCAGAACCAGTTACCGATTTTCCTCCAGAGTATGATGGAGAGCGGTAAACTGAAATCTGCTGAATCTGAGGATGTGACTTTCTTAAAACCTGCCTTTCTATTCGGCGACCGACTAGTCTCTTTTGAAGCAAAAATACTGAAGATCAGAGAAGACTGGTTCTTTTCTGCAAAAGGCATGGTTCTATACATGCGGCAAGTTGACCGCCAGTTGCCGCTGACGGCCTTTTATCGTTTGGCTTCGAAGAGAAGGATGCGCTGGGAACTTACTCCTTCTCAAGGAGGGGCCCTGGGAGGTACCCTTTCGATTGATGCTACCTCGAACCAGAGAGATACCTTTGCCGCTTCGCGAGCCGGTTCCTCGTTTATTTGCCGAACCTTGCGTCCCGGGAGCCTTTACAGTGAAGTCCCAAGCGACACGTTTCCCTTCAGTGCCCCGACCTTTGTAAATCGGATGCTGACGTCGAAGGTCATGTATCCGAAAGGTGGCTTTAGAGTCGAAGGTTGGTGTCACTACATCCCGAGGTGGGACGAGTTGACCATTTGGGTGCTTTCGAAGTTCAAGGCTGAGCTTAAGGAGATTGGGCTGACGGCCGCCATTCGGGCCACGCAGGCCGGCGTAGATCTCAATAAGCCTATGTTCCTTGCACTCTTGGAATTGTTCAATGCCCAGACTGGCAGCTTTTTCACTCCGGTGGGGGAGTTGGGGTTGGCTCTCCATGAGATGTACGAAGTGTCCAAGCTTCCTTGGGGCTCGGAACCGTACGAGGAATATTTTCCGTCAAATGAAGAGGTCCAGGTTCTGGAAAATAATGACCCGGATATGATGGCTGTTTTCAAAGAGGTGGCAAGCCATCATTATCTGATGCACCGGAGGAACAAGGGTAAGACCCAGCCTCATGTGACTGCTTGGAGGGATTATGTCTTCAAGCAGGATTTGGCGGATTCTTCAAGGATCCGGTTTACGAATCCGCAAGGGCTGAAGCCCGCTGAAGTGACTTCTGAAATAAGCCGGCTGGACGAAAGGACCCCACATTCGAATGAGAGCGGTAAAGATACGTATAGCTGCTTCTGGCACTGTGCGCACCGGATGTCATCTAAGGCGGTATTGACGGCCTACTTGATGATATGGCTCCGGGATTGCGTGTTTGCAGGTGGATCCGGTGCCGTAGAGAAGGTACATCGGAACCTCATTTTGCCTGCCGTGAAGTTGGCCTTTGGACGGCCTTTAGCTCTCCTCCCCGCGATGGTGTGTAACCTGTTGCGGGGTTTGAGGTCCTTTGCTGACGATGTGATCCACGGGAAAGGTAACAACGACAACTTTCTCCGGGCCGAGCTACCCTTCCATTATCTTATGGGATGGCTGATTTTGCATCATCCGAACGTGATGAGTCCCGGTCCGAAGGAGGATCATATTGAGGGAGATGCCTTCATCCGCCGCTTCTTCAGGGGTGGGAGATCGTCAAGGTTGGCCCCATCTTCAAAGATTTCGAGGCCGATCAAGATTTAGTTGACTCTGACGAAGATGCGATTACTTTGCCGAAATGGGGTTTTCGTTGGTTGCAAAGCATTCGGCCTTCTCACCTGGTCTACCGCAACCAAAATAGATGTTATCTGAAGCCATATCTGCCCAGCCGATTTGCTCGCCAGTTTGGCTATACCCAGCTAATGTTGCGGAATCCCAGTAGCAGTCTGGGTTTTATCGAGAGTTTGCTGGATGGTGCACGAGCTTGGCATTACTATAATGCCGGATGTACTGGAGCTCGCTTTACGCTCCCTGTCCAGAATCCGCGACCGCCGATTCTTTACTCAGCCGCCAAATTTTACTGTGTTATGGCTGCCGCGCCCGTCGGATATGATAGGGAGACCAGTTTTATTGCAGGCACCCATTTAGCGGCGGCCGCAGACACTTTGGCGAAGGCTCGATCGTACCGTCCGCCCGAGGCGGGTTATCGAGGTGCCCCTGCCGTATCTACCGGGGGTCAGGCAAAACCCTCGGCCGGTCAATCGAAAAGGCGTGCAGATACAAAGGTCGGCTCTCCTGCATCGAAGAAGCAGAAGGCATCGTCACCGACGGTGTCCTCGGACTCAGCATCTGCAGAGGTAAGATGTCCTGCATGGTCTGGTTTCAAGTTCAGCTTCTTATGTAATCAATGCTTCCCCCTTTTTTGTAGGAGCCGCTAAAAAGAAGGCCCCGCACTCCAAAATCTGGTGGGAGCAGGCCAAAGGAGATGGCGGACTCGTCTGAAGTGCGTATTCCGCCGACTATGATGTCGCCCATGGAGGAGAATCCGGAGGATGCCGTCGTCGTGGATATTCCGGTATCTCCGGATTATGTCAGGAGAGAAGCTGAGGGTGCAGCAGCTTCCGAGATGACGAAGACCACAACGGAGGCTTCAAATGCCGAGGGTCTAGCAGGCACGCGGCTTCCTGAAGGTGAAGTGGAACGGAGTTCGTCGTCTTCGGATGACGTTGCTCCAGAGCTGCAAGAGTCTGTTGCGGGGGCAACAGAGGTAGTTGGAACAGAGGAGAGGGTTGATTTTCCTTTTTGTCATAATGAGGGGTGGTCGGCTGTATCATTGCCGAGCCCTACCCCAGCCTCACCCGTGGCAGTTGAGGTGGCTACCGATCAGGAGGTAGCGACAGATCCTGTCCCTATAGAGGGACTTGAGAAGGATGAGACTCATCTGCCAGTCCTGTCTCCCGGGGCGGGCCAGGAGATGAGTGTTGATCTCCCCGTTCTGCCAGGGGAGGTACTGGCCGCTGATAGGACGTTGGGGACAGAAGATGTGGCCGTTGACGTCGGTGGTTCCTCCGAACTTGAGAAGGGTAAGGGTGTGGAACCCTCTATTGCTCCTTCTACTTGGGGTACTATCTCGACGCCTGTGCCGGCTTCCTCTGTTCCTTCGGCTCCTCGGGCTAGCAGTCCAGCCCCTGTTGATGAAGAGCCTATTGATGTCGAGGTTCCAGCCTTGCTGGTTGAGGTTGGCGGATCTTCTTTTGGTCCGCTAACTACAGCAGCTCCTCCAACTCCTGCTATGACGCCGCAGGTGCTGGCGCACGCAGATGAATATGTGAAATACATCGTCGAGGGGGTGTATAAAATGCTGCAGAGGGGTGTATCTGCGGTGATGGATGCCAACGGGAGCTTTACGACGGCAAGAACTCTGGCAATACCTTGTATCGAGCTGATCCGCGTTCACCAAGGCCACGATCATATGGCCGAGATCCTGGAGGCTTCGGTGATCGAGCTGGACCAGCGGCTCACGGAACTTCAGCGCATCCAGCGAAATGACCTTTCCGTCTTGATAGATACGGAGAAGGGGAAGTTGATCGCCGAGATTGAGTCTTCCTACCAGGCCACTGTGAGCATCTGGGAGCGCGAGGTGGCTGAGACTGAGGCTGCGGTAGAGCAGTTGTCTCAGTCCATGAAGGAGACAATGGAAATGCGAGCTGCGTTGGACGCTAATATCGCAGAGATCAACGCCCAGATGCGCCGCCTTGAGGACCAACGGGCCCGACTCTAGTTAGATGCCGAACGTGTCCAAGCTGAACACGTAGCATTTAAGAAGGAGGAAGCAACTTTCACCCAGCGGACTCTTGCCCTGGCTCAGCAGCGACAACAGCTTGATGAGAAGCATGAGAATGATACTTCCGCTGAGGCTGTTGAATTGATGCGTCAAGAAGCTGAGCGTCGAGTCCTGGCGACTGTGGAGACTCGTGCGGCCGACCTGAGACGCCGAGTTAGAGAGCTTTCAGCCAATCATGGGGATGTTTAGGGACTGTAGCCTCTCCTTTTTATATATTTTTTTTGCAACTCTTGCTGGGGGATAGTGTAGTTCTGTATTCTCTCTTTTTTATAGAAAATAAAGAAGTACGCAACCTTTTTTTTGTGATGTGTTCATTTTTGTTATCATGAACTTGATGATTTGCGTGGACCTATTATCTTTTGCGCACCTTGGCTTTTAGGTACAGATAATAAGTTTGAAGGAACCAACATGTTTGCTCAGAGGTAATGTGGACGTGGCAATCATTAGGGTTCAAATGATAGAATCTTCCTACTCAGAGGTATGATGGACGTGGTAGGAATGATTCTGGGGGATACGCTGAACAACTCAGAGGTGATGTGGACATGGAAGTTCTGCGATCAATGTACGACAACGCAGGGGTTGTTTGTACGAGATGTTTACTCAGAGGTAATGTGGACGTGGTAAACATGAAGGATAGCGTAGGCTTACGAAGTGTAAGATTCCGCTTTGTAGGGTGTAGAGGGACAACTCAGAGGTGATGTGGACGTGGTTGTCTTTCTACTGGAGGATGCTGCGGAACAGCTGGGTTCCGGCAGCGTATGGTTTTGTTGGAAGGGAATTGTCTGTGAATCCTGATGATTGGATCCACCGATCTCCTGGTAGAAGTACATGTCTGAGAGATGTCAAGAGTAGTACTTCTTTAGGAACTTGCCGTTGATGGGCATCATGAACAAGTCTCCATTGGGTTTGGCGAGGCGGTAAGCACCGTTTGAGTATACCGTCTCTATGATGAAAGGTCCTTCCCACTTGGGCTCGAACTTTCCTGGTGTCTTGTGAGTTAGCACCATCGGCCTCCTGACTGCCAGAACCCGGTCGCCAACTTGGAAAGTCCTCTGCTTGACCTTCTTGTTGAAAGCCTGTGATATACGGGCCTGGTAGAGTTCGATGCGTTGTTGAGCTAGGAGACGCTTCTCGTCGAGTGCCTCCAGTTCCCGCAGATGACGACGTTGATTGTCCTCTTCTGTGAGTTTGTTTGTGATTGCTACGCGGAGTGAGGGTATCTGGATCTCGAGAGGCAGTACCGCTTCACTCCCGTAGACCAGGGAGAACGGTGTATTACCTGTTGGGGTCCGTACCGTTGTGCGGTAGGCCCAAAGGCATTCGCCAAGCTTTTCATCCCAGTCGCGTTTGTTGGATGACACGACCTTTTTGAGCAGCCTAACGATAGTTTTGTTGAACGCCTCTGCTAAACTGTTTGCAGCCGGATTGTAGGTGGTTGATGCCACGTTTTGAATGCGATTCTTATCACAGAATCTGTTGAAAATGTGGCTGATAAACTGAGGACCATTGTCGTGGATGATCCTCCGGGGCACCCCGAAACGGTAGATGACGTGGTGCTTGATGAAGCTGACCACCCTGGAGCTCTTTACTTCCGCCAGTGGGACCGCTTCTGCCCATTTGGAGAAGTAGTCGGTGATGGCCAGGATGAAGCGGTGTCCTCTTGATGAGGAGGGGTGATTGGTCCTACAATGTCCATGCCCCAGGCTTCAAAGGGCCAGGAGGCGACTGTAGGATGTAGAGGTTCTGACGGTGTATGTATGAAGTCTGCGTGAAGTTGGTACGCGTGGCACTTCTTAGCATATTCAACGGCGTCAGCGGCCATGGTTGGCCAGTAGTAGCCCATACGTCGCAGTCGATCCTGCAACTTAGGGCCAGGTTGATGGGCCCCGCAGGTTCCATCGTGAGCTTCTCGAAGGGCTTCGACAGCTTCTTCGTTAGACAAACATCGAAGGAGAAGTCCATCGTAGGAGCGTCGGTACAGCGTTTTGGTGGCTGTATCGTAGTAGAATTGAAGAGAGCGTCTCCTGACTGAGACGGCTTCCTTCGGGTCCTCTTGGAGAATTTCGTAGACGGCGAAGTCGATGAACGGGAACCTCCAGTCTCGGACATTAACACCAGTATTTGTCGGCATGGTGTGGGTTACTCGTAAGCACAGGTTGTTTTTAGGACAAACCAAGTCCCTACCAACAACTGTGACATAGTGTTGAGTCCCGAGGGGCGCGACCAATGAGGCTGTAACGCCCCAGTCCCAAAATATATAGGACTAGGAATGTAGACATGCCAGCTGTATTCGTACGAAGTATACTCTAATATATGGAACCCTCGTATGAATACATAAGCTGTAAAATACAGTAGTACCATAACTGATCTCATCCACACAGAATAAATGAATAAAAGATATCATATAATCAACTATGAATTTGTCTTGATACAATATGTTGGGCGGAGACAAATCCACTACCAACAAAATAAGGAAAAGTACATAGAAAATGAAATGAGTGGCGAGCGAAGCGAAGACGATCCAAATGCAATCATCCTCGAAGAAATAGCGAAGATCACGGCTAGAGCTAGAACACCTGCGAAAGACAATAGCACACACCTGGCAAGACAACCAGGTCCTTAGAGGGACGTAACAAGACACATAATAGCATGCCATATAAACTGAATAAATATTGCTCAATAAATAAGTCAATCGAATTTATAATATGGTCCAATACGCACCTACTGAACGAGCGTACCATGACATGAGATGGTAAACTAATTCACGGCGACGTATCTTTCCATGCTAAGAATCTAATATGGTATCCGGACCCCAACAAGGTTCAATACCTTCTCATCGAAGTAGTAAGTCACACCTACAACCAAACAAGGACAAGATGTGACGAACTAATTCGTGACAAGTTATTGTTCCAAGCCACGGTCAGATACAAGTACCCAAACCAAAAGTACTCGTACCTAACGGATAGGGTAGCCTACCGTTCTAAGTGAAATGTAGTTAAGAACAATCCTTCCTACGCATGGGCCCTGGCTGAATAGGATCGGCATAGTCCCCCTTTGGGCACCAGAGGCCCCATTAGGAAGAGCATGAATAATCATGGGTCATCAACCCCGTATCTCCAGCGGAGAGTCCGGGTCACAAGGGAAGTACATCGAAGCCCATACGCTAAGGAATTGTCCTCCCCGCCCAATGCCTACTGTGTTGTATCCACAACACAAACCACTATAACCGCTAAGTCAAACTAGCATGCAACCTCTATTAGCGGTTATTCCTATCGCACGGCTTGTACGTACTGGTGGCCAGCCAATCACGTACTTCCGTGTTCTACATGCGACACACAACTTCGTGTTTACAACGTGTCAAGGCCAATGAATGCAACACACAAGGTGGTCCCTTAAATCTAGGTTTAATTTGTAAGAAATAATACACAGCAGAAAATATAATGAACAGTAAGTTCTAACAGGTTATGCCATGTATCACAGTTTTTGCATAAAGAAAATAAATAATACATAAAATATGAGCTAAAAATAATTAAACAGCGAATGGCAAGGTGTCTTACCTGATATTGCGTCCGGTGTGCTGCGATGATCACGGTGGCACGATCTACGATTTCGGTGCAACAACTATGCAAGAAGACCTCTGATGGCGGCATGGAATGCGTCATTGAGTCCGGAAGGGTCAATTTGTTCGGGTCGACATAAGGTAGTATCGAATTGGAGAGGGAATAGAAATAATGGAATTGAGTCACGGACATGAGGGTAGTTGAAGGAAATTGAGTAGATAATATATATGTATACGATTTTAGAAAATATTTTATAATACTTAAAAATTCAAATTATATTTTAGGCAAACACTAAAATCAAAATCGTTGTCGGCAACAAATTTCTAAGCTTATAAAAATATGGTTTGAGGTATGAACTATATTACTTAAAATATTTGAGAAACACTAGTAACTTATTAATAATTTTCTTTTTAAAACTAAATTTATGGGTAAAATATTTTTAGGCAAATATGTTGAAATCCATAAAAATATTTTAGGCTAATATCCCTAGTTTTGTTAAAATACTATTTTAGGTAGGAAGCTATATTTTGTTAAATCAAAATATTTTAAGTAATACTATATATATTGTTAAATGCAAAAGGATGACATAAATAAGATATATATAAAAATAATACTTAATAGGAATACTAGATGACAGTATTGATAGTACTGTCAACACATATACTTTTTCTTTCCAATGCATTAAGTAATGCATTTAAGTGGTAGTAATAAAATAAGCAACATAATAAATTAATCCATATAATAATAATAATAATAATCAGTTTAAAAGTAAAAAATAAAACATTAAAAAAAAACAACCACACACAAGCTTTCCTCGAAAGAGAGGAACATCTGTAAAAAAATAAAATGAAAAAAAAATCCAAAGACCCCCATAGAGGAGGAACAGAGAGAGAGAGAGAGAGAGAAGAACGAAGAGGGAAAGGGGTTACCAAGCAAAGGGGTGGTCGCAGCCATGGATGCGGCGGCGGCGGATGTGGGATGCGGCGACGGCGGACGAGGCGCTGGAGAGGCGGTGGCGCTCGTGCGCTGCCCGGACACGGGCGGAGCTGTCGTGGGCAGATCGACGGAGAGGCGGTGGCGAATGGAAGATAGGGGCGCGAAAGAGGTTCGCCGAGGCGGGAGGAGCCGCGGGCGAGTGAAGGTGGAGGCGGGCGGAGGAAGTCGGAAGAGTGGCTGGGGTCGGAAAGAGGAAGCGGGAGGCGGAGTCGCCGGTGCTTCGGTGGAGATGGGGGTCAGGCTGGCGGAGAGGGAGTGGTTGTCCTGCGAGGAACGGCGGCGAGGGGAAGCGGGTCGGAGTGGGTTGTGTGGAGCTTGGGCGGCGTGCTCGGGCACGGGGACGCATGGCCGGCGACGTGCTGGGCTCGCCGACAGCGGAAAGAGGTGGGGAGCGGCTGTGGAGGTTCGGGCTCACGGAGGCTGCCGCCGTGCGCGGCGGAGCGCCGCTCTCGCGGATGCTGAGCTCACCACGGCTAGGCGCGGCTCGCCGCGAGCCTAGGTCAGCGGATCGCAGACACCGACGTTCGTCGGGCTCGACTTCGTCGGAGGTGAGTCTATGGTTTATGGTGTTAAATTTAGGATTTTGTGGGTTATTGGCTGTGACGCCGGCGACGATGGCCGTGGTGTCGGTGACGGATTTTTTTGGGGTTTTTGTGCTGTCGGCGATTTTGGTCGATCTAGCCATTTGCCGTGGTGGCAGTGGTGGTGGCGGTGCGGTGATGTCGGGTCTGGGTGGTCGGCCGGAGTGGCCGGGATGGGATTTCTGGTGGCGGTGGTGTCGACCAAAGTTGGTCGGGGTGGCTGGTACAGACGGCCCTTGGTGGACGAGATGGTGGTGGTGTCGACGGTGGAGACGGGGTGGCTATGGCAGGAAGTCGGGTAGTCAGGGAGGAGTCGGACTTGATGGGTGAGGGTTGTGGTCGACGAAGGCCGGGGGTCCGAGGTCGGGTACGGCGGGAGACAAAAGTGACAAAGACTAGGCTAGGGCTGAGATTAGGAATTTGTTGGTGTCGGGGGATGTGTCCGACACGAAGAAGAAATAATGTACTTGTAAAATATATGGAATAAGATTGTGGATGGTGGAACACGGACACGGTGCACGCACTTCATGGAGAAATATTTGTGGAGGAATAATGTGGATGATAAAAATATTGGAGGAGTACCTGCCTATTTATAGGATGTGGGAATTCCCAATTAGATAATGATTAAGATTGTTTAAACCCAAATTAGATAGCTTGCAATTTAATTTAAATCAATTTAAATCCAAATCTAAATATAAATCAAATTCCAAATGCAATTCAAATTTGAATCTAATTAAATTATTGGTTTAAAATCAATGGAAAAATTTAAATTTCAAATATTTAACCATATAAATAAATCCATAGGTTCAAATTAAGATTTTAAATCGCCACAATAATTCCAAAATATTTTTCCAAAAATACTAATAATAATAATTTCGAAAATTACATTAATATTTAAAATAAACCAATAAATAATTACAAATATATATGTATGCACAATTATTGTTTTCATAATTATGTTTTTCTAGTATACAATAAAAATACTAATTATACTTAATAATTGCATAAAAAAAATAACAACTTGGTAATGATAGTAAAATAATTATTGTATATATTATTTTGAAACTATAAAATAATAAATAAAATATTTTTCCAAAATATGTACGCTCACACATATTCGCACTCGTCGAGCAAAAATAAAACTTTGTGCGCGACTTAAAATACGACTACACGACGTACAATACAAAATTTTAAATCTGTACAAATATTAATAAAAATTATAGTAGAAATTTAGGGGTTTTACATCCTACCCAACTTAAAAGAAATTTCGTCCTCGAAATTAAGAATTAGTAGAGGGTGAGAGGACAAGGGGGTATCAATGGGGTACAATCAATAAGGCTCAACAAGATCATTCATAAGAAGTTGTGATCTAGATCATTGAACGAGGGTCATAGTAGGGTCGAGGAGAAGGACGAGGAGTTTAGGATGAAGTTATAGCAACATCGAGTGAGAGTGGTCATAATTGATAGGACAGCTAGAGGAATTTCAAGTATATCGCCTTCGTCCTTCGAAAATTGGTGAAGGCGAAAGCAATATAGAGTTCGAAGGAGGCGTTATCGAATACGAATACGAATACGTGATTCAAAGGCGATTGAAGAATTTCAAAAAGAATTGTCAAGGCAGTCGTGGATGGGACTCTAGAGGACAAGCTTAACTATGTCCCCATCCACGTAGAATAATAGGCAAAAGCGAACCAAGTGCACTCGGTTGATCAGACCATCCTGCACCGGTTCTGATTAGACGCTATGTTAGTGGGAATTCTTCCAATAACATATGTCATGAACAAGTTTGATAAAGATTTGAGCTTGCAAAAACTAGGCTACATTAGCATCATTAGTCTAGATAGTAAAAATATAGGCACGAGATTAAGATTGAAATAAAGAACAAAGATGAATAGTCTAAGAGTCATAAGGCTCTAAGTCTTGTTTATCCTTATACCGTCATTCTACGGTTTTATTGACCAAGGCTTGGTTGACCAAATGGGTTAAATTTTTCTAGTCTCTATGGTCTAGATAGTACTATTGGTATTTCCTTAATGGTCAAGGGTGTGTCAAGTCGTGGGGTATTCTACCCAACTTAAATAATTAAGCTAAGGATGTTTTGGGGACAACTAACTAGTAGGGTCAATCTCTAGCAAGCACGAAGGGAAGATAAGAATAGGGACGGAAGGAAGCAAGCAAGATGCAATTGATGAGTCAAACGGTAGATAAAATCAAGGAAAGAGGTCAAGTATGTGGATGAGATTCTAGACTTCTAATCCTGTACGCAGGCTTGCTTGGTACGGTAAAGTAACCAAACAATTTATCTGACCTGCATGGGCCACCACAAAAACATGTAATGCCCCAGTCCCAAAATACGTAGGACTAGGAACGTAGACATACCAGCTGTATTCGTACGAAGTATACTCCAATATATGGAACCCTCGTATGAATACATAAGCTGTAAAATGCAGTAGTATCATAACTAATCTCATCCACACAGAATAAATGAATAAAAGATATCATATAATCAACTATGAATTTGTCTTGATACAATATGTTGGACGGAGACAAATCCACTACCAACAAAATAAGAAAAAGTACATAGAAAATGAAATGAGTGGCGAGCGAAGCGAAGACGATCCAAATGCAATCATCCTCGAAGAAATAGCGAAGATCACGACTAGAGCTAGAACACCTGCGAAAGACAATAGCACACACCTGGCAAGACAACCAGGTCCTCAGAGGGACGTAACAAGACACATAATAGCATGCCATATAAATTGAATAAATATTGCTCAATAAATAAGTCAATCGAATTTATAACATGGTCCAATACGCACCTACTGAACGAGCGTACCATCCCCCCAACCAAACAAGGACAGGAGATGGTAAACTAATTCACGGTGACGTATCTTTCCATGCTAAGAATCCAATATGATATCCGGACCCCAACAAGGTTCAATACCTTCTCATCGAAGTAGTAAGTCACACCTACAACCAAACAAGGACAAGATGTGACGAACTAATTCGCGACAAGTTATTGTTCCAAGCCACGGTCAGATACAAGTACCCAAACCAAAAGTACTCGTACCTAACGGATAGGGTAGCCTACCGTTCTAAGTAAAATGTAGTTAAGAACAATCCTTCCTACGCATGGGCCCTGGCTGAATAGGATCGGCATAGTCCCCCTTTGGGCACCAGAGACCCCATCAGGAAGAGCATGAATCATGGGTCATCAACCCCGTATCTCCAGCGGAGAGTCCGGGTCACAAGGGAAGTGCATCGAAGCCCATACGCTAAGGAATTGTCCTTCCCGCCCAATGCCTACTGTGTTGTATCCACAACACAAACCACTATAACCGCTAAGTCAAACTAGCATGCAACCTCTATTAGCGGTTATTCCTATCGCACGGCTTGTAAGTACTGGTGGCCAGCCAATCACGTACTTCCGTGTTCTACATGCGACACACAACTTCGTGTTTACAACGTGTCAAGGCCAATGAATGCAACACACAAGGTGGTCCCTTAAATCTAGGTTTAATTTGTAAGAAATAATACACAGCAGAAAATATAATGAACAGTAAGTTCTAACAGGTTATGCCATGTATCACAGTTTTTGCATAAAGAAAATAAATAATGCATGAAATATGAGCTAAAAATAATTAAACAGCGAATGACAAGGTGTCTTGCCTGATATTGCGTCCGGTGTGCTGCGATGATCACGGTGGCACGATCTACGATTTCGGTGCAACAACTATACAAGGAGACCTCTGATGGCGGCATGGAATGTGTCACTGAGTCCGGAAGGGTCAATTTGTTCGGGTCGACATAAGGTAGTATCGAATTGGGGAGGGAATAGGAATAATGGAATTGAGTCACAGACATGAGGGTAGTTGAAGGAAATTGAGTAGATAATATATATGTATACGATTTTAGAAAATATTTTATAATACTTAAAAATTCAAATTATATTTTAGGCAAACACTAAAATCAAAATCGTTGTCGGCAACAAATTTCTAAGCTTATAAAAATATGGTTTGAGGTATGAACTATATTACTTAAAATATTTGAGAAACACTAGTAACTTATTAATAATTTTCTTTTTAAAACTAAATTTATGGGTAAAATATTTTTAGGCAAATATGTTGAAATCCATAAAAATATTTTAGGCTAATATCCCTAGTTTTGTTAAAATACTATTTTAGGTAGGAAGCTATATTTTGTTAAATCAAAATATTTTAAGTAATACTATATATATTGTTAAATGCAAAAGGATGACATAAATAAGATATATATAAAAATAATACTTAATAGGAATACTAGATGACGGTATTGATAGTACTGTCAACACATATACTTTTTCTTTCCAATGCATTAAGTAATGCATTTAAATGGTAGTAATAAAATAAGCAACATAATAAATTAATCCATATAATAATAATAATAATAATAATAATAATAATAATAATAATAATAATAATAATAATAATCAGTTTAAAAGTAAAAAATAAAACATTAAAAAAAAATAACCACACACAAGCTTTCCTCGAAAGAGAGGAACATCTGTAAAAAAATAAAATGAAAAAAAAAAATCCAAAGACCCCCATAGAGGAGGAACAGAGAGAGAGAGAGAGAGAAGAACGAAGAGGGAAAGGGGTTACCAAGCAAAGGGGCGGTCGCAGCCATGGATGCGGCGGCGGCGGATGTGGGATGCGGCGGCGGCGGACGAGGCGCTGGAGAGGCGGTGGCGCTCGTGCGCTGCCCGAACGCGGGCGGAGCTGTCGTGGGCAGATCGACGGAGAGGCGGTGGCGAATGGAAGAAAGGGACACGGAAGAGGTTCGCCGAGGCGGGAGGAGCCGCGGGCGAGTGAAGGTGGAGGCGGGCGGAGGAAGTCGGAAGAGTGGCTGGGGTCGGAAAGAGGAAGCGAGAGGCGGAGTCGCCAGCGCTTCGGTGGAGATGGGGGTCAGGCTGGCGGAGAGGGAGTGGTTGTCCGGCGAGGAACGACGGCGAGGGGAAGCGGGTCGGAGTGGGTTATGTGGAGCTTGGGCGGCGCGCTCGGGCACGGGGATGCACGGCCGGCGGCGTGCTGGGCTCGCCGACAACGGAAAGAGGTGGGAAGCGGCTGTGGAGGTTCGGGGTCACGGAGGCTGCCGCCGTGCGCGGCGGAGCGCCGCTCTCGCGGATGCTGAGCTCACCACGGCTAGGCGCGGCTCGCCGCGAGCCTAGGTCAGCGGATCGCAGACACCGACGTTCGCCGGGCTCGACTTCGTCGGAGGTGAGTCTATGGTTTATGGTGTTAAATTTGGGGATTTTGTGGGTTATTGGCTGTGACGCCGGCGGCGATGGCCGTGGTGTCGGTGACTGATTTTTTTGGGGTTTTTGTGCTGTCGGCGGTTTTGGTCGATCCAGCCATTTGTCGTGGTGGCAGTGGTGGTGGCGGTACGGTGATGTCGGGTCTGGGTGGTCGGTCGGAGTGGCTAGGATGGGATTTCTGGTGGCGGTGGTGTCGACCAAAGTTGGTCGGGGTGGCTGGTACAGACGGCCCTTGGTGGACGAGATGGTGGTGGTGTCGACGGTGGAGACGGGGGTGGCTATGGCAGAAAGTCGGGTAGTCAGGGAGGAGTCGGACTTGATGGGTGAGGGTTGTGGTCGACGAAGGCCGGGGGTCCGAGGTCGGGTACGGCGGGAGACAAAAGTGACAAAGACTAGGCTAGGGCTGAGATTAGGAATTTGTTGGTGTCGGGGGATGTGTCCGACACGAAGAAGAAATAATGTACTTGTAAAATATATGGAATAAGATTGTGGATGGTGGAACACGGACACGGTGCACGCACTTCATGGAGAAATAATTGTGGAGGAATAATATGGATGATAAAAATATTGGAGGAGTACCTGCCTATTTATAGGATGTGGGAATTCCTAATTAGATAATGATTAGGATTGTTTAAACCCAAATTAGATAGCTTGCAATTTAATTTAAATCAATTTAAATCCAAATCTAAATATAAATCAAATTCCAAATGCAATTCAAATTTGAATCTAATTAAATTATTGGTTTAAAATCAATGGAAAATTTTAAATTTCAAATATTTAACCATATAAATAAATCCATAGGTTCAAATTAAGATTTTAAATCGCCACAATAATTCCAAAATATTTTTCCAAAAATACTAATAATAATAATTTTGAAAATTACATTAATATTTAAAATAAACCAATAAATAATTACAAATATATATGTATGCACAATTATTGTTTTCATAATTATGTTTTTCTAGTGTACAATAAAAATACTAATTATACTTAATAATTGCATAAAAAAAATAACAACTTGGTAATGATAGTAAAATAATTATTGTATATATTATTTTGAAACTATAAAATAATAAATAAAATATTTTTCCAAAACATGTACGCTCGCACATATTCGCACTCGTCGAGCAAAAATAAAACTTCGTGCGCGACGTAAAATACGACTACGCGACGTACAGTACAAAATTTTAAATCCGTACAAATATTAATAAAAATTATAGTAGAAATTTAGGGGTTTTACAGAGGCCGCGAGGCCAGCCAGAGCGTCGGCCTCCAAGTTTTGTAGACGGGATACATGTTCGATGAAGAACCCGGTGAAGGTTGAAATGATGTTCAATGCAACTTCATGGTAAGGGATCAGATCTTTATGGCGAACCTTGTATTGCCCTCGGATCTGGTTTACGACGAGTTTCGAGTCGCCGTAGGCCTCCAGATGATTCACCCCCAGCTGTTGCGCTAGCTGGAGTCCCATAATGAGCGCATTGTACTCGGCAACATTGTTGGAGCACGGCTTCGAAAGGGAGTAAGCAGGCTGGATGACCAATTGATCGGGGGAGACTAAGACTACCCCCACTCCTGCGATGATCTGGCCTTTGGGGCCTGTTCTTGAAGCGCCATCGAAAAACATTCGCCAGACGAAACTTTCTTCGGTGGCGTTTGATTCTTGAACCTCGTCCGAGATGTCTTCATAGAGTCTTGAGGACTCCGGGATGGGGTATGCAGCTAAAAAGTCGGCCAGGGCCTGACCCTTAACGGCTTTTTGTGGCACAAACACCATGTTGTATGGTGTTAGCAGGATCGCCCATGTAGCTAGCCGGGAGTTTAATGACCCTGGCTTCGTCATGAGGACTCTGAGTGGATTGACTCGGGAGATGACATGAATTGTCTGGCCCGAGACATAATGGCGAGTCTTCTGGATGGCAAACACCAAGGCCAAGCACTCCTTTTCAACAGGGTTGTACCGATGTTCGACCCCGATGAGCGTTCGACTGAGGTAGTAGATTGCTTGCTCGTAGCCCGCATCGCTGTTTTGAGCCAGCAGAGCGCCAAGGGAATAATCCATGGCACGGACGTAGAGGAGAAATGGTTTGCCGGCGACAGGCGCTACCAGGACTGGCGGGCTTGTCTGGTAAGCCTTGATGTCGTCGAAAACTTTTGGCACTCCTCTGTCCAGACGTAAGAGACTCCCTTCTTCATGAGCTGAGTAAAGGGTTGACATTTGCCGGAAAGGTTTGCTATGAACCTCCGGATGTATGCCAGAAGTCCCTGTAAGCCCCGAATTCTCGAAGATTCTTCGGAGGGTCCATGTTGAGGATGGCTTTGGTCTTCTCGGGATCAACATGAATGCCTTTCGCCGTGATGACAAAGCCCAAGAATTTTCCGCTAGAAATCCCCAGGAAGGATTTAGCGGGGTTCATCTTGAGTTGATGTGCCCGCATGAGATCGAAGACTGTCTTCAGGTCCTGTAGGTGATCTCCTTTGAGGCGGCTCTTGACTGCGATGTCGTCAACATAGCATTCGACTGTCTTACAAAGATGTTGACGGAAGATGGTGCTCATAGCTCGTTGGTATGTCGTACCGGCGTTCTTCAAGCCGAAGGGCATCACTGTGTAGCAGAAAACACCCTTTGGAGTCCTGAATGACGTGTGTTTCGCGTCATCGGGAAATATCTTGATTTGATTGTAGCCTGAATACCCGTCCATGAAAGACATGCGTTCGAAGCCACATGTGTTGTCGATCATCACGTCAGTGATTGGAAGCGGGAATTCGTCCTTCGGGCAAGCAGAGTTGAGATCCCTGAAGTCGATACAGACTCGTATCTTTCCATTCTTTTTGGTGACTGGGACGACATTGGCTACCCAATCTGGGTGTTGTTCCTCACGGATGAAGCCGCTGGTCAAGAGCTTGTCCACCTCTTGATCGATGGCATTCATGATGTCCGGCCGGAAGCGTCGCTGTTGTTGTTTAATAGGTTTGGCATCGGGTAAGATGTTCAACCTATGCATTGCGATCTGTGGATCGAGTCCTGGCATGTCTTCGTAGCTCCAGGCGAAGATGTCGATGTACTCCTTAGCCAGTTGGATTAAAGACTCTCGGTCTTCTCCTTTTAGGCTTTTGCTAATGAAGACGGGTTTGGAAGAAGACCCGTCCCCAAGGTCGATCTGCTCGACTTCGTCTTCGGTGGGAGGTTCACGTAACTCAAAACGAGACTCCCATTGTTCTCCTAGGCGTTGAGCCCAGGGTTCTTCCTCGAAGGGTTCCGGCGCTTGGTCTTCGCCTTCGTCTTTTTACGGTTGTGCTGATGTCATGTTAGCTGACAACACTTTCCTGAAGACTGATCCGATACTGGTATCGGAATCCCAAGTCGATGCTTCGGACGAGTGGGAATGTTCTTCGTCTTCTGCGTCTGAACTCTCTGGAGTTGATGGCAGCATGACATAGCCTACCCCCCGTCGAGTCCGATTGTAGTAGTCATGCGGCTTTCCTTTAGGTGTTGGAAGCCGGAGCGGGAGACGTCGACCCTTGCCGTAGTTTAGGCCTTTGTTGCTTTTCAGGTCGTAGCCCATCTTTTGGATGATGTGCTTTGTCGTATCCGTGTACCGATAGACTTGTATTCTGCCGGTATCAGGTTCTGGCTCGAGTGGCGGGAGGTCTTGATGACGCTCGACTTTGCCAAAGATGATGGATCCTTCGTCTCGACTTCGTGGAGGGACTATGTAACAGACTCCTTGAGACGGGACTACTCGATTTACATGATGGACGATCGTTATTTGTGTTTGCAACGACCGTAGAGCGTCATCTAATGTATACATGGCATTCCAATGTGGAAGACAAGAATAATTGAAAGACACTCTATTATTGATGAAATACGAGATTTTATCCCGTGGGATTACATTGTCTAAGGAGGGTGCATCTAAATCAGTAGAGATATATTCGCCAAGCTCCTCATCTGTAAGCACTGGGATTGGATCAGGAGAGTCCACCATAGCTTTAATTTTGGGGTCTGAGAGGGTTATGTGAGCCCTATCTGGCATCTTAGATGACTGCCGCGGCTTGCCCTTAAGACGCACCTTCAGAGGTGCCTCAACTGCGCCTCCAGTGAGTGGTGCCTTCCCCTGTAATTTTGCCACCAGGGAAGCCGATGTCTGAGGCGGCTTTCCCTTGAGGCGTATCTTCAGGGGAGCTTCAGGAGTTGGTGCTTTTCCTGGTAGCTTGATGCTCATTGGAGGCACCTTCTGGGGTGGTTTGCCCTTAAGTCGGATCTTCAAAAGGGCGTCGGGAGTCATCTCAGGCTCCATGTCTGGCTCTGTTGCCGTCTCTGCCTCATCATCAGCATCATTGGCTTCCTCCTCGTCAAGTGACTTGTACAAGTCAGAATCGGTGAAGTAGGCTTCAATCCCTTTGAAAGGATCGATGTCTGCGAACTCCGTCCGGATGACGCCGTTGGTGGATACATATTTCATGCATTGGTGGAGCATGGAGGGCACCACCATATACTCATGTAGCCATGGTCGACCGAGCAGGATGTTGTAGTTGACCTCGACATCCACAACATAGCAGGTCACCTCAGTTTTGAGGTTACCGATGTGACACTTCAGTCGAATCTTGCCCAGTGGCTCGCTTTTACTAGCGTTGAAGCCACTGATGGTTGTGTTGGAGAGCGCCAGCCGGTACATTGGGATCCCCAGTGTTGATAGCAGCGCCTTCGAAATGATGCTGAGGGAAGACCCCGGATCGATCTGAATCCGGTTTACCTTGACTGAACCGATATACCCCGTATAGTATAGCGGTCGGTTATGTCGGTGGTGCTTGAGCAGCATGTCTTGTTGGGTAAAAGTTATGTTCGGGATAACTTCATCCGCACAACGACAGTGCGCACAAGTAGTTGGGAGATCTTCAGGCTGCTTGACCTGACTGAGGAAGGATTCGGCATCCTTCAGAGCTTCACAGAGAGCTTCTCGGGAGTCTTTGGAAAGACGCAGGAGCTCGAACAAAGATAGGCGGGCAAGAGTACTGGCCAGTTGTGCCAGTATGTCGAAGTTGTGGGGCTTGGCTAGCCCCGAAGCATTCTCCTTTCGTAAAGGTCTATCGAAACGAGCCTCTACCTGCTTCTGTTTATTGGCTGCTGAGGACTTAGACGGGCCCTCCTCCTGAGCAGCAGGGATGGTGCCAGGAGGCACCACCTCGGCGGCAGCTTCGCCGGGTTGGGCGTTCTGTTGTGCACGCGTCTGCACAGGGAATGCCTCTTCCGTTGAAGAAGAGACCATGCGGCAAGACTTGATCTTCCTGTCTTTGGATTTGGAGGTAGGGCGTACCTCCGGTTGAGTCACCTCGGAGACGAGGTCGGGGTGAACCCATAGGACCTCTCCTCGAGATGTGGTGAGTGGGATGAGTCCACTCACATTGTCACGGGTAGGTGGTAAGTTAACCACCTCCATTGTCGCCTTAGGGATGGGGACGACGCCATCTTGTGTGGTAGTTGGCGGCAAGGTGCCGAACTGGAGTGACACCACATTGGCTGACACCGTCTTCTCTTCGTAGTCGACGGAGATTACATCCGCATTGATCATGCGCTGGATGTAATTCTTGAGGACATAGCAGTCCTTGGTCGGGTGTCCGACAAACCGATGGTAGTGACAGTACCTCGGGTTGTCCACTTTTCCAACTTCATCGGGCCGCTTTGGGTCCGGTAGCTTGATCTTGTCACCCTCCTTTAGTATTTTAAAAAGTTGCAGGGTGTCTTCATCGTTGAACGAATAAACCTCCTTGGGCCTCGGTGCAAGTGGAGGCTTCTGAGTAGGCGCAGATGCGCCTTTTGAGGCATTAACAGTCAATACCTGTTTCCCCTTTGTCTCTCGTCCGGGGTTGTTGGCTGCAGACCTTTTCCCTTTATCATCAAAGGCAGGGAAGCTGACCCCCAGAAGACGTGCATTGGCCGCCTTCTTTTCTGCGACTTCTGCTTCGATGATCAGGGAGCTCCAGTCGGGAGCAGGGGTAGAATTGAGCCAGAGTTTGACTATTGGCAGCATGTTCATGCTGCAAGAGGAGATAAGCGCATGTTCTGGCATGCCTGGAGGTAGTCTGAAGCAGTCCTGTCGGAAGCGTTCGATGAACACCCGAACCGTTTCCTTCTCCTTCTGGCGTATCTCTATGAAGGACGCCATCGTCATGTCCTTCCCGCCGTCGTAGAAGCGGTCGAGAAAGAGGTGCGTCAAGTCGTCGAAGGACGATATGGAATTGTCGGGGAGGCTGCAGTACCAGTCGTACGCCACTCCTTTCAGTGCACCAACAAATATGCTGGTGAGGAGCGCGTCCTCCTTTGGAAGATGCCCCGTCTGTGACTGGAAGTACGTCAGGTAGCGACACGGAGAGTCCTTTCCGTCGTACGGCGTCAGTGTTTGTGGCTTATACTTTGGAGGATAAACCACCTTGTTCTACTCGAGGGGATAAGGCTGGGGAATGCCCATCTTCTGGCGCTCCTCTTGCCTGTTCTTGGACTCAAAGCGCTCCCGCAAGTCCTTGATCATTTCGACCACATCCTCCGTGGAGCTGGGAGTCGGGAAAGGTGGTACCACCTGGAGTTGAGCGTTTGAGGGCTCAGACGTCCGGGGTACTTCTCGGGGATCTGTGTCTGAGGATACCCGTTGAAGGGGTATACTCGACTCCCCATTGGCCCCTGGGTCGGGACCTGTCGAAGGTGTTCTGGTCAAGGCCGACCGTATTTCAAACACCGCCTGAGTCAGTGTTTGCATAGAAGCAGAGAGGGTTTTGAGTCCTCCCTCTAATGAGTCTATGCGCTGGACAATGTCCTGCGGTGGTGCATCGGACTCAGAATCACCCCCAGTCATGTATACTGTCATGACAAGGCCGGGAGTGGATGGATTGGTTGAGGCTTCGCTCTTGGCCTCACTCTCATGTAGGGGAGTCGCCTCTCCTGGAGTTTCATCTTGGCCACCCCCAGCCACGTTCTGGAGGTCATTCTCGACGGGCGCATCTGCAAGGGCCTGATTACCCTCAGCTCCGTCTTGACGGGCCTCCTCGTCTTCGGAACTACCCCCAGCTGTGTTCTGGGGGACATCCTCATTTTGAGGGGCTTCTGGGAGGCTGACTTCGCCCCGAGGATGAAGATCCGTCGTAGCTGTGCTTTGGACATCTTCGTCTTCGGAAGGAGGCTCAACAAGGGTCTGACTACCCCCAGCTTCCTCCAAGAACTTCTTCCTCGACCGAGTGCCTTCGAACACCCCGGAGGACGAGACAGCTGCCTTGGTTTTCCTCGGCTGGCTTTTGGATGAGGACGAGGAATTGCCAGTCGTCTTCCGGACTGACGAGGAGTTGGAGATCACATTGCATGAAGCGACCCTTGGCTCCTCTTCTGTTGACACCTTCATCCCAAGGCGATGTCGGTAGGGTGTCGATGATTGCAGCCGCTGGAAGATTGACTGCCTTGGTGGTACTGCCGCCGTGCAACAGCAGTTGATGGTGACCACCGCACAAGTATGCCCCGTGAGAGGCGCATCGTGCTTGTTGGTCGACTCTCCTGACCGGCGCTTGTGAGTGATCACGTTACGCAGGTCGTTGGAGGAGAGTGCCACTTTCGTACCCCTTTCAGGCACACGGTAAGGCCAAGC
Source organism: Iris pallida (assembly GCA_029216955.1). Classification (NCBI taxonomy): domain Eukaryota; kingdom Viridiplantae; phylum Streptophyta; class Magnoliopsida; order Asparagales; family Iridaceae; genus Iris; species Iris pallida. The sequence continues at coordinate 1,223,031 of JANAVB010041815.1, read as the reverse complement.
GCCGGGGTGGTCAAGTGAGTGCTGCGCCCCCTGATCTAATACCAAACAGGCATCCCGATCAGTAGTGGGGGAACCACAACATTTGAAGTGACTTGAACGGATCTCAGACGCACAACCAGAGGAGGCGCAGGAGTTCAAGACCACTGAATTTGCCTCACTCGACTTGGTTGTGCACGCAATAGATGCGTCCAAGTGAGACGAGGACTTTGAAGGTCGGCTCGTTTTTGGTGCAGAAGCACCTGAGTCGACCTTGTACAGCTTGCCATCAGCAGCGCGCATGATTGTGAGCGCATGCTTTTGGCTTGCTGCTGGCATAGCACGTTTGTGGCGCATGGCCCGTGCTGCCTTGGATTTTTTCGTACCAGTCCGCTGGGGCACGTAGTACTCAGAATCCAAATTCTCCTCGCCATTACAGCGAGTGAGTCTGTCAAAGACAGAGACTTTTTGTGACGCATCAGAGGTGATGCGCGGGGCATTGGCTGCGCCCCTGCTCCGTCGACGCATCTTCCTCGCCTGAGAAGAAGACGTCTGGGGAATGTAGTCAGCCGCACGCTTCCCCGAGAGATGCGCTGCACCGGTAGGCGCATCTTGGTTGCTGAGGACGTCAGCAGAAAGGGAAGGCTGGATTGGCACATCCCCTTCGGTGGTGGTGCCCGAGGCGTCGACCTTGCGCACCCAGACTCGGCGGGTCTTCTTCGACTTCGGAAGCCGCTTCGAAGGACTCGCACTTCCTTCAGAAATGAACTCCTCATACGCCTGTTGATTGAGGCATATGACCAGCATCTTGTGGGAGGAGCCCACCTTCACGTCGTCGGCTTGCGACACAGCTTTCTCGGTAGAAGAGAAAGAGGTCCCCAGCAGAGTCGCCAGCTTGTTTGCCATTAAAATTGTTTGATTTGCAAATTTCAATACAAAAAGAACAGTGTTACAATGTAGGACTTAGATGTAGTCCTAGGAGTACACTTTTGTTTATCTGGGTTCCTTGTGCCGATGGAGTGAGTGGTAATACGTTGACTCCGTTGACGAGCTGACGACGGTTATCGGTTTTCTGAAGGGTTGGATTGCTCTGGGTACTGGAGCTTGCTGAAAGGAGGAAGACGTTGAGTGTCTGTATCTGCCTCTCTGGTGGTCTGTATGTTCTCTGTCTGTTCGTTGTGTCTGTGAGAAGGAAATGATCCCTCTATTTATAGCTTTGCAGGCTGGCTGCTCATGCGCGCATATAGGATGCGCCGGTGCGTGGGGACGCCACGTGGAGATTGCTGGTGGAGGCGCATGGATGATGCGCCTTGATCGAGGGGTTGAATTCTTCATACTGCTGTTGTGAGCCGGCACGTAGCAGAGGAGAAGATCTTTTCGTTGCTGAAATCTTGGATGAGTTGAGTCAAAGGACACGTGTCGTCGACTCATGGCTCGGAGATCTCGGATTTGGTGGGGGATGATCTGGTGGGATGCGCCTTGGATTGGGCGCATGAGGAGACTTTGGCTCGTAACCTTTAGGAGTCACGAACCATTCTGGGCGCATGGCTTTTGAGGCGCATGCAGGCGACTTTCCTTCTGTCTTTTGGGATCAGAGAGCAGTCTGGGGCGCATGGCTTTTGAGGCGCATGCAAAGCTTCAAATGGAGACTTTTCTTCTGTCTTTAGGGATCAGTGAAAAAGTCTGAGGCGCATGGCTTTTGAGGCGCATGCGGATGGTTGGGTGGCCACGTGGCAGTAGCCATCGGAGTAAAGTCATGATGATGCTGACGTTGCCGACGCTTCGTTTTCTGAAAAAGCTGTCAACTGTTCAGACTTTGGGAGGTGTGCTGCCAACTCTGTCAGTTCAGCATTTAATGTTTCTGACATTCGATGGACAGCTGAGGGGGCGCGTCGATTGACGTTCCACTGGGTATGGGGACTCATGGGGGCGCATCTTCTGTGATGCGCTTGGTACTGAAGGGCGCTTCTGTGTGATGCACCTGATTTCGAAGGGTCCTTCTGTGTGATGCGCTGTCCGGCTGGCGCATCCGACATGCCTTTAATGATGCGGCTGTTTCGCTCCTCGAGTGCCTTAAATAGCCGTTTGGCTGAATTCGAGGCGTCCGGTTCATCCATTTAATGCAAGTTCATTGCACGGAATCCGGAGAGCCATCCACTTGGCGCGTGGGTTTGATCTGCCCGGCCTATAAATAGTGGCATGGAGAGAAGGTTTGCTTCTCGTTCTCTCACATTCTTCCAACATGAACTTGGGTACTTGAGTGCATTCTGTTGACGAAGTGCTCCCGAAGGTGAAGATGAGACGCCATGTCGTCATTGATGCACTTGAAGGTGACTGTTACATCCAAAAGACGGAGTCGAGGGCTTCCGAGGCAGGCGGAAGGTGCCTGTTGCATCCAAAGATAGGGATGCTCGGGCCTCGTCTTCGTTGTGCAGGAAGAGCCATAGATCGGAATTGCGGGGCTAGGCTCTTTCTTCCTTCAAAGTGGGTATAGCCCACTCTGATTGTGTTAAAAGCTGCTCTTTTAGCCGTATTTCGATTACGGTCTTCCTTGGTTTTTGTAGGCTCTTTTGAAGCCTCCCCTGGCCACAAACTTGCGGCGCTCTTCTCTTCCTTGGTTTGAGGAGACCTGCCTCCAGCCAGAGGGTTAAATGCTTCATTAGTCATAGCATTTATCAAGTAAGCCTGGCTGGAAGAGCGGCACATAACTGGGCTGCTGAAGGGATGCACATAACTGGGGATGCCCATAACTGAGCTGCTGAAGGGATGCGCCTTGCTGCATGGTAGGATGCGCCTGGTTGAAGGCGCATGGTATCTGCTGCGCCTAGCTGGAGGTGCATGGTGGCTGCTGGTTATAGACTTAGGATCTTTCTTTTGTAGAAATTCTCCTTTGTACAACCTTTTCTAGACATGTAATAGACTCTTATGTATAAATAAAAAGTCCTCTTTCAAATGTCCATATTTGTTGATTTTGCTGTGGAGTATTATGTCCGAGCTCTGGCGCATGTAGTGTCTGGCGCATGGGCTTTCTGGTTGTAAAATTCTATGCTTCTACATATTCCACAGCCACAAGTCCTGCAGACCATCCAGGTTACCCAGGTCGAATATTAGGGGTTAAATTCAAGTGGGTACATCGTCCAGGAAATGTATGTACCCTTAAGTGACTTAGAGGGTGCAACACATAACAGTGTGCTGGAAATGTGCCCTACTCGACGACAGGCTACAGATCCCAAGCGTGCCCAGGTAACGGGATTGCCTGTAGCTGGGAAATCTCTTCATGACTACTGTGTTATTCTAATTATTAGCCTTAGTCCATTTCAGTAGGTACCCCTGACTGTGGTACTCAGGGGTCCCATCCTAAGCATGATACAAGACAAGACTGGTTCATTTGCACAAGCACAATCGCCCACGGTGTCCAGGTTGTTCATACTTGTCATGTCAGGTAGTCGCCGCAACAACATTCAGTTATATGTCATGTTACTTGTCTGGAGTGCACCACGACGGGTCACTATCATGCATTATCATGTCGTGCCCATGTATCATGTCAGGTTCATGTATCATGTCGTGTTCATGTCACAATTATCCCACTTTATACTAAGGATCAAGAGAAACAACACGAATAAGGTAACAAGATTTGTCATGGCAAAACAAATGGTACAAGAGATAAAAAGGGATGCCAGGGACAGCCTGCACCAGCAAACAGCATGTGCCAGCAAAACAACATGCGCCAGTAAACAACATACGCCAGTAAAACAGCATGTGCCAGTAAAACAGCATGCGCCAGCAAATAGCTTGCGCCAGGACAGCATGCGCCAGCAAACAGCATGGCAACAGCTTTTTGCCAGCAAACATCATGCGCTAGGACAGCATGCGCCAGCAAACAGCATGGCAACAGCTTTTGCCAGCATACAGCATACGCCAGGAAATAGCATGCGCCAGGACAACATGCGCTAGCAAATAGCATGCGCCAGCAAACAGCATGGCAACAGCTTTTTGCCAGCAAACAGGATACGCCAGGAAACAACATACGTCGGGACAGCATGTGCTAGCAAACAGCATGTGCCAGCAAACAGCATGGCAACAGCTTTTTGCCAGCAAACAGGATGCGCCAGTAAAATAGCATGCGCCAGCAAATAGCATGCGCCAGCAAACAGCATGGCAACAGCTTTTGCCAGCATACAACATGCGCCAGGACAGCATGCGCCAGCAAACAGCATGGCAATAGCTTTTTGCCAGCAAATAGCATGCACTACTCATCTTCCCCAACCAGCCTCCAATGGTCATGAAAACCCATTAACTAAAAGACCATAAATCACTCAAAATAAGTCAAAATCAGGACTTCCAATGGTCTAAATTGGGTAGAATCAAATTTCCTACAATATGGAACCATCAAAACTTGAAAATAAGAAGGTTTGATAGATCAAAACCATGAAAATCCGAAAATGGCTAAAACCTAGATCTACAAGAAAATATAAAATAACAAGTGTATGTCCTAAAAATCAAGTTGCATCTATCAAATAGGCAGAGAATTTTCGACTGCGCACCCTTCAAATGGACTGCGCAGGAAACAGATTGCGCTACAAATCGAACGCGCGAGTTGAATTGCGCTACCACCCGAGCGCGCTATGCTGACATGGCAACGCCATCATTACCTGACAAAGATCAGATCTTCTGACAGTCTGACAACCCGAAAAACGAGGAGTCCATTCATTTCTTGTGCCGCACAGCGCTCGAGAACAGCTGTACAACCTCAGCACAGTTTGCCAGTCCAACCTCAGCGCAGTTTGACCCAGCCCGAGTCCCAGCGCTATCCATTGAAGCGCAGTCTAAAGCTAGCGCTATTTGGTTAGCACAATTCATCAAATAAGTGACATTTATTACGTGGCTTACATGCCATCAATTGCTCGCCACGTGGCAACCACCTGTACACATCCAAGCGTATTTCAATCAAACAATGCCACGCGTCTGAATATATTTAGCCTACGATCGAGCAACTGCCCAATAGGCCAGCGCAGTTTGCAGTCTGCGCAGTCTGTCGCCAGCGCAGTTCATCATGTGCAATCCAGAATAACTACAAATTAGTTATTTCTAGAACTCTATAAATAGAGTTTCAAGTCCTTCATTAAGGGGATCAGATTATTCAAGATCATCAGAGAGATCAGGAGTTCTTGTCCAAGTGATGTTGCATTCTTCAGAGGCTATCGTCTTCAAAGTTCACATCGTCTAAGGGATAAAGCGATCGTCTTCAGATCGGATTCCTATAGTTATACTTTTCCAGAATTCATTGTACTCTTGTACTATTCTTTAAAGTTTGTGAAATAAAAGACTTTTGTTTTTGCAAACAAAATGGCGACTCTGCTGGGGACGACTTTCTCCTTCGACGAGGAAGTGACAACTCAATAAGATGTTGCATCTATCGGAAAGACGCAGAAGACGCTGGTTGTGAAGGTCAACCAGACGGCCTACGAAGTCATGATCAACTCAAGGACAACCCCTCGTATTGCAACTTCTGCCACGAGCAAGGTTCGACCAGTGTGGGTTCCCAAGACTGCTGCGCAGCCTGATGTCTCCTCTGACATGCTACCAGTAACAATTTCTGCCTCTGCGCAAGTCTCCATCTCCTCTGCCAAGGCACAATCCAAAGCCCCTGTGGTCCAGGCACAACACACTTCTTCTCCTGCCTCTGTACAAGCTACTTCCTATGCTGCTCTGGCAAAGTGCAAGACTCCTCTTCCCCTAGTGCAACTTACGACAACTTTTGCTCCTGCGCAATGAACTGCCCCTTCAAATAGAGTGCAACTTAAGCCTTCTGGGACCAAAACTCTTGTTGCGCAAGCTGCAACTCCTGGAGTTTCTGTGGCGTAATTGGCCAAGGCGCCTACTGCTGCCTCAACCCGAGCGCAGGTAGCTACCCCTCTTGTTCCAGCGCAGTCTAATAGGGATAGCCCTTTGGCTAATCTCCCTTATTCTCACAGCAAGGGGAAAGATTCTGCTCCTCTTCCCAAGCACCATGTTGCTCCAGCATAATCTACTGGGGGTAGTCTATTGACTGTTCATCCTCCTCCTCAAAACAAAGGAAAAGTCCCGTTGGTCTTTTCTAAAACTTCCGCGTTCCATGACTTGGAAGACAACAGAAGGAAACGCTCTTTAGCCAACCCTTCTTCACAAAACAAGGGAAAAAGTCCTTTGGTCTCTTCCCGGTCTTCCTTGGTTCTTACTGCAGAAGATCAGTCTGAACGTGCCTCGGCATCGATCAGTACGAGGACTCTCTCAAACAAGAATTCTTCTATCCCTGCCAAAGGAAAATGTACTGATAAAAGGGGTATTCTGCCTAGTCTGGTAGCAGAATTCCAAGATCTCCCTACCCTCCGGATATCTCGATCGAAGCAGGGAAAACTAATGGTGTCTCAGACAAAATCCCATGGGGGTGAATTTGCTGATCTACGGGCTTATCTCAATAGGCCTTAATCTACATCAACTTTAGCAAAACGCAAGCAGCCGATGCCAAAGATGAACCTGCATCAGAAGCAAACTTCTAGGATGAAGAATCCTGACACCTATGCTAATGAAGTGAGTACTTCTCTGTATACTCACGGGACTAAACACTTGAAGAATTGGAACTATGTTCCGAATGTTGTCAAAAAGTTTATTCCTCAGAATTTACCCCGTCCTGTCATCACTTCTGACCTCCGGGAACACCTCAAGCAAAAGCGGGACAATATCTCAACATCTCCAGTTCAACTACTTAAACGCCAGTGTAATCACAAAGTGGTCATCCAGTGCTGTTGCCAGACAACAAAACGATCTGTCTTCGATCGTCTGAACCTTGCAACTTCTGAACCGATGTCAGAAGACGAAAACGAGGTGTTGTTTGCTTCCGTCAACATAGCGTCTCGGGATACTGGGGGTAGGAAGTGTTCAAAGCACGACAAACCCCGTAAGCCTAGTCAACGATATCTGGATTTACTCCATGAATCCTCTGAAGGAGTATTCCGACACACTCGATCTCGAAGTCGAGACACAGTCGGTCGTAGGGGTCTTCTCCAAGATCCTTCTGGTCACTTCTCTGTTCTCATTCAGGGGACGATTCTTTCTCTGATTACGATGCATATAGCGAAAGCTCTGAACAGACAGTGTCCTCTACTGTACCCAGAGAAGTTTCAGCCTATGTTGTTACTGAAGATTCAGACGCTTCTAGTTCGGCAAGTCAGGAACAACGAATCACCGCACTGGAGGATAAATTAAAGACCATGGCTGAAATGATCGCAAGTATGTATACTATTATCATAGCACAACATACAGTATCACCGACTGTACCTACTGTCAATCCAGAGATTATAGCATCATCAGTGCCCGTCAATGCAGGTCTGGGGGTACTGTCCCCTCCTGTAGCCTCAATACCTATTCAACCTACACCCAGTCACTCAGGGGTTGGGGGTAGTGCTTACCATGTTGTTCCTCCTCCTAACCCGGTGAGTCAGCCTATTACTTCTCCATCCTCAGGAGATGCCAATGAGGCTATAAAACTACTACGTAATCATTTCGAGGCCTTCAAAGAGAAAGACGGCCTACAAAGGCTTGGAATCAAACAACCTTATCCAGCAGAATAGAAGGAAGTCCCATTCCCTCCAAAGTACAAGATTTCTACAATCACGATGTTTGACGGCAGCACCTCTCCGAGTCAATTCATTAACCATTTCGAGGTAATGACTGTCCAGTTCCAGCCGAGTGATGCTCTTCTTACCAGAGTCTTCGTCGGCTGCTTGGCCGGTACAGCATATGATTGGTACCGTAGCCTGCCTGATGGCTCTATCACTTCATTTACCGGGCTCAAGCAGATGTTTCTGGAACGATTCTATGAGGGTATCAATGATATGACTATATCCGCCCTCAACAAGATCAAGCAAAGACATAATAGAACTACTGAGAGTTTCATTGAACGATTCGAGAAGCACTCAAAATGCCTCCCGGAACCCCATCTATTGTAACAATAGACACTTCTTGTTGCCTATCATCAGCATGTGGATGGGGTCAACACAGTTCCAGGATTGGCTGTCATTCATTGTCAACGCTAAAGCAGCTGAAGTGAGTGCCGAAAAATTCAAACAGTTGGGGGTACATATTTCTAACCCTGATCGAGATGAATCTTCTGCATCCGGTGGTGGTAATCGCAAGAACAACCGCAAGAACAAAGAAACCTTGAATATCAACCTCAAGAACAAGGAATCTTTGGCTGTTAACGTGGCTCAACCCACGGCTACTTCTACTCCTTCTGCACCTACACCAAAGGAGCCTCACCCAAAAGTAGAGTATTCCTTTGATGAAAATGATACAACGAGCATCTTCGACTGTTTGCTGAAGAGCAATAAATTACAACTTCCTGACCCGAAGAAGCCTGATGAAGTCGGTAAGACTGACCACCCTAAGTACTATGTTTATCACAGGTTCATAGGGCATCCTACTCGGGCATGCTATGTGCTCAAAGGCAAGATTCAAGAGCTAGTCAACGCCGGTGTTATCACTCTCCAGCAGGATAAAAAGACTGTTACAGCCAACATAATTTCTGTACAATTTGGTGACTTCCCTTCACAAGTGGTACAGAGTGGCACCATCCCTATTCCCAGGGCTACTCTTGAGATTGATAATCTTCCTCCTCCATGAAGTGAAGGTCTTGTCCCCTTGTCCCTTGATAATGGCGAAATTATGTGGATCCATTCTGATCTTTTTAAAGATTTTGAAGCTCCTTCTTCCTCCAAGCAACGCTCCAAGGGCAAGACAAAGAGCTGCAACATGGTATCTTTTGACCCCATAGTTGAAGAAGAGATCATGTTAGGCACCAGGTCGGGGTAAACCTACTTACGGGAGCATCCCAAAATTCAGGAGGATCCTGCTTCGTCTTCTGAAGCTGTTCCAGTATAGCCTGCCTCTACAGAGGATATCCCTTCTATATCATTACCGGTTGTGGAACCAACTCCTCCTAAACCAGTAGCAGCTGACAAAGGCAAACAACAAGTCCGCTTCGACAAAGTTTTGAAGAAATCATCCCCTTCTGGACTTGAAAAGCCATATAACTTTGACATATTGGCTCAACTGGCCAACACACCGGCTAGGCTGTCTATCTTCGAGCTCTTACGCCTTTCTAAAGAGACTCGAGAAACTCTGAGTGAGGCTTTGATGTAGGCAGACACTTGCTTAACTCTTCTCAAGAAACCTGAGTCAGAACCTGTCTCTTGTCTCCACTGTCACAGTGTGCTGGAATTAATTCCAAATATTACCTTCACACAAGATGACATATTGATGGAAGACAATCAACATGACCTTCCTCTCTACTTTACAGGATACGTCGACTCCATGAAGGTCGATCGTATTCTGATAGATCCAGGGTCAGCATTCAGTATCATGCCTAAGACTATGTTGGATGCTCTGAAGATTCCAGTGCATAGCCTCTCCGACACTATCACCACCATCCTGGGATTCAACCAGGGAAGAAGTGAACCTTTGGGCAAGATATGCCTAAAACTCCAAATCGGCAATCTTCGTACGAAGGTGACCTTCTATATTATAGACAACCATGATTGTTCCTACAATGCTCTTCTAGGGAGACCATTCCTTCATGAACACAATATTGTTCCTTCTACTCTCCATCAATGCTTCAAATACGTTAATGACAAAGGGAAAGTCCAAAAAGAAGTTGCAGATCTCTACCCTTTCAAGGGCGTCGAAGCATATTGCAACGACGCTCGCATGTACAAAGAAGAGTTTATGAAGGTGGTTTTGGCCATGGATGGTGAAGAAGAACAAGAAGCAGTGCCCAGTGACACTCTCATCATACCTGTTAAAGGACGTGTCTCTCATCCTCAATCCTCCAAACCACTAGCTATTCATCTGCCAGCACAGAAGCAATCGACTGGTGATAATCAAGATCAAAGGGAACTCACCTCTTCTGAGCCACTGGTTATCGACTTACGTCGTAACAAAGATCAAAAGGAGCTCACCGCTTCTGAGCCATTGGTTATCGACCTACGTCGTAACAAAGATCAAAGGAAGCTCACCTCTTCTGAGCCATTTGTTATCGACCTTCGTCGCAACAAGCCTAAACCTCCTTGCTCTTCTGATCCACCTCTTGTAATCGATCTGACCAAGCCGGCTAAGGCTAAAGGTCCTATTGTAAATATGGATGTACAAATCAATGAAAAAGTATCTACTTTCCAGTATACTGATGTTATTTATCATACTAAATGCTATTTGGATATGCTAGATAGCTTTCAGTCATTTACAGTAGGAGTCGTACAATCCCTTCAGACGGAAGTAGTATTTGAACATCCAGATGACTCGTATTTTGTTGTCCCTTCTCGAAAGAGAGGTGAGAGTCTAATACTTTTTAATAAAGGGCCAGAAAGATGGGTTATGATAGCAAAAATAACGATATGGGACGTCTCCAACTTCGTCGTTATAGTCAACAATCAAAAGATATCATCCGAAAAATGGGTTATGATTTCAAGAATGGCCTCAATTACGGTAAAGGTAGACGAACTCCTATCCGTACGGTTGTTCCGAAAGGAAAATCAGAGATGTATTACAGCAAGACGAAAAGAGGTCTCGGATATACTTCACCTCCGATCTTATCTCCAGAAGTCTCTGAATCCGATAGTAAAGAGCGCTCCAACTTTTCTGATTCTAGATCATGGGATTCTGACACCAGCATCGATCAAGTTCATCGATTGATCGTATCTTCTAACATGGTCTCCGCTGAACTCCCGGAAGGTTATGACGAAGATATCGAAAAAAATCCCGAAACAAATCCTTGGGCTCAACGAATGGACACCCAATGGGAACTCCGATTCGAACAACGGGAACCTCCTACTGAAGATCAATTGGTTCAAATTGACGTAGGAGAAAACGGGTCACCTCGTCCAATATTCATCAGCAAGAACCTTCCAGAGGCAGATAAGCAAGAATTAATTCTTCCTATTCGAGAATACATTGATGTTTTTACTTGGAATTATGAAGACATGCCAGGTTTAGATCCCAAAGTTGCTACTCATAAACTAAATATTTTGCCTAATGCAAAGCCGGTCAAACAGCAGCAAAGGCGATTCAAGCCAGAAATGATGGACGCCATTGATAATGAAGTCAAAAAGATCATAGCTTGTGGCTTTATTCGAGAAGAACAACATCCAGATTGGGTAGCCAACATTGTTCCAGTTTTGAAGAAAACTGGCAAAGTTCGAGTTTGTATTGACTTTCGGGATCTTAATGAAGCCTGTCCAAAAGATGAGTTTCCTCTCCCTATTACATATGTCATGATCGACAACACTTGTGGGTTTGAAAGAATATCCTTCATGGATGGATTCTATGGATATAATCATATCCGGATGAATCCTGAAGATGAAAAACACACTTCTTTCCGTACTCCTCGCGGAGTCTACTGTTATACAGTGATGCCGTTTGGTCTCAAGAACGCTGGTGCCACTTACCAGCGAGCTATGAGTACCATCTTTCGAGATCATCTGCGCAAGACTGTCGAATGCTATGTTAACGATATCGCTGTCAAGAGTCGTTTAAAGGAAGATCACATCCAAGATTTAAGAACTATCTTCAATCTAATGCGCCAACAGCAACTAAAAATGAATCCCACCAAGTCATTCTTGAGTGTCTCTAGTAGTAAATTTCTCGGCTTCGTCATTGCCTCTATGGGTATACACGTAGATCCCGAGAAGATCAAAGCTATTCAAGAGATGCGTCCTCCATGCAACCTAAAATAGCTACAAGGATTTCAAGGTCGACTTGCGTACATCAGGAGGTTCATTTCAAATCTATCTAGACACTGCAGACCATCTACTCAGTTAATGAAGAAGGGTGTATCTTTTATTTGGACTGAAGAATGTCAACGAGCATTTGATGATATAAAGCAATATCTCATGAAACCACCAGTCTTGGTGCCACCAATCTCAAGCATACCGTTCTTAATGTATGTCCGTGCTATGGATCATTCATTGGGTGCTTTACTTGCCCAGAAGAACAAAGAAGGCCATGAGCAAGCCATCTATTATCTTAGTCGTACTATGATTGGTGCTGAACACCGTTATAGTCCGGTTGAGAAAGAATGCATAGATCTTATGTTCGCTGTTCAAAAGACTCGGCATTATATCATCGGCCAAACTATTCACGTCATTTTTCGAGTTAATCCTCTTCGGGTACTGATGAAGAAGCCTAGCACACTCAATTCCCGACTGGCTACATAGGCCATTCTGCTAGCCCAATACGACATGGTTTATGTTCCGCAAAAGTCTGTTAAGGGTCAAGCACTGGCTGACTTTTTAGCAGCTCATCATGTTCCGGAGACATCTAAGCTTTATGATGAAATTCCAGATGAAACATTGGAATCAAACATGATCTTTGAAGAATTTTCTACCTGGCGTCTATTCTTCGACGGAGCATCCCGGATCGGACCCAATGGGACCATTGTCGCAGGAGTTGGGATTGTACTAGTCTCTCCAGAAGGATTAGCTATCCAAAGAGCTTATTCCTTAGATCAGCCATGCTCTAACAATGTAGCTGAATACAATGCCTTGCTTATCGGACTCCAGTTAGCTAAACAGTTAGAGGTCGAATATCTTGAAGTCTATGGCGATTCTAAACTGGTTGTCAATCAGGTTAGAGGAACATACGAAGTTCGCCATCAAGATCTGGTGCCTTATCATGAAGCTGCAATTTATATAGCTACATCATTCAAAGCTTTCTTCATTGAATATGTTCGACGAGCTTGTAACACTGAGGCAGATGCTTTAGCTAATCTCGCTGCAGTCTTCGCAATTCCCGTCAGGAGACAACAAGTGGTTGTTGTTTCCAACAGAAGGTTGTTCTGTATCGAAAATAATCGCAACATTGAGTACAGTAACCTCGCCGAAGTCAATGTTATCAATGAAGATTGGAGAGCTCCCTTCATCGACTTCGTAGTTATGACATACTTCCTGAAGATCCTAAGGAGGCTACGAGTATTCGTCGACGATCTCTTCGATTCTACTACAATAAGACTACCAAAACTCTCTATCGACGGACCTACGACGGTTTACTCTTGCGTTGTCTTGCTAGCGACGAAGCAAAGCAGGTATTGCGCGAAGCTCATGATGGCGTCTGTGGAGCACATCAACCAGGCCCTAAGCTATAAGATAGTATCCGACGAATGGGTTATTATTGGCCCTCTATGGTGTCTGATGCTATCGAATATGCAAGGAAATGTCGAGCCTGTCAAATCCATGCAGATTTCATCCATCAACCGTCGGAATTCCTTCATCCGACTGCTGCTTCCTGGCCTTTTGAAGCTTGGGGCATGGATATTATAGGTCCTATCAATCCTTCTTCTTCTAAGGGACATCGGTTTATACTAGCCATAACGGATTATTTCTCCAAGTGGGCTGAAGCTATACCTTTGGCTGAAGTTAAAACCAGCAGTGTTATCAACTTTGTCAAACATCATGTCATTTACAGATTTGATGTACCTCGACGAGTCATTCATGACAATGGACCTCAGTTCATCAGTCAAAAGTTCACAAGGTTCTGTGACGATCATCGGATTGACAATGTCACTTCGACAGCTTACAATCCTGCTGCTAATGGCTTGGCTGAAGCCTTCAACAAGACTATTATTAAGCTCCTTAAGAAGTTTGTGTCTACTAACAAACGGAATTGGAGTGAAAAGCTTGGAGAATGTCTATGGGCCTACCGCACTACGGTCTGCAACCCCACAGGCTGTACACCTTTCTCTCTGGTATACGGTTGTGAAGCAGTTCTACTCCTAGAACTTCAAATTCCATCTCTAAGTATTGCTATGGCCAATGAGTTGACGACTGAGAACAATGATCTTCTTCGACTTCAAGAACTAGAGGCGCTCGACGAGAAGCGGCTATTGGCTCAACAACATATTGAATTGTATCAAGCCCACATTTTGAAGACTTTTAACCGTAAAGTTAAAGTCATAGCCTTTCAGAAAGGAGAACTCGTTCTTACAGTCAGACGTCCCATGACTATGACTCACATGAGCAAAGGCAAGTTCGATGCAAAATAGGAAGGGCCTTATATCGTGAGTAAAGTCTTCTCAAATGGAGCCTATCAACTTACAGAACTAGACGGTCGAGTTGCAATGATGCCCATCAATGAAAAGTTCCTTAAAAAATATTATGTATGAATGTAAAAAGGATTTCTTGTAAATATGATTAGACAGTTCATAAATAAAGTTTGATTTTATTTCATCATAAACAATGTTACATGATATCAAGGATGAGAATCACTATCATCCTTCTTAAAGACAGGACGAGGACCACTACCGTCCTTTTCAAAAACATAGTCGGCAAAAGGGCCGAGGACATCCTTGCTCGATTTCACCAGAAATGCGCAAGCGGCCATCCTCATGGCTTCTTCTTCTTCAGTCTGCCCTAGCTCAATCAAGAAGTCTAAGATATCCCGTGGTGGCTTGGGTGCAGACGAACCTTCGCCCGCCTCCGTCTGCTTTGGCTGGGTTGATTCGGCTGGATGCTCCTCTGTGATTTCTTCAACCTTGGGGACAATTTTAGCCCACTTGGATGCATTTTCAGACGACATTGTGTGTTAAGAAGTGAAATTAATCATTCCCTCTAAATTTTTGTTCTATTTATAGACAGAGATTCTTGAGACAGTCGGTTACGCAAATTGAAGAGACGTATCTTTCACAAATATTCATTACATTCATTCGACGGTTCATCCGTTCGTCCGATTTATTTGACGGTTCGTCCGTTCATTTCATTCATTCGATGGTTCATCCGTTCATTTCATTCATCCGATGGTTCATCCGTTCATTCCATCCATTCGACGGTTCACCCGTTTATTCCATTCATCTGACGGTTCATCCGTTCATTCCGACGATTCATTTCGTTCATACATTTTGACGATTCATCCGTTCATCCATATCAGCAACTTGTCACGTATTTATTATCTCTGATTAAGTTGTCTACCGAAATAATGATATTCAACAAATTATATTCTGCTATGTCCACATTACCTCTGAGCAGATATAATGAATATAATTATGTTCTATATCAAGAAATATATCATGTCCTGAACCTCTGAATATATTTTCTATCTCTATTATTTATATCCATAATGGGATATGCAATAAATAATAGAGCCACAAAAAAATAATGTCTTTTTATTGATCAAGATAAAAGATGTTACAAAAGATATATCATAAAAGAGAAAATACAAAAAGTTTTCTTATTCAGCCGGTGGGGTCATCAGACTAGCTATCTGCTGCTTTAAATTTTAAAGTCGTTCTTCACGAGAATCCAGCACTCGCTTTCTAGCTTCCTCCATTCCAGATTCATCGTCAAATGTCGGCAAGGTCACTAGTCGGCGAGCGATTTCATCTTGATGAGACTTGACAAACTCATTCTTCTCATGGGTCAGAATGTCTAGTTGCTGAACTGCAGCTTGATGTTGTGTAGTCTCTTCTTCCAGAGCAAGTTGAACGATTCTCAACTCTTCTTGAAGTCGAGCAAACTCTGCTTTCAGATCAACAACTTTCTTTTCTTTCTCTCCAGCAGCAGACGCTACTATTTCCATCCGAGAATCATACTCTGAAGACTTCGTAGTGAAGGTGTCCAAGAAAATCTTGAAATCAGCTTTCGTGACTTCAGCTTCTCGAGTCATCCTTTCAAATTCAGCATTCACCAGGGGCTCTACCTCCCCACGATTAAGATCTTTGTAAGTCTTAATTGATTCCTCCAGCTCATCCAGTACATGTTCAAGATAGGCAGCTTGAGCTTCATCACCCTGACTGCGGATGCCGCCGATCAAATAAGAAGTTGGACTTCTGACAGTGATAAAACCAACATTCTCTTTCTCCATTACCCTTTCTACTAAGGGTCCTAATGAAGTAAAGAAGAGGTTAATGAAGGAACCAACTATAAATCTGCTGGTAGCCACTGCACTGGGTGTAGCAGCTACTCCTATAGAAGTTGAAGCAGCAGATGCCTGTAAAGGCGGAAGTTCGGCTTCTTGAACATGGGCTGAAATCTCTTTGGACAAAGGAGCCATAGTGGAGCTGGTTGCTCCTCCCAGATGTTCTTCTGCGGGATCAAATAAACATCATTAGTTTGATGTCATTGAAAACTGTTAAAAGGGACCAAAATGAAGGCAAGCTTACCAATGTTGGGTTTAGTGACAAGATTGTCATCTGTTGAAATAGGCAGCAGCCTCGCAGAAGTAGCTTCAGACATCACTGCCTGACTGCTTCCCGCTTCAGAGCTGCCTGATAAATGACGACTGCTGCTGGCTATCGTCTTTGCCTGCACTATATCAGTGCATACCGGAGGAATTGGAGAAGGTTGAATTTTTGCATAAATAAAAGCTAAGATGTCAGTCATTTGATCTATAAAAGAGGATTATCAATATCAGTCAATACCTCTTTGATTGGTGACAGTAGCTACTTTATTAACAGTGTTCTTCTCTTGGGATGTGTGGACATTGGCATCCTCTTCCAGATTCAGATCGTCATCCTCTGCAGATGTTTCTTCATCATCTCCACCCTCTTCTCGTGCTTTCTCGCTATCACTTGCGTCGACTGGATCTATGTCATCATGAAAGCCAAAGTCATAGTCTTCTAGGGCCTCGATCATCAATCGATCTTCTTTAGCCCGACGCGATCTTGGTGTAGCTGGAAGGGGGGCGGTTTCCGTTACAAGTGTAGGAGATCGTACTACTTCGACAGATGATCCCGACTCATTGATTGGGATTGGAGTTACAGTTGCTTCTCTTGCTTCTGCAGCCCCATCCTTTGTCTCTGCGGTCTCCTCTCTTGTCTCTGCAATCTTGTCCCTGTTCTCTACATTGGAAGCTTCCTGCCTGGGCTCAGGAGCAGGTGTAGGAGAAGGCATCATAACCCCGGCGGCAACACTTACCAGGGTCAATGCATGGATAGATCTTGGGGGAGTGGTTACTTTCTTTCTGAAAGCTAATTTCGTCCTGCGTAGAGGTTCTTCCGGAATCTCTACGTCTATTGCGTGTATTTTTCTTTGGATGGAAGTAGGGGTGGTTGCCTCTTCTCTATGAACCGACTCGGCCTGTTGTCGAGACTGCGAGCGAGTAGTGACTCTTTCTGAAGAGTCTACGGTGGTCTTCTTCTTTGAGACAGGAGAAGATGTTTCTTCTGCCTTCCTCTTCTTCTCCTTGATCGGAGATCTTACAACTTTCAAAGAGACATGCAGTGGTTCGTAGACTTCTTCAGAAAAGTTGGCTTCCCTCGAAGCTTCTAGAGGTGCATCAGCTGGCTCGTGCTCTTCATCATTACCAGGAAGCACCAAAACAGGTGTTCCTTTTCTAAAATGGGTTGCCGTCGCAAAGCTGTCTGACAAATTGAAATTCTCAGCAAATGTATTTGCTGACCTATAGAAGATGGAATAAGTGTACAGCATGCGTGGGCCACGATCATTCTTTGAAGGCATCGAGAACGTCGTCCTGGTGTCACGGGCGTTATAGTAGGCCCAAGCCCGGGCTCCATCAATCAAATAACCTTTTCCCTGTAGGCACGTTATGGCATTGCCCACATGAAATTGGTCATAGCCGAATTGGCGTGCAAAGCGGCTTGGCAGATAAGGCTCGAGATAACATTCATCTTCGAACCGGTACACTAAGTGTGATGGCCGAATTATTCTCAGCCAGTCGAAAGCTGTATGGCCCAAAGGCTGCATCCTCATAGAATCGACGAGGTTTGTTGACATATGCTCATAACCAAATGGAGGGGAAATGCAGTAAAAGTTCCATCCCTTGCCGAGATTCAGAGTTCGCCGGCAGTCTCTCAAAGTGGTATAGATCTACTTACATCCAGAGAATCTTCTTAAAAAGCTGCCGCCCACTGTCCCCATGTTAGGATTCATTAAGGAAGGATGGTGTAGAAGCAGCCACCCGAACAAATATGTGTACGACAGTTCCAGCCGAGGAAAACTTTCCTTTTCACCTTTTCCTCGAATCATCGAATCAACGAAGAGACGGAGGCCGGCGTTCATTCTGCATGTCATTGCTGACAGCAAATCCATCCGGTAGCCGAAAACTAGACGGACAGCAGCAAACAGTATACCGCGATGGAAGCGGTCAACTGTACTGGCCCCAGGAACGACATATCATCGAAGCCAGTAAGTGAGGAAACCTGCCAGCTGGGCTTCCTTCGACATGGGCCTATAGCCCATCCTCATATAACTTTCAATGATGTCCCCTTCCTTGAAAGGAGGATATTGAAGGTCATCATCAATCTTGATATCCATATCATTGTGCGTCTCCATCAACTCTATCACTTCGCTATTGCTAAGTGGTCTGAAGAAGTTGGGATTGCAGTTCTCATGATCTTTGGTCTTCTTCTCAATAATATGGTTGAAAAAAAGGTACGGCAACCATTTGGTGGAATAACAGGTGCCGGCTGTGCCACTCTTGTAATATAGAGAGCAAATCTTGTAGTGGCAGAGGAGCTCTTCAAAGACAGTTACCATATCGGCATTCTCCTGGTGCAGTCTGTCCAACTCATCATTTGTCGGGACAAACTCTTCATAGGGGATATCCCCCATTGGCAGATGAGAGATGTACTTCATCTCATGCAAAGCTAATCCAATTTTCCCGCGTGGCATCCTGAAAGTACCAGTCCTATAATTGCATCTCTTTGCCAACGCGAGGAATAGATATGGATTAGGAGGGAAGCCGTAAACAGTGGCGTACACTGCTTGGTACAGATTAATCTCCTTGAGCCGAGCTTCAAATTGGACCAATATCCAATTGGCCACACAGATCCATCTCTTATTATCCGGGTTCACAAGACCTGTCAACCGCAGATCTTGGTCCGAATACCTCCCTTCCACCTTCGCAAACTCATTTGCGAATTCTCACTGTTAGCAGCAGGGAAGAATCTTCCGGCGGGATGCAATCGGGTTTTAGTCCTCTGAGTAAGGAGCTATGTCGCTCAGAGGAACTATAGAACACATCTTTATGGTCTGGTCCCTTCTTAACACAGATATTTCCCGCTCGGGCTTGCTGCAACGGAGTTATGTCCCATTCTATTCTTCTGGGATAGCCCGCAAAAGCATATCGGGACAAAGGAAGACATCTGGAGATTTCTGGCAGAAGTAACGTCTTCTCGCCCCTCTGGAAAATTCTCTATTCCATACGAGGCCTCGGCTGAGAGTTCTTGTCAAAAGCCTCACCAAACAAGAACAGAGGTTTCTTATGGGTGACAGTGTCCGCGGTTTGAAGAGGCTGCCCGTTCATCAGACACAGTAAAGTTTCATTGTCTTGCGCAATTAGGACAGCTTGCCGAGATGACGGTAGGGCATACTGAGGAAATGACACGTGTGAGAGATCTTCCTTGAATTCAGATTCGGCCAGAGATCCTGCAAAAACCTCATACTTGGGATCTTCCCTGAGGTTAACTGCATCAATAAAGAAGACAAAGATCAGTATATGCAAAATCAAAAAGTTTCTTTAAAAGTTCATCAAATTGCGCTGTGTGAAATAAGCTATCAGATTGCGCCAGCACAGTCAATATGCGCAAGTTATCAGATTGCGCCAGCACAGTCAACATGTGCAAGTTATCAGTTTGTGCCAGCACATTCAAAATGCACAAGTTATCAGATTGTGCCAGCACAGCCAACGTACGCAAGACGTCATGTTGCGCTAACATACTTGCGCAAGACATTAGTTTGTGCTGGCACAACCGACTTGCGCAAATCGATGGTTTGCGCCGAACATTTTGTCAGCGCTTTCCAACCGATTGCACAAGAATACAGTTTTCATAAAAATGAAAACTGTTGTACATGCAGTCGAAACCCTAAACAGGGTGGCACAAATACCATCAATCTCTAAAAAGAGAGAGGTATGAGGGTCAGAAAACATCAAAAACCCTAAAAAGGGTTTCGATCATGGTTCGTCATTCACCTTGAAGCGCTGGATGACCCATCTCATGACGAGATACTCGTGGTGCAACACGAGTCGAGGGTTCGGCGGGGGCCTTTCCCTTCTCGGTGGCCGATTGCTTGGGCGCCATTGCTGTCGTCGACGAGATAAAGAAGAAGAAGTCGGAGTAGGGGTGGAGCTTCTGTCTCTTGAGAATTCGAAAGCAAGTAAAGGTTGAAAGAATGAGAAATGAAACTATTTATAGTTTTTCAGAAGTGTAACAGCCACCTCCGATTGCGCCGAGAAAGTCGGAGCTAATTCCTCCAAACGCGCAACCACATCGCAACTTGATTTTAAATTCGAAATTCAAAGTATTTCGAACTTTGAATATTTTCAAATTTTAAAAACTTTGAAGGAGGTCTTGTATGTCCTAAAAATCAAGTTGCATCTATCAAATAGGCAGAGAATTCTCAACTGCGCACCCTTCAAATGGACTGCGCAGGAAACAGATTGCGCTACAAATCGAACACGCGAGCTGAATTGTGCTACCACCCGAGCGTGCTATGCTGACGTGGCAACGCCATCATTACCTGACAAAGATCAGATCTTCTGACAGTCTGACAGCCCAAAAAACGAGGAGTCTGTTAATTTCTTGTGCCGCACAGCGCTCGAGAACAGTTGTACAACCTCAGCGCAGTTTGCCAGTCCAACCTCAGCGCAGTTTAACCCAGCCCGAGTCCCAGCGCTATCCATTGAAGTGCAGTCTAAAGCTAGCGCTATTTGGTTAGCGCAATTCATCAAATAACTGACATTTATTACGTGGCTTACATGCCATCAATTGCTCGCCACGTGGCAACCGCTTGTACACGACCAAGCGCACTTCAATCAAATAATGCCACGCGTATGAATACATTTAGCCTACGATCGAGCAACTGCCCAATAGGCCAGCGCAGTTTGCAGTCTGCGCAGTCTGTCGCCAGCGCAGTTCATCATGCACAATCCAGAATAACTACAAATTAGTTATTTCTAGAACTCTATAAATAGAGTTCAAGTCCTTCATTAAGGGGATCAGATTATTCAAGATCATCAGAGAGATCAGGAGTTCTTGTCCAAGTGCTACTGCATTCTTCAGAGGCTATCGTCTTCAAAGTTCACATCGTCCAAGGGATAAAGCGGTTATCTTTAGATCGGATTCCTATAGTTGTACTTTCCCAGAATTCATTGTACTCTTGTACTATTCTTTAAAGTTTGTGAAATAAAAGACTTTTATTTTTGTAAACAACAAGAACTAAGGTGGATTAGAAAGTTGCATAGAAGAGTTTAGAATAATAAAAATGGTGGGTTCCTTCATGAAGCAAGTTGCACTTGCCTAGGCTAGGGTTCTCTTGGTTGGTGGTTGAGAGTAAATGAAGAAGGAAGGAAGTAATAATGAGAGAGAAAGGGAAGGGGTTATAAATAAGGAGGGTGGTGGTAGGTAGGAGGGTTCACCTTTGGTTCATGATGAACTAAAGCAAACCAAGCCAAGCCGAACCAACCCAAGAATAAACCAATCAATGAAATGCTAGAATAAATCAAGCAGGGAGACATACAATACGGGTCAAATTACGTATACGTATACCAAGACAATACGAACCACAGGCATTACAGAGGCACAAAGGGAAGGCACAAAGTAGAGATTTGGGGTGCTCGTCCATAAGAAAATCTAAGAGAAAGTCCGTACTTTGCTCTTAGGACCTCGCCATCCAAGACAGAAGGAAGAAGAAGATTTAATCGAGGAGTCATCAACTTCGGTTAGGGAGATTGCTACGGTTTGGTAGTGATCTCAATTATAATCTTCTGTTTTTCTTCTTGATAGTGGTGAGGGGTTGAACCTATTAGTGCAAAGGGTTCAATGTGAGTTCTGTCAATCTTGTAATTTCATCTGAGTTATTAAAGGTTAAGATTTGTCCAGGTGATGTACGTCGCCGCCATATACTTGTCTTCATTTTGTGCTTGATGTCCGTTAGACGAGGGTTAGTTTTGATCAGGTGGGTTGGCAAACGCTTCCGCACGCATCCAACAATTGGTATCAGAGCTCAAGGTTACAAGGCTAGTTTGGGTGGCTCTAATTGGTTCGAGACAGATGGTGCTAAACATTCATGTGTATAATCGATTTATATGGGCTCTTCTCAAGGTGTAGTAGGAGCATCAATTATACGAATTAGCTTCAAATGTGGGCTTGACGAGCCCAAGGTGGGATAAGACATTGTGGTTGACACACAATTGTGGTGTAGATAAATATGTCAGGTTTGGTTCTGTGGTCGAATGGATCGAGATGACAATATGTTGGATCTCCTGGGTGCTCGGCTGACGAGAACGAATAAAAAAGTAGCAAGGAGTGCTAAGATTGTTCGCTGACGGGAATGAACAAAAGGTATCAGGGGTGCTATGGTTGTTCGGCTAGCGGAAACGGACAAATGTAGCAATGTGCTAAGGTTATTTGGCTAACAAAAACGAGCTAAGATGGAGATTGTTGGGTTGTATCTCGTTTTCGGTTGAGCGCTCAAATGGAGGGTGATAATATAGTTGGTAATTTAGTCTCACATCGGTTAGGAGATGGGATCATGTGGTGTAGATAATTGAAACTGGTTCAGGCCTTACATTAAAATTCTCTTTTAAGGCATATGGGCCCAATTTAATATCACACCTCATGGGCCAACTCCGGTTCGGGTCAACACCACGTGCCCAACAATTGGTATCAAAGTTTTGGGGGTTCTGGCAACCATGTCTATGGAGCAAATTGTAGTGCCCCGTCCCGCTCAGTCAATCGGAGGAATCGAAACGCCGACGGCGTTCGGACTTAGCCTTACAACGGCTACTCAAAGACATCTCGGTCAAGGCGACCGCTTGCTCAGGTGGGGTAGTTTCGGTGAACTTGCCTCATCTTAGCCTTCATATAATAAATTGCATGTTTTCAACTTGCACAAGTAGGCTTGAAAATAAAAGAGACGAATTCACATAGCTAAAGAGAATAATCCCGACGGGTCGAATTGAGTTAGAATATAGAAAGGTCCAACGGCCGTCATAGAGTCGGTGCACGGCGTGCTTTAAAAATGACACTCGATCCTTTGTCCCGTGGCTTGGGAGAAGGAAAGTTGGTTGAGTAGGCGAAGTATGAACGTAGCCTAAGTCATAGGCGTCGCTCGCGTAAATGCTCGGTAAAGCATGCACGCTTCCATGATGCAAGGCTTGGCATAGCCTTTGCTCGTCCCTTGAGTTAAGTTGTAGGCTTGGTGAAGTTAGACAAAGTGATGGCAGCCGACCTAAGTCATTCCAAGCACGGTCCTATGAGTTCTACGGCTGACTATAGCCATGAAGTCCTACGGTGTCAAAGCTAGTTTTATGGAGTATGAGTTGGGCGATATTGTCGCGTAGAGCACAATGGGCCTAAGGCACGATGCACGGACTTAGTGTTTAAGGCATGAACCACGGTTGATTGAGTGAGTTTTGGAGAAAGGACTATCGAATAGGCATTGAATGAAATGAAATGATATGGTAACATGGGAAGAATGCTCGCGGCTACAGGTCGGCGAGGTCTCGCGGTTATAGGTCGGCGAGGCGGTCTCAAAAGGAATAAGTATGCTCGCGGCTACAGGTCGGCGAGGCGGTCTCAGAAGAAAGAAGTGGCATGACTGTATGAGACGTCAGTTTGAGTCGAGTCTTGCATGGTCATGGACAACTTGTCGACAAGGTGAGAGTTTCCCCGCACGGTAACCCGGGGCCTCGGGACCGATGCGGGTATTGGGAAACAATTAATTTAGCTGTGCTTTTGGCACGGGTTAGGTGGGGACTTGCAGCGGGGCTAACTACCTTGTGCTGAAAGGGGCGCCCGTCTAACAAAAGCTAAGGGGAGTCCACGATGGCTCTAGGAGTCAGTGACCAAATCATATAGATGAGTCGGCATGGTGGCAATCCGCGTGGGTGCCTTTGGATTGAGTTGAGTTGTTGAATGTGGGTACAAGTTAGAATACAAATGTTTGGACTTAAGAATGGATACAACATAGGCGACGTGCTTCGACACGAGATGTGGCGTCGAGTCTTGAGTTGTCGGCATATAAGTTTGCATAAGTTGGTTGAGTTGTTTGAGTTTAATTCGGGAAACCGCCGTAAGGCAAAGTCAGTCGAGTGACACTTAACCCACAAGTCTTGATTGGGTCAGTTGGCGATCAAAGTAACAAAAGGTGGCCGCGGGGCGGCGATATGGTTGAATTTCCCTGAGTTGCGAGGCACGGCACAAGGGAATTGTAGCACGGTCGTAAGGAAATTGGGTACTACCGCATAGTTGCGTCTCTGATTTTAAGCCGATTGGCAAACACGACTCTATAGGTTAACGTTGTTGGCACAAAAAGGGTCTTGAGGCAAGGTATGAGTTAACATTGTTGTTGCAAGCACGAGATGGTCTAAAGACACAAAATAGGCAAGGCATCGGTCCTAAAATTGATCCTAAGGCAAGACTAGAAAGACAATCATAAAGGGGACTATATTGCACAAAGTAAATCTAACGTGTTGGTTTTGTATGGGTGGGCGAGGAGCTCACTCCGCCAGTACAGTTGAGTACTGACACCCACATAGTTTACATGTGCAGGCACAGGTAGAAGCTCGTGGCGCGGAGCTCGCTTGGATGCATCGAGGCATGGAGTTCCTTGGCGATTTAAAGCGTACGGCTGCATAGAGTAAAGACTTATACAGGATATAATGTATGGACGTCGCCTTCCGAAGCTTCCGCTGGATCAAGACTTATAATTGAGAGATGAGAGAGAGCTGAGTGACTTGTAATGTGAGATGAGTGAGCTTGAGAGACTTGTAATCTTGGCCTTGCGCCCCATTGTAACCTTTGATTCAATATCAATAAAAGAGTGTTTGCAATGACTTGTGTTTTGTTCTAAATTCTGCTGCTATGATTCAATGTCTCTACATGGGACTTCTGTACGACGATCCCGTCGCAGCCGCTGAAATCGGCCGTTATGGAACCCGCCTTGCACGAGCGCAATTTAGGCTCGTGCGGCATCACGCCTTAGCGAGGACGATCGCTCCTACGGGAGCGGGGCGTGACATAATGGTATCAGAGCACGGCTCTACGTCCTTGGACTACCGATTGAATTCTTTAACTCGTTGTTTTCGCAAACTCTGACTTGTTGCTTCCGTATGCTGATATCGTTGGTGTGCTCTCTCTCAGAAGTCCCACGGAATGTCCATACAATAAGTCTAACTATTTTGCAAAATATAGGAGAACATTTTTTGACAAGGAAACAAAAAGATGGTTTGCGTAAGCACGGTTGACTAAGTCGGGCTGGGCATATACACCAAAAGTTGTGTCGACCTTAGAAAAGTCGAGTACGGGAATTGAAATGTGTCGGACGAGAATGATTTGAACTCGATTGAGTAAAGTAAGATAACTATCGATAGGGGTGCTATCGAGCGACGATAACGTCGATGCGATATAGATAAGCGTGCTTGGAATTTGAGGAATGGTTCGAACGGAAAATTTGAATAAGTGGATTTTGATTCGAATGATAGTTGAGGATTTGTTGAATGATTTCATCCCTGAGTGGTGTATGCGATAGCCTCAGAGATGTCGATAGATTGATAAAGGAATGATGCGAATTGAGGAAATACGTTGGTCGATGACTTAAGATAAACGGATGAACGATACGTGAATTTGGTTTGAGGAAAATCGATGTTGTGAATGATTCGAGGGATGATGATCGAACTTGAACTTAAATGTCGAGGAGATTATCCAGTCGGACGATATCATCATTCGTACGACTCGAAATTTGGTTGCAAAGGAAGATCGTCAGGTTACGCATATCGTCGATGGTATTGAGGCGTATCAAAGATCGCTATGCGATAACTCGGGGGTACTCTAACTCAGCGAAAGACGATCGTGCAAGTGTTATTGTTCGATTGGATGCTATGCTTTGGATTTTGATTGAGATGAATGTTGGATGAAAGTGATCGTGTCTTGATGGTTATATAGATAGCCACAACGTCGACGATCTTGTCTTGCGCGAGCGCAACTCTAGCCTCGCACATGCGTTGCATCGGATTTGGGGCGATCGTTCCGCGTGAGCGTTGACATGGTAATTCATGTCGCGGGAATGATCGAACTCGGAAAATCAGGACTCGGCAACGTTGATTGTCTCGACTTGTTGGCTTGACGCAAAGGTGAATTCGAGGATTAGTAGGACTCGCGATTGATGATTGAATAAACTTGAGGATGGAGTAAGTCCAATCCGCGCATCGAGAACGAATTAGTCTAGACACAAAACAAGAGTTACGTCCCGATGAGAATGATTATCTCGCGGGAGCGTGCATGGTGATTCATGCCCACCGTGGATAATCTGACTCGTGTGAGAGCGGGGCACAACGTATTGTTAAGTCAGATGACCTCGTGATCGAATACGTGAATTGGGATGAATGACTTAGGAAATATGAAATGTGAATTATGGTTTAGAGATGAATCGTGTCTTAGAGTGCTTAACTTGGAAGGATTGATAGGTGGATTATGTCGAACGTGTTCGAAGAGATAGTCTATGCATGATGGTTTGTTGAACGAGCGATATTGATATGTCGGGGAATTTGGTTGAACGTAAGTTGAAGTAGGATGATCTTGCTGAATGACTCAGACCCCGTGCGACGAATGTTGGGATGTGCGTAAGGAATCGATGCTCGATGTTTAGAAATCGGAGTGACGTGAGCTTGGGTAGAAAACCTGTACTATCAACTTGGTTTGACCTTAGGATGGGGTCAGTGTTGATATTATTGTTTGGGAACTATGATTTCAATACTGACGAATAACCTTAGCCAAAAGACATGGCCTAGTGGTTAGGCAGACGTCCGAGCGCGAAGCGATAGGAGTTACGGAGGCACCACTCGCGAGTTTCGGTTGACATGGACGTATATCGTAGGCGCCCGAATATGTGCACGATCTGACTCGAGTGGTGATGGTGGATTCTCTATCACGAGGCTTGGTTTAAATGCATGTATTTTGGGAACGCCTAAGATATGTGCACGATCCATACTAAGTGATACGTTGAATCAAGTGAGATTTGAGGAACGGGAAAGTGTCGAGGATTTTGAGATCGTGAGTTTTGAAGAAAGGATTGAGGATAGTACGAGCGGGCTCAGATTAAGGAAACGTATAGGCGTAGTGTGTGCGAGAGTTCTTGAATGTCGAGTAAAGTGATAAGTAAATAAATAAGTACTCAGTTAGTTTCGAGAACAAAAATTTTTTTGAGTGGTGTATGATGTAGTGCCCCGTCCCGCTCAGTCAATCAGAGGAATCGAAACGTCGACGACGTTCCGACTTAGCCTTACAACGGCTACTCAAAGACATCTCGGTCAAGGCGACCGCTTGCTCAGGTGGGGTAGTTTCGGTGAACTTGCCTCATCTTAGCCTTCATATAATAAATCGCATGTTTTCAACTTGCACAAGTAGGCTTGATAATAAAAGAGACGAATTCACATAGCTAAAGGGAATAATCCCGACGGGTCGAATTGAGTTAGAATATGGAAAGGTCCAACGACCGTCATAGAGTCGGTGCACGGCGTGCTTTAAAAATGACACTCGATCCTTTGTCCCGTGGCTTGGGAGAAGGAAAGTTGGTTGAGTAGGCGAAGTATGAACGTAGCCTAAGTCATAGGCGTCGCCCGCGTAAATGCTCGGTAAAGCATGCACGCTTCCATGATGCAAGGCTTGGCATAGCCTTTGCTCATCCCTTGAGTTAAATTGTAGGCTTGGTGAAGTTAGGCAAAGTGATGGCAGGCGACCTAAGTCATTCCAAGCACGGTCCTATGAGTTCTACGGCTGACTATAGCCATGAAGTCCTACGGTGTCAAAGCTAGTTGTATGGAGTATGAGTTGGGCGATAGTGTCGCGTAAGGCACGATGCACAGACTTAGTGTTTAAGGCATGAACCACGGTTGATTGAGTGAGTTTTGGAGAAAGGACTATCGAATAGGCATTGAATAAAATGAAATGATATGGTAACATGGGAAGAATGCTCGCGGCTACAGGTCGGCGAGGCCTCGCGGCTATAGGTCGGCGAGGCGGTCTCAAAAGGAATAAGTATGCTCGCGGCTACAGGTCGGCGAGGCGGTCTCAGAAGAAAGAAGTGGCATGACTGTGTGAGACGTCAGTTTGAGTCGAGTCTTGCATGGTCATGGACAACTTGTCGACAAGGTGAGAGTTTCCCCGCACGGTAACCCGGGGCCTCGGGACCGATGCGGGCATTGAGAAACAATTAATTTAGCTGTACTTTTGGCACGGGTTAGGCGGGGACTTGCAGCGGGGCTAGCTACCTTGCGCTGAAAGGGGCACCCGTCTAACAAAAGCTAAGAGGAGTCCATGATGGCTCTAGGAGTCAGTGACCAAATCATATAGATGAGTCGGCATGGCGACAATCCGCGTGGGTGCCTTTGGATTGAGTTGAGTTGTTGAATGTGGGTACAAGTTAGAATACAAATGTTTGGACTTAAGAATGGATACAACATAGGCGACGTGCTTCGGCACGAGATGTAGCGTCGAGTCTTGAGTTGTCGGCATATAAGTTTGCATAAGTTGGTTGAGTTGTTTGAGTTTAAGTCGGAAAACCGCCGCAATGCAAAGTCAGTCGAGTGACACTTAACCCACAAGTCTTGATTGGGTTAGTTGGCGATCAAAGTAACAAAGGGTGGCTGCGGGGTGGCGATATGGTTGAATTGCACTGAGTTGCGAGGTACGGCACAAGGGAATTGTAGCACGGTCGTAAGGAAATTGGGTACTACCGCGTAGTTGCGTCTCCGATTTTAAGCCGTAAGGCAAACACGACTCGATAGGTTAACGTTGTTGGCACAAAAAGGGTCTTGAGGCAAGGTATGAGTTAACATTGTCGTTGCAAGCACGAGATGGTCTAAAGACATAAAATAGGCAAGGCGTCGGTCCTAAAATTGATTCTAAGGCAAGACTAGAAAGACAATCATAAAGGGGACTATATTGCACAAAGTAAATCTAACGTGTTAGTTTTGTATGTGTGGGCGAGGAGCTCACTCCGCCAGTACAGTTGAGTACTGACACCCACTTAGTTTACATGTGCAGGCACAGGTAGAAGCTCGTGGCGCGGAGCTCGCTTGGATGCGTCGAGACATGGAGTTCCTTGGCGATTCGAAGCGTACGGCCGCATAGAGTAAAGACTTATATAGGACATAATGTATGGACGTCGCCTTCCGAAGCTTCCGCTGGATCAAGACTTGTAATTGAGAGATGAGAGAGAGCTGAGTGACTTGTAATGTGAGATGAGTGAGCTTGAGAGACTTGTAATCTTGGCCTTGCGCCCCATTGTAACCTTTGATTCAATATCAATAAAAGAGTGTTTTGCAATGACTTGTGTTTTGTTCTAAATTCTGCTGCTATGATTCAATGTCTCTGCATGGGACTTCTGTGCGACGACCCCATCACAGCCGCTGAAATCGACCGTTATGGAACCCGCCTTACACGATCGCAATTTAGGCTCGTGCGGCATCACGCCTTAGCGAGGACGATCGCTCCTACGGGAGCGGGGCGTGACACAAATGAACACTCGTATGATCACTCTTACAGGGGAAAATTGGATAATTTGGAAGCCAAGGATGGAGGATCTACTCTTGTGCAAGGACTTACATGGTCTGTTGGAGGGCGACAACATAAAGCTATCAAACAAAACTACTGAAGACTGGAAACGACTGGATCGGAAGGCCGTTGGATTCATCTGCCAATGGCTGAACGACTCGGTTGTTCACCACGTGTCCATAGAGAGTTCGGCAAAAGCATTGTGGGAGAAGCTGCATTCGCTGTACGAAAGGAAGACGGCTAGCAATAAGGTATTTTTTATTCGCCAACTCATTAAATCGAAGTACACGGAGGGTGCCTTGGTGGCACAACATCTGAACGAGGTTCAGGGTATCATCAACCAGCTGTCTGCGATGAAGATGGTGATTGATGATGAGCTTCAGGCCCTATTGGTCTTGAGTTCTCCGCCGGAAAGCTGGAAGACGATGGTGGTGTTGGTGAGCAACTCCGTGCCTGATGGAGTTGTCATGATGGAGGCAGTCAAAAATAGCTTGTTGAATGAGGAGGTCCGGCGCAAGCAAGTGGAATCGTCGCAGGAGTCCGCTCTGGTGTCTTCCTACGGAAAGGGAAGACCCAAGTCACATGCGAGGAGATGGAGGAGTTCTCAGGATCTTGCGATTGTGGACCGCAAGAAGGGCTGCTATCACTGTGGCGAAAGGGGTTATATCAAGAGAAACTGCATGAAGCTCAAAGCTGAGAAGACCAAAGGCAAGGACGATCAGGAGGATCTCACGACGTTTGGAGATATCATCGCAGCGACCAATGCAGAGGAACCTTGTGGCATGTGTCATGTGTCATAATAACGACTGGGTCATGGACATGGGGGCGTCTTATCACGTCACTCTACAAAGGAGGATCTTAACGTCGTACTGTGACGACAGGTTTGGACGTGTGAAGATGGGCGACAAGGGATGGCTGCAGTTATAGGCATCGGTGATGTACACCTGACGACGTTGTTTGGTGAGAAGCTCGTCCTCAGGTACGTGCAACATGTACCGAGTTTTCGCTACAATTTGGTTTCGGTAGGGAGGCTGGCAGATGATGGTTGTCGCAGTCTATTTGGGGATAAAGATTGGATGTTTGCGAAGGGTTCCCAACAGCTGGCTCGGGGAGATTTGTGTTGTGGCATGTACAGGCTCAAGCCGCTGAGCTGTACAGGCAGACCACAGACACCGGATAGAGGCTTGAGGGTTGTTCGACAGGAGGTAGATCGTCAAAAAGTTGCTGAGGAGGGTCTTCGAGAAGTTTTGAGGAATACGGAAGATTCGGTTCGTCGAGACAAAGCGAGGATGGTGATGAGTCAAAGATTGAGGGTCAGTATATCGGTCCCATGAGAGCTGGTCGGTCTCCAGGTGGGGGTTGCTCTATGGATCCAGTTTTGGCGACATGCGATTTGCCAAAGCTTCACGGAGTGATATCGATTTTAGCAGTTCGAAGCCAAGAAGGAGACCAAGGTTTGCAATTGCAACAAACTCAATCTGAGACAGGAGCATCATCATTCACACAGTTCAGGGGGAGCTGTGGGTCATCGACGGCATGCACAGTACGTAATGTTCTGCTCGAGAACGCATGTGTATGGAGGAGCTTCAAGTTCGGACACGAAGGCGGGCAGGTTCAGTAGTTCGAATCTCGTGAGAACCGCACCGTCCACTTGGTTGGGCCAGCCAAGGGTGAAAAAGTTCGTCGGAACGTTAACACTCGGTGGAAGACGGAAGTCGGGGACAGGCAGCCGAGACTTACGGTGAGGCTGACCGTTAGGGACTTCGGTCTTGGTCGTGTCATTGATATCGGCAGGATCCCAGTGGTGCAGGAGGTGTTACGCATGGAAGCTGTCGATATGATGGTCGAGGAGCTAGAGACAAAGAAAGATACAAAGCAGCTCGGGGGATCGGAGATCAGTGGCATGAGAGAGTAGGAACTCTGTCACGGGACGACATGCATGGATCCCAGTTGAGGAGCCATGGGGTCAACACCCTATCATCAGACTGAAGGAGAAAATTGTTGGAGTCCAGTCTGGATTTGGTAATAACAAATTTTGGAGCCCAAATATGATAAAAGATTTAATTTGATATAATTTGGAATCTAATTAAATATTTAATTTAATTAGATTTATAAATTTGTATCAAATATTTAATTTGACCATATTTGGACGTCCATAATTGGTGATGGGATATAATCTACACCGTTGGTTGTTGGTGGACCGCCAAATCTGATGGTGGACTACTTTTCGGATTTTCTAACCCTAAAATTAGGTTTTTCATCTTATTTATATGAGGTGAGGGTGGAGGCACAAATGGAAGACACAAAGTGGAGATTCGATGTGCTCGTCCACAAGAAAATCTAAGAGAAAGTCTGTACTTTGTTCTTAGGACTTCGCCATCGAAGACAGAAGGAAGAAGATCTAAGAGGAGTCGTCAACTTCGGTTAGGAAGATTGCTAGATGCTCTTGCATAATCGGATCAAATTTCGCAACAAATTCTATAATTTGACAAAAGAGTCCATTATTCTTCTCGTAGATCTTCTTATTAGTACCAAGAAATGGCAAACCATTTTCGCAAAAGTGTCTTCACAACCCCAATGATTCGAACAAGTATCATCTTCCAACGAACCTTTTCTTTGTCAATTTGTGCTTGCATTTCTTTGTCAATCGTTGTCTTTAGCTTTAGTCCCTTTTGTAAGTCAACCCACTTCATAATATTTGCATTGTGTTCCGAATTACCTTCAAGGTCTCGAAGCTTTGTAGGTAGGTTGTGCCAATCATTAATTCCACTTTCGGCCAAATTAGATATCATCCTTCTATGCTTGAATAGCTTGCAACAAAAATAAAAGACTTTATTCAACTCATTTGAATAGTGTCACTTCCCGTTCCCAGAATACGTATTTAAATACATGTAGTGCTTTAATATATTTATTTAATATTTATCAGGTATTATTCTGTATTTAAAATCCTTTAAATTTTACGTTAATTAATTTTCCTGCAATCTTACCTTCTGCTTTTACTTTGCTTTTGGGTTCGGCCTGAGTTGGATTTTTTTTCGGCCATTGGGTGGTTCAACAATTCTCTACCTACCACATCTTCATTTAAAGCCCCAAACCCCTTTCTCTCTCTTCATTACTCCTTCTCCTTTACTCTTCTCCTTCCTCATAACTCCCCCACCAACCTAGGAGAGCTAGGCAAGTACAACTTGCTTCTTGATGATCTCCACTTTCGTTATTCCATTGTCTTCCTCACAAGATTCTTAGTTACTTTAGTACTTAACATTTTTAATTTCCATGGCTCATTTTGTGTAGAACTTAACTTGTTGTATTTTTGTATTTTTTGGGTTTTGATCTAAGTAACTTTGTTATTTTTCAAGTTTTGATGGTTCCATGTTGTAGAGAATTTCATTCTACCCCATTTTGACCTATGGAAGTCTAGATTTGGGCTTGGAATGAAGGATTTAGGGAGCTTGGAAGTAATGGCTTCCATGGCTCTGTTCTCAGAAAGTTCGGAGAAGAAGAATAGCTCAGCCGCATAAGCTTTCTGGCCGCATAAGATCCTGGCCGTATGGCCTTGACAGCGCTGAGCCGCATGGGACTTGTTTCAACCCTAGCCGCATATGCATATCCCCGAGCCGCATAAGGCCCAGTTCCATCTTGCCACATGGCTGAGAGGAATCCCAGCCGCATGAGCTCGAGACCCGAGCCGTATGAGACTTTATAGCTTTCAGCCGCATAGGCTTTTCCATTTTCAGCCGCATAGACTTATCCGCTTTCAGCCGCATGAGACTTTATAGCTTTCAGCCGCATAGGCTTTTCCATTTTCAGCCGCATAGGCTTATCCGCTTTCAGCTGCATGAGACTTTATAGCTTGTAGCCGCATGAGACTTTATTCTTTTCAGCCACATGAGACTTTATAGCTTGTAGCCGCTTGAGACTTTATAGCTTGCAGCCGCATGAGACTTTATTCTTTTCAACCGCATAAGCTTTTCCATTTTCAGCCGCATAGGCTTCTCTATTTTCAGCCGCATAGACTTGTTATTTCCTAGCCGCATGAGATTTTACTTATTGAGACGCATAAGATTTGATCATCCTGAGCCGCATGAGACTCGATTTTTCAGGCCGCATAGATGGAGTCTGACTTGCCCAGCAGCATAGATGAGCATCCATCTATTGCTGCCCTTATTGTCTTTTTGGCTGATTCTTGTCCCGAATTGACATTGATTGACGTAAATTGTGACCTTGACTAATAATTAATCATGCGTTCCTAGTTGGAACTAAGAGACTGGCTAGTCGTCTTATTGAATTGAATGAGACACATTCATATTAACTATGAACTATTGTAATCGATTGGCCGATCCCGAATATTGGCATACAGGTACGTGCAGGCTTCAATTTATTTTTCTACAAAGGAAGCATGTGTACTTTATGGTCAAGGCATGGTTATTCCTGTTTGCCATGAAATATAAAAGAACAGAACAATTATCGGAGGACCGGACTTTTACTTCACGTTACAAACTCGCTTGTACAAAGAAAGCCTAGGGACGAAAACCTAGGTACAGCAGTCTAAGTACAATTGTTTATTTTAGATTCTGGGGGGTGACGATAGAGGCTCGGGAAGGTGACGGCAGCCCTACCTTACTCCTTGGACGATCAGTATGCAGCCTTGGCTCCTGCGAAGAGATGGTTGGCATTGATAAAGAAATGCTCTTCTTACTCTCCCTCTATTATTCTTCTGGCTTCTCTCTCTCTCTCTCTGTGTATTTTCTGACTATCGGGGGAGTCTCTCTGTATATACGTATCTCTTTTTGATAAAAAATGTATATCTTTACAAGGGAATGGCACCTTGCTATTTATAATAGTGGGATGTGATCATTAGGGTTGCCAATGATTAGCTTTTGGAGATGGCGGCGGCCTGTGGATTGGTCAATCCAGGCCGTTCATTTTTTATTGTGACGAATCCGAACCATTGAGTGTAGATTACACCAAATCCCATTAGCAATTAATGCTGATTGGAGTAAATCTTCCTCATAATGATCTTCTGATGTCTGCGAATAAATTAAATTTATTCTCCTGCCACGTGTCCCAGATTATTGGAATTTGACCCAATCTTTGATTGCAGTAAATCTGAAAATTTAATCGGCTTAGGACACGTGTCCTAGGAGCCAGTGGGAGGATCTGAACCACATGACGAGTGAGCCGCATATGATTTTGGGCCGCATATGACTAGGGCCACGTGTCAAGGCTGTCTGGGTAGTGGCCCTCCCTTGAGCCTTTGAACCGCAGGGAGGTAATCCTTGTGAGCCGCATAGGGATACATCCACCTGAGCCGTATGGAAATAATCCTCTTGAACCGCATGAGAAGTCTTCGTTTGAACCGCATGAGGCTTTCTTGGCCTGAGCCGCATAAGACGGGTTCATTCTGAACCGCATGAGAAATCTTTGCTTGAGCCGCATGAGGCTTTCTTGGCCTGAGCCGCATAAGACGGGTTCATTCTGAACCGCATGAGAAGTCTTTGCTTGAGCCGCATGAGGCTTTCTCGTCCTGAGCCGCATAAGACGGATTCATTCTGAACCGCATGAGAAGTGAGCCGCATACAAACGCCCACGTGGCAGGGCCACGTGGCATTTTTTATGGCTCTCGGGGGGATTTGTGTCAGAGATCTCTTTTCTTTTCCCTAGAGATTCATCATTATGACAGAGTCATAATTACTTCTTTTTGTGTCAGGGCTGTCACTTTTTCAGAGTTGTCAGCCGTCAAACAATTAATGCGAGATGGCAGAAGAGAGGGCTATCCTGCCACGTGTCTTCTGAGCCGTATGGGATGTCTTGGACCGCATAGCCCCTTATGCCGCATGACTCACTGAGCCGCATGGGCTTTCTAAGCCGCATGGGGTTCTTCGGCCGCATAGCCCCCTTATGCCGCATGACTCTTTGAGCCGCATGGGGTTCTTTGGCCGCATGAGTCATTTTTTTTAATATTTTCCATGCTTCTACAAGACCCCCTTCAAAGTTTTCAATTTGTAAAATTGAAATACTTTGAATAAGAAGCATGACTGTATTCTTCTAGCCGCATATGAAACCCTGACCGCATAGAAGTCTTGGCCGCATAAATTGTTCAGCCGCGTAGGTGGTTCAGCCGAAGGAGACTGTTCAGCCGCATAGCTTCTCGCCACATCATTATTTGCCACGTATGGCAATCTTTGGCACTTAAATGTTGTTGATTTTTAATGGCCGCTTTTTGGTGCGGGATCCGAGGAGCTTGGCCTTCATTTTCGGTGGCTTATTTTGATAACCGAAGAGTCGGTTTGCGTGTATGCACGAGGATCGAAACGCTTCGCCTTTATTTATAAATATGGGTGACTTTAGCCGGAGGGACTTCTTTACCTTCTCTTTCGTTCACTCTTTTTCCTGTCTTCTCTTTCTGATCTTCTTTGTCCGCTCGTCGAAGAAATGGCTCCTAAGTCTTCTAAAGTTAGTTCTGCCGCCGCGAAGGGCAAGAGGGTGACGTCTTCGTCAGCCGTCGAGCCTGAAGCGCCCGAAGTGTCCTCTGATGTTCGTCCTGCCTTCAATGGTAAGGGTTGCATTTGAATCTTGAGTACCCATGGCTCTGCTGCATATTTATGCACAAGCCTCCTCCCAAGTTGATAGCAGAGCCGCATATGCTGTATGGGCCGCATGACTTTTTCATGCCCGAACCGCATAGAAAATGCCCCATGTTTGAACCGCAGAAGAAGGATTTAAACGCGTAAAGTCTCCTATGAACGGAGCCGCATATGTTTCTAGCAGGCTGAACCGCATAGCGTTTTACGCCGCATGAGTTCTTCTTGTTAGAACTGTGTATATTCATCCAATCCGCATAAGCTATCGAGATAGAGTCATATGGAACTCCCGTCTGATTTGGGCCGCATGAGACTGTATTGACTCGAACCGCATAGGCTTCTTCGAAACTGTATCTCTTGAGACCCAACTGGACTGGAGCCGCATAAGGCATTATTGACCTGAACCGCATAGGCTCGTGAGAGCTTCTTTATTCAGCGATTTTTTGTTTTAACCATATTTTAATTCTGTTTCTTTTTTGTCCTTTCTTCAGTGAACCTCCCAACCAACCCAGTAGGAGAGCTCCTTGTGGGTTCAGCTCAGTACGTCGTGGGCATGCGGCTTGATGATTTAATCCGTCGTATAGTGGATCAGCTTTCCACTAATGAGCCTAGGGAGAGGGTGGCTGCTATTAATAAACAACCTTTCCGCTTTCTTTGTTCAATGATGAATTCGGGAAAGTTGGATGGAGAATATCTGAAACCGGCCTTTCTCTTTGGGGACGCCTTTTCCATAAAGAACTCTCGATTGCTGGATGTCTCAGAGCACTGGGATTTTTCTGTAGACGGGGTAGAGATTCATATCCCCGAGATGGAGCGGCATTATCCTCTTTCATGGTTTAACATGGTACCGTTGGGCAGGACAATGGTGGGCTCCTTGACTCCTACCCAACAGGGAATGTTTGTGAGCAAGATCCACTACAACGGGCGCACGGGTTTAGTATGTGCGGGCAAGGAATCTGTGAGTCGGACTGTGATGGGGCTGCTTCCGGGCACTTTTGTAAACACGACTGGCCCTAATTTTACCTTCACTCTAGCTGATACTTTTCTGAATCAGCTCGCTCGCAAGGGATCCTATCCCGTAGGCAGGTTGTCGCTGCTGAATTGGATCAACCCTATTCCCACATGGACTAATCTTACCTCGTAGATTTTGAGGAAGTATGGGGAATTCCTTCGGGAAATTGATCTCTACTACGCCGTCAGGGGTACCTGCTACGGGTTGCCCATTAACAAGCCGTTGTTTATGGCTCTATTGGAGCTGTATAATCGGCGCACAGGGACTTTCTTTGCCCCCGAAGGAGAACTGGGGCTTGCTCTTCATAAAATGAACGCTGTGTCTAGATTGCCGTGGGGAGGTGAAGCTTTTGAAGCATATACACCGACGTACGAAGAATTCGAAGACCTGGATCGACGATTTCTTGGTTTCGTCGCCGTGTACCAAGAACTGTTGTGTCATCATAGCGCCTGCCACCAGATGGCTATCAAGAAAGTAAATAGCTCAGAAGGGAACGCCCCTCACACCAAGGCCTGGATTTTATATCTTTTCAAGTTGCGTCCTTCCGGTCAAGTTTCGTCTCGAACTCCTCGAACCCCGGAAGAGGTGAAGGATATGATGTTGATGGTCAAGAAGTCGAGGTCTACCCGTGACCGGTTTGGGAGTAGCACTGACTCCTTTAGTTACTTTCACTATGGTACCCGGGAGATGTCTGATAAAGCGATCTTAGTTGGGTTCTTGATGGTGTGGCTACGCAATTGTGTAGTCTCGGGCGGCGAGGGTTCTATGGAAAGGATCAGCCGCCATTTCATTCTTCCTGCTGTAAAATTGGTCTTCAAGGTAAGACTGGCGCTCCTCCCGGCCATGGTGTGTAGCATACACCACGGCCTTCGTGCCTTTTCATCCAAAGTCATTGCTCGTGATGTGTCGATGGACTTTAAACGGATAGAACTACCGTACCACTACCTCATGGGGTGGTTATTAATGCACTATCGGTCGTTGATGAGGCCGGGACCTGATGAAAACGTCACTGATGATGACGCCTTCCTTTTTCGGTATCGTCATCAGCCTTGGGAACATAATACCATGCCGGCCTGCCGGAGGGTGTTGGCAAGAATTGATGGGCCCGAATTCTTCGTATCTCTCCCTGAATTCACCCCTGGAGAAGTGAGGAGGGTACACGTTGACGGCGTTGATCCTCCCCAACTTTTATCTGAGAAGATGCTTTTTTGGTTACGTAACATCCGTCCCGCGCACCTGGTGTATCGTTACCAGAATAGAGTATATCTGGAGCCTTATCTGCCCAGTAGATTTTTCCGTCAATTCGGGTATAGTCAATTGTTCCTGGATCGCCCTAGCGCTTGCTTGAGCTTTGAGGGCAGTGTGCTCGATGGCGTCCGGGCTTGGCATTATTATAATGCGACCCATACCCAAGCCAGCTTCTCACTCCCTGATGCCAAGGTGGAGGGTGACATATTGTACATAGCGGCCCTTTATCATGTTACAGCGAGCAAGCCTCCTGTTGGTTTTGATATGAATACTAGCTTCATTGCTGGCACCGGTTTGGCTGAGAAGCCAGACGGGTCCAAGAAGAGGAAGAGGGGGGCGAACAGGGTTCCTGTGCTGGACTCAGAGTCCACTAGGGCGGATGAGGAAGACGACGAACAAGATACTGATGACTTATCTCATTCTTCGGGCGAGGAGGTTGGGAATCAACCCCCTGTCGTGCCTGCTGAAAGGGCCGTGGGTCAATCGTCTAGCCTGTCTGACGAAGTGGTGGAGGATCAACCATCTGCGGTACCCGGCCCTTCGCGTAAACGAAGCAGGCGCGCGACTACCGCTGATGACCGAACCTATTCTACGAAGCACGCTGCGGTAAGACGTCGCAGGCTGTTTATTGATGATGTGGACGTTGTTCCTGAGGTGATTTGGGCTTCAACTGTTTCCTTTCTTCTTCTTCTATGTTATGGCCTAATTATTTGTTTCTTTTGCTCTTTATAGGCGTCGGATGAGCTCGCCCCTCAGGACCCGATCACCGAGGCTGATCCGGTCCTATCTCATTTAGTCAGTGATGTGTGCACCGCTATCATTGCTGCTGGGGTGCTTTCGGTTGCGACCGAGGATTCCCACCTTGCTGGAACCTCAACCCAGGGGGATGGGGGTTTTACCGCGCCCGTTCCTGAGACATCCGAACCCCAGCATGATGACTTTGTGGGTGGGGAAACTATGCCGGCTGTGAATGAGCCGTCGCCCCCACGCTCTTCCCCTGGTAATACAAATCAAACCATAGCTCGTGAATAAGCCTATGCGTTCTTGTCATCTTTTTCTTCAGATTATGTTGACTAATGGTTGCTTTGGATGTTCAGATCCCAACCCTGCATTGCCAGTGACTGATATTGCTGGATCGCACCCTACCGGAGAGGGCCTGACGGAACCTCCGTACGTCGAGGGTCCTTCGTCTGGGTCGAGCTCGGGGTCCCAGGTAGCAGTGCCGCTGGGACAAGGGACGATTCCTCCTGTGTCCTCCTTTGCGAATGTAGTTTCGGGGGTCAACCTTTCCTCCCTGCCGAGCATTCAGGCTATTCGGGCGGCGGAAGAGGAGTTAGCCGCCATTCAAGCATCTTTCCGTACGGAATTTGCTTCTTTGGTGGCGGGTGCAGTAACTTCTGAAGCTGCTCCTCCGGTACCGTCTGCCACTCTTCCTCTGACGCCATCCTCTATAGAGGTCTTGGATGACGCGTTACAGGACGTGGTTGCCAGTTTCCATCGCCATCTGAAGAGGGGGATCGAGGCAGCGGTGGAAAGGGGGACTCCCTTTACTCTGGCCCGTCGATGTGCCGGTGGCCAGATTAATACCCTTAAGACACTCCCTGGAGGAGGGGAACTGGCTGCGCTTTTAGAGCCTAAGCTATTAGAAGCTGATTGTCTCGTGGCCCAGTTTCGCTTGTTGCAACAGACTGATTTACCCGCGGCCATAAATCAAGAACGCAACTTCCTCATCACCGTGGTGGAGAAGGTGATGGCTACCCGGGAATTGCTCAAGCCGGCTATATTAAAGGACCGCCGGAATCTGACTCGGTTGTACGATCAGTGGAGCCGTCGGACTGAAGATTGCACAACTCGGGAAGCGGATGCTTCCCGCAGGGTAACCGATACCCGGGAACAGATCCTCGATCTCCAGAGAAAACTGCCTTTCCTGGAGTCAGAGCTCGAGGCTGCTCGTATTGAGAAAAAGACTGCTATCCAGGAGGCTGATAAATACAGTAGGGCTTCTGCTAATCTAGAGCTTGCCCTAAAGAAGATGGAGGATAACTGGCAGCCATATACACATTTGAATGACGCAGAGCAGTTATCCCAAGAAGCCGAGCGTCGAGCTAAGCAGAGGCTTGATCGGGGGACTGCTTCGGTGAAAAACTGTCTCTTGGAGTTGTGTAATGCCGAACTATAGTCGGCCTTTTCTTCTTGTTTTGTTTCCGTTTTCTTTCTTTCTGGAGGGGGCATGATCCCAAAATATGTAATACTTTTTTTCTTCCTTCAAATAAAGAGTACTTTAAATTCTACCCTTCATTTGTATTGCCTGCTGTGCCTGTGATATTGTGATGATGTTCTCCTCCGCATAGGGGATACATTTATGGACCTGTTACCCATGACGTACCTTGGTTTTAGGTAGAGATAACAAGTTTTGGTCAGGATACCTGAAGCAGCCATGGCAAAGTGGTCATGGATGCTCTTGGTATTGAGAAAAGGAGTGCCGTAGAGCAGCTGGGCTCCTGGGGCATGATGAGATGGTAGGTTTATGTTAAGAAACTTAGCTGAGGATATTTGTGGGCCTATTATCCTTGGCGTACCCTAGTTTAGGATACGGATAATAGAATGAAGGAGAACCGACATACCTGCTCAGAGGTAGCGAGGACATGGCAAGTAGGAAAGTTTTTTAAACGTAGAGTCTTCCCACTCAGAGGTAATGAGTACATGGCAGGAGTGAACTCGACGGATGGTATTGGTGGTCAACAGAGGACATTTGTGGTCAACAGAGGACATTTGTGGTCAACAGAGGACATTTGTGGACCCATTACGCTTGGCGTACTCCGGTTGTGGGTACAGGTAATAGGGGATCATCATACTTACTCAGAGGTTATGAGGACATGGCAAGTATGAAGGTTTCTTCGACGGAGCCTTCCCATTCAGAGGTAATGAGGACATGACAGGAGTGGGCTCAATGAAGGAGGGCACATAGAATGACTCAGAGGTAATGAGGACATGGAAGTTCTATGTAAGGGGTGATTTATTTTTGGCGGGAATGGGACTACTCAGAGGTAATGAGGACATGGCCGTCTTGGAAGTTTGTGGACCCGTTACCCTTCTTGTGCACTGGGAGTGCAGGTAGTGGATCATGAGGGAGGATCTCTTGTAGGAAGAAAGTTCAGCGGTACGGTTATACATGACTTTCTTTCAAAAGAGTGACCGGGATGTAAGTTCAGGGGTGCCGACGGGTACATAACTCGACAATCCATGAATGTTGGAATCAAAGTGTAAGTTCAGAGGTACCAGCGGGTACATAACTTGGTAACTTGGGATATGAGTTCAGCGGTACATGAGGGTACGTGACTCGAAGATCTGGAATATTGTGGGTGTGAGTTCAACGGTACCGGCGGGTACGCGACTCGGGAATTTGGAGAATGGCGAGTGTGAGTTCAGCGGTACCAGCGGGTACATGACTCAATAATCTGGAGAATGTTGTTTAGACATAATATTTCTTCAGGAACTTGCCGTTGACGGGCAACATAAGCAAGTCTCCGTTTTGCTTGGCGAGGCGGTAGGCACCGTTGGAGAACACGGCCTCGATGACAAATGGACCTTCCCATTTTTGGCTGGAACTTGCCGGTGGTCTTGTGAGTCATGAACATTGGCCTCCGGACTGCCAGAACAAGATCGCCCACTTGGAATGTTCTGATTTTGACCTTCTTGTTGAAGGCTCCTGAGATGCGTGCTTGGTATAGCTCGATCCTTTGCTGAGCTAGGAGGCACTTTTCATCTAAGGCCTCCAACTCTTGTAGTCGACGTCGGTAGTTGTCATCCGTCGTCAATTGATAGGTGACGGCAACGCGGAGCGAGGGTATTTGAGTCTCTAATGGGAGAACTGCCTCACTCCCGTACACTAGGGAGAATGGAGTATTCCCGGTGGCTGTTCGAATTATGGTGCGATAAGCCCATAAGCATTCGCCGAGCTTCTCATTCCAGTCGCGTTTGTTGGAGGAGACAAACTTCTTGAGGAGTTTGATGATTGTTTTGTTGAATGCCTCTTCCAACCCGTTCGCTGCCGGGTTATACGGTGTCGAAGCGACATTCTGAATACGGTGCTTATCGCAAAACCGATAGAATGCGTGGCTTGCAAACTGCGAACCATTATCATGGATGATCCTTTGGGGCAGTCCAAAGCGGTAGATGACGTGATGCTTAAGGAAGCTGATCACGTTT
This sequence comes from Iris pallida, assembly GCA_029216955.1. NCBI lineage: Eukaryota > Viridiplantae > Streptophyta > Magnoliopsida > Asparagales > Iridaceae > Iris > Iris pallida. Next base: position 1,180,472 of record JANAVB010041815.1, on the reverse strand, counting down.
GAAGTCTTAACTTCTGCGAGTGGGACAGCTTTCGCCCATTTGGAGAAGTAATCAGTGATCGCAAGTATGAAGCGATGTCCTCGGGAGGAAGGTGGGGTGATTGGACCAATGATATCCATTCCCCATGCTTCAAATGGCCAGGATGCCACTGTCAGATGTAGAAACTCGGATGGTTGGTGAATGAAGTCCGCGTGGACTTGGCAGGCTTTGCATTTTCTAGCATAATCTATCGCATCTGCCACCATTGTGGGCCAATAGTAGCCCATTTGGCGAAGGCGATCTTGCAGTTTCGGGCCGGACTGGTGGGCCCCGCAGATACCGTCATGAGCTTCTCGTACGGCCTCTTTGGCTTCTGTATTTGACAGACATCGAAGCAGTAATCCGTCGTAGGAGCGGCGATACAGCATTTTCGTCTCTGTATCGTAGAAGAATCTGAGAGAACATCGTCTGATAGAAGTGGCTTCCTTTGGGTTCTCGGGCAGGATGTCGTAGACGACAAAGTCGATGAATGGTTGTCTCCAATCTGGGGCATCCTCGATCATCTGTGCGAAATAACTTGCCACAAATTGCACATTGTTCTTGGGACAGACCAGTTCGTGGCCTATCACATCCACCGAATGATGAGCGTGGTTCGGCACTGCTAAGAAAGCGGCAAGGCCTGCTAGGGCACCGGCTTCGATATTCTGGAGTCTGGGGACATGTTCGATGAAGAACCCCTCAAACGACGAGATGATGTCAATCGCTATTTGGTGATAAGGGATCATGTCTTCGTGGCGGACCTCGTATGAGCCCCGGATCTGATTGACGATTAGTTGGGAGTAGCCGTATGCTTCAAGGTATTCTACCCCCAGCTCTCTTGCAAGTTGGAGGCCAATGACCAGAGCGTTGTACTCGGCCACATTGTTAGAGCAGGGTTCTGTGAGGGAATAAGCGCGGTTGATCACCAATCCGGAAGGGAAGACTAGCACTACCCCGACCCCGACGACTATATTGCCTTTAGGTCCGGTCCTCGAAGCACCGTCGAAGAACATTCGCCATATAGCCTCGTGAGAGGTTCATGCGAGTCAGCGACCTCATCTGGGATCTCTTCATATATTCTGGAGGATTTCAAGCCTGGGTGGGCTGCTAAGAAGTCTGCCATGGCTTGACCTTTGATTGTCTTTTGTGGGACGAAGATCATATGATAAGGGGACAGTAATATTGCCCAAGTAGCGAGGCGAGAACTGAGTGCCCCTAGTTTAGTCATGAGGACCCTGAGAGGGTTGACTCGTGAGATCACATGTATCGTTTGTCCGGTGACGTAGTGTCGCGTTTTCTGAATGGCGAACACCAAGGCGAGGCATTCCTTCTCCACAGCGGTGTATCGGTGCTCTGGCCCAATCATCATTCGGCTGAGGTAATATATGGCTTGCTCATGGCCTGCATTATTGTATTGTGCGAGCAGAGCTCCGAGGGAATATTCCATTGCTCGTACATAGAGCAGGAATGGTTTTCCAGGAACCGGGGCCACCAAAACTGGAGGATTTGACAAATATTCTTTGATGCTGTCGAAAGTACGCTGACATTCCTCGTCCCATACGAATGAGACTCCTTTCTTCATGAGATACGTGAATGGTCAGCATCGCCCGGAGAGGTTAGAAATGAACCTCCTGATGTAAGCTAGCCTCCCTAGGAGGCCTCTGAGTTCACGGAGATTTCTCGGGGGACCCATCTCCATGATTGCCTTCGTTTTCTCAGGGTCTACATGAATGCCCTGAGCGGTGATAATGAATCCCAAGAACTTCCCGCTGGATACGCCCAAGAAAGATTTCATAGGGTTTATTTTCAGATTGTGGGCTCGCATCAGGTCGAATACCGTCCTCAGGTCCTGCAGATGATCTCCCTTACGGCGACTCTTGACGGCGATGTCATCGACGTAGCATTCCACCGTCTTACGCAAGTGTTCTCTGAAAATGATACTTATGGCTCGTTGATATGTGGCGCCAGCATTCTTCAAACCGAAAGGCATAACTGTGTAGCAGTACGTGCCAATTGGTGTTCGAAATGACGTGTGCTTTTCGTCGTCAGGAGACATTTTGATTTGGTTGTACCCCGAGAAGCCATCCATGAATGACATACGTTCGAAGCCGCAGGTATTATCGATCATGATGTCTGTGATAGGAAGGGGAAATTCATCTTTGGGGCACGCCTCATTCAGATTGCGGAAGTCGATGCAGATTCGAATCTTTCCATTCTTCTTGAGGACGGGTACTATATTAGCGACCCAATCGGGATGTTGCTCCTCACGAATGAAGCCGCTGGCTATTAGTTTGTTGACCTCGGCTTCGATCGCATCCATGACGCCTGGGCGGAAGCGTCGTTGTTGCTGTTTGACTGGTTTCACGTCTGGTCGTATGTTGAGCTTGTGAAGGGCAATATCGGGATCTAACCCTGGCATGTCTTCATAACTCCATGCGAACACATCAATATATTCTCTGATAAGTTCCAGCAGCGATTCTCGCTCGTCGTCCATTAGGCTTTTACTGACGAAGATCGGTTTTGGAGAGGATTCGCTGCCGAGGTCGATCTGCGTAACCTCATCTTCGGTGGGAGGTTCTCTCTGCTCGAACCGCTTTTTCCATTGTGCATCCAGCTGTTGGGCCCACGGCTCTAGCTCGAGGATTTCCGGAATGTCTTCGTCTTCTTCATAAGCGTCGGCGAACGCCATATTGACTGACAGGATTTGTCTGAATATGTCTCCGATGCTGGTATCCGAGTCGGAGGTTGGTGACTCGGTTGAATGTGACTGCCAGTCACACTCTTCATCTGAACTCTCAGGGGTCGTTGTGGGAGTTACATACCCTAGTCCACATCGAGTTTTGCTATAGTAGTCCCGTGGCTTGCCAGCCGGTACCGGTGGCTTCAAAGGTAATCATCGTCCGGTGCCGTAGTTCAAACCTGGCATCGTCTCCAGATCATACCCCTGTTTCTGTATGAGATGTTTGGATTGGGGACTATAAAGATACAGAGGCAGTCTTCCGGCATCTGGCCCGAGGTCGGCTTCCTCTATGGTGAAGGGATGCGGGTCGTCCTTCCGGCCGAAGATGATTGGATGGTCCCCTCCCTCGATTATTCGGTAAGCGTCTTCTGCTGGAGTAAGCTGGATTGCGGTGTACACATTTGTCACCTGTGTGTGTAGGCGAGTGCCTATACCGTGTTCCATAGCATACATTGTACATAGCTTATTGAGCTCGGTATAGTTCAAAGATAACCCTTTATTGACGAAGTAAGGTATCTTTTCTAGAAGGATTACATCATCAGCGGAGGGGACATTATTGTGGGCAGCCACATATTTGGCTAGCTCCGGTTCCTCTTCTGCTACCCCCTGTGTAAATGAAGACTGAGAGGACGACCTGGGGAGCTTGATCATCAGCGGTTTAGTTGATGGGGCTGAGCGCGGAGTCGTTGGCAGACTAGCGACCCCCAGTTTGGTACTCGATACGGAGCGAGGAGTGGCCGGTTCGCTAGAAGTGTCAGACCTCGCATCGGGGTGACGACCCTTCTTGGGAAGGCGTATCGTCAGTGGCCTATCGGAGGGATTGAGCATCTCCGTTTGGGGCTGACCGACTCTCGGTAGTCTGATTGTCAATGGCCCTGTTGTGGGTCTCGGTACTTGACCGGACCTCGGCAGCCGGATTATCATCTGCTCTTCCTGCGCCGAGAGGCTGATCGCGTCCTTCCGCAGAGTGGCAGTAAGGGGCGCGGACTTGCCCGGTTTGCGAGCTTGGAGATGGATCGTCAGGGGTTCTTCTGATCCCATGGCCGCTTCGGTACTAGCTTGTTCGTTTCCTTCATCAAGGTGCCTCTTTGACTTTTCGTATAGGCAGGAGTCCGAGTAGTAAGATTCGACCCCTTTGAAGGGATCGATGTCAGCAAATTCCGTCTTCACGAAGCCGTGTTTGTCGACATATTTAAAGCACTGGTGTAGCGTGGAAGGCACGATCATATAATCGTGTATCCATGGGCGCTCCAAGAGGATGTTGTAAGAAGTGTCTGTATCTATGACGTAGCAGGTGACTTCGGATTGGCGGTCGCTAATCTGACACTTCAGACGAATCTTCCCAATAGGGTAGCTCCTGCCCGAATTGAAACCACTGATGGCGGTGCTTGTAGGTGTCAGGCGGTGCATTGGGATGCGGAGATGATGTAGCAGACCTTTCGGGATGATGCTTATGGAAGAGCCAGGATCAATGTGCATCCGATCCACCTTTACGTCGCCGATGTATCCCGTGTAGTATAATGGGCGATCGTGTAGATTAGTCTTGATGAGCATGTCCTGTGGAGTGAAGACGATGTTGGGCATTGCTCCCATACAGGCACTGTCTTGGAGATCCACAGGTGAGTCCTCTCCGGTGAGGTTGGATTGAGCCAGATAGGCATCGACATTTTGGAGTGCTTCGTTTAATGCAATACGAACGTCTTTGGAGAGCCTTAGGAGTTCGTACAGTGACAACTTGGCCGGTGTGTTAGCCAATTGTGCTAAGATGTCGAAGTTGTAGGGCCTCTCTAGCCCTTGAGCTGCTTGTTTTCGGAGAGATTTATCGAAGCGAGTCTCCCTCGGCCTAGGCTTGTCGGTCGTCGAAGGCTGAGCCGGTCCCGGAGCATCGGTTGTAGTAGGTTGATGATTCTCAGCTGGATTGTCAATCGTAGGTTGGGATTGCGCTCCGGACCGCGTGACGAAGGCTGTAGCTTCCTCGTTGTCTGCCAAAATTGTGTGGCAGGTCCTGACTTTTCCACTTTTCTTCTTATGAATGGGAGGCGGTGTGGACTGAGTCAGCTCCTGAACCAGGTCCGGATGGACCCACATGATTTTCCTTCGTGACGTGGTGAGAGGTACTAGACCAGCAGCTTGATCTCGGGGAGGTAGAAGATTGGTAATCTCCATTGTTGCCAGAGGGACAGGGACCACCCCGTCTTGAGTTTCCATCGGAGGGAAGCTGCCGAATTGTACGGACACCATATTGGCTGCCACGGTTACCTCTTCGAAATCGATGGCCAGAGCGTTCGAATCGATGAGGTTTTGGATGTACCGTTTCAGCTGGTAGCAATCGTGTGTAGCATGGTATACATAGCGGTGGTAATGGCAGAACTTTGGGTTCTCCAGATCAGCCGGCCGAGGCTCCCGTCTTGTTGGAGGAAGCTGAATTCTATCTCCTTGTATGAGCATGTCCAAGATAGGCTTGACGTGACCATCTTCGAAGGAGTAAGTGATTTGCGGCCATTGTTTGTCTGTCGGCTTTGGCTCAGGTTTTTGTGCTGTATCGGCCACCATAGCCTGCTTTGCCTTGCTGTCCCGATTGTTGGAGGAGTTACCCCCATTATCGTTGTTAGGACGCTTGCCCTTGTTTTTTCCTTCCGAGATGTGCAATCCCAGTTGGCGAGCCTTCTTCAGTCGTTCTTTCGCGCTTGTAGCGCTGATGATGAACGCCTTCCAATCTTTGAATTGACTTTCGCCCATCCAGAGACTGATTGTTGGAAGCAGTCTCTTTTGAGAGATTTCAATTAAAGAGGAATCTGGATTTCCGGAGGGCAGCTTCATGGCGGTCTGGCGGAACCGCTCAATATAATTTCTCGTCAGCTCCATCTCTCCTTGGACGACGTCCATGAGGGTAGACATTATGACGTCCTGCCCTACCTCATAGAATCTCTCCAAGAACAAGCGTTTGAAGCCAGCAAAGGAGTGGATGCAGTTGTCTGGCAGGTTGCGGTACCAGTCGAAGGCGACTCCTTCCAATGCCCCGATGAATAATCGCGTGAGGATAGCATCATCATGGGGCAGATGGTCGGTGGTGACCTCGAAGTAAGTGATGTACCGACTTGCTGAGGTCTTGCCATCATACGGGTTGATATTGAACGGCTTATATCTTGGTGGGAACGGAACATCCCTCCATTCAGCAGGATATGGTTGCCGTGTTCTGAGGTCTTGAGAGTTTTCTCGGGCGTGGAATATGGCTCGGAGCTCCTGAACCTCTCTTCTTACTTCTCGGGGCTCGTCTGTCGCGGTAGGGGCCGTTATTTCGTGAGGATTATTGCCCGGGTTCGGTGTTGCTGAATTTGAATCTACATTGATTGTAGGACCCGCGCTTGTTTGGCCAGGTGTCACTCCCTGCAGAGTAGGAAGAGCCGCTTTGATCTCGTCTACAGACTTGACCAAGACGTACAGTATGGCCTCCAAACTGTCGGTGCGTTGGCGATCACTGGAACCACCTTGATCGCTGTCCGTCATGAATACCGTCCTTACATGAGGAGTGACGGAAGAAACGGTGGAGGATGTGCCCACCGAGTCATACCCATGCATCGAGAAATCATCGGGGTAGGTGGGAATGTTCTCTTCGGGTTCGGACTCGGAGGGAACAGTACCCCCAGCCTCGGAGCTTGTTTCGTCTTGAGAGTCATGGATGTCCTCGGGGACATCAGCATCTGTTGTACCTGATGGAAGAGTTATTTCTCCGGGCTTGTCTCCTTGAAACATCGGATTGTTGTGGACGTTCGGAGGAGTGCTACCCCCAGTTCCCACGACCCCCAGCGATGTGGACGATGAATCTCCCATTGCAGCAGATTTTGTCTTTGAACGGGTGTGTTGGTATACTCCGGTGGAGGACAACCGTTTAGACGACAATTTCTTAGCTGTAGTGGTCGATATCTTCGGGCTGGAGATGCTTGTCCTCTTCCCTCTTCCCTCTGCGGGGACTTTCTGAGTGGAATTGCAGGTGACAACAGGAGGTGCCTCGTCCTCCGAGCTCGTATGCTGTAGTCTTTGGAAGACGGACGGCCGATCTTCTGTCACTGCCGCATTGTTGCAACAGCAGTTGACGATGATCTGGGTACAGTGACGTCCGTGTGAGGATTCTTTGCACACTGAGCCCCTTCTCTTTTCTTGCGTTTGTGGAGGATAACCTCACGCAGGTCAGAGGAACCACTCTGTCCGTTTACCATCGGGGGCTGGACTCGAGTAGTTCTGTACAACTTCCCATCAGAGGCCCACGTGATAATTAGCGGGACGCCCCGATGGTCAGAGGTTGGGGCAGCTGACTGGGCTTGGTGAGCCCGCGCTGCCCTAGGCTTCCTCCTTTTAGCACTTGCGGGTGCGTAATAGGAGGAGTCCAAGTTGAATACCACAGAGTCTGGCTTATCATCCAGAGAACCATCAGGGTCAGGACCGTATGAGAGACGGTCGAAGACTGATCGAGAGAAGCGTAGAACGGATGCTATGCGGCTAGAATTGGGTACCGTGCAGGCTGTCTGCATGCGGTTGTCTTCTGCTGTTGGATGAGTTGTTCTTATGCAGCTAGGAGTCACGACCGTGCAGGCTGGCCGCATGTTGTTGGCAACTGTGGCCGCATGGGTTTTCTGCAAGCGATTGACTTCCATAGCCGTATGAGTTTCATCCATGTGGTTGGCGACTGTAGCCGCATAAGCTATGCGGCTGACAGATGTGGCCGCATGAGTTTTCTTCATGCGGCTGGCGGGTGTAGCCGCACGAGCTTTCTCCCTGCGGGTAATACCCTTATGCGGTTCGGATCGCATAGAGTTCCTCTTTGCCCCTGCAAGTCCAGCATCATAGTGTTTTCTTCTGCCGGACTTGGGGACAGCAGAGTTGTCTACGGTCTGAAGTGGGGCCGCAGGAGAGTCTTTCTCGCCGTCTTGAGCAACAGAGGGTATCCCATCGAGGGCTTGGGGAGGAGCAAACGATTTTGGCCTCCACTCTTTGTGAGCCTTCGTCCCGCGGGTGCGCTTCTGGACCGGGCCTGCGCTTCCTTCGGAGAGCATCTCTTCAAACGCCTGTTGGTCGAAGTGGACGACCATCTTTTGTTGCGTGGAGCCAAGTTTGGCTGCATCTGATTGCATCACCAACTCCTCAGCCGTGGAGAAGTTTGTCCCCAGCAGAGTCGCCATCGTGTTTGCCATGAAATATAAAAGAACAGAACAATTATCGGAGGACCGGACTTTTACTTCACGTTACAAACTCGCTTGTACAAAGAAAGCCTAGGGACGAAAACCTAGGTACAACAGTCTAAGTACAATTATTTATTTTAGATTCTGGGGGTGACGATAGAGGCTCGGGAAGGCGACGACAGCCCTGCCTTACTCCTTGGACGATCAGTATGCAGCCTTGGCTCTTGCGAAGAGATGGTTGGCGTTGATGAAGAAATGCTCTTCTTACTCTCCCTCTATTATTCTTCTGGCTTCTCTCTCTCTGTGTGTGTATTTTCTGACTATCGGGGGAGTCTCTCTGTATGTGCATATCTCTTTTTGATAAAAAATGTATATCTTTACAAGGGAATGGCACCTTGCTATTTATAATAGTGGGATGTGATCATTAGGGTTGCCAATGATTAGATTTTGGAGATGGCGACGGCCTGTGGATTGGTCAATCCAGGTCGTTTATTTTTTATTGTGACGAATCCGAACCATTGAGTGTAGATTACACCAAATCCCATTAGCAATTAATGCTGATTGGAGTAAATCTTCTTCATAATGATCTTCTGATGTCTGCGAATAAATTAAATTTATTCTCCTGCCACGTGTCCCAGATTATTGGGATTTGACCCAATTTTTGATTGCAGTAAATCTGAGAATTTAATCGGCTTAGGACACGTGTCCTAGGAGCTAGTGGGAGGATCTGAACCACATGACGAGTGAGCCGCATATAATTTTGGACCGCATATGACTAGGGCCACGTGTCAAGGCTGTCTGGGTAGTGGCCCTCCCTTGAGCCTTTGAACCGCAGGGAGGTAATCCTTGTGAGCCGCATAGGGATACATCCACCTGAGCCGCATGAAAATGATCCTCTTGAACCGCATGAGAAGTCTTCGCTTGAACTGCATGAGGCTTTCTTGGCCTGAGCCGCATAAGACGGGTTCATTCTGAACCGCATGAGAAGTCTTTGCTTGAGCCGCATGAGACATTCTTGGCCTGAGCCGCATAAGACGGGTTCATTCTGAACCGCATGAGAAGTCTTTGCTTGAGCCGCATGAGGCTTTCTCGGCCTGAGCCACATAAGACGGATTCATTCTGAACCGCATGAGAAGTGAGCCGCATACGAACGCCCACGTGGCAGGGCCACGTGGCATTTTTTATGGCTCTCGGGGGGATTTGTGTCAGAGATCTCTTTTCTCTTCCCTAGAGATTCGTCATTATGACAGAGTCATAATTACTTCTTTTTGTGTCAGGGCTGTCACTTTTTCAGAGTTGTCAGCCGTCAAACAATTAATGCGAGATGGCAGAAGAGAGGGTTGTCCTGCCACGTGTCTTCTGAGCCGCATGGGATGTCTTGGACCGCATAGCCCCTTATGCCGCATGACTCACTGAGCCGCATGGGCTTTCTGAGCCGCATGGGATTCTTCGGCCGCATAGCCCCCTTATGCCGCATGACTCTTTGAGCCGCATGGGTTTTCTGAGCCGCATGGGGTTCTTTGGCCGCATGAGTCATTTTCTTTAATATTTTCCATGCTTCTACAATTTCGTGACCAATTTTGATTGTTGCATTACACTATGTAAGATCTACAACCTAACCGCACGGGTATCGTTGTAGAGTTGTGCATATCGTACCCCGTACCAAGATACTCATTCTGAATGACCATGATCCACGGCATGGGATTTCACTCAACATAGAGACTATTAAGTTAAATAAAATAATGATTGCATGGAGAGAATGTATACCGAGTTCTTACATGGCAGCCATCTTTGGGACTATTAAGTGCCCGACATGCCAGCTGGTTCTCACAGATACTGCAAATCTGCCACACGGACAGGGAGCGGTATCTGCTTATATTATTTATCGTATATTGATGATGGGCGTCCCGCTGGGACTCGTCTAATTCATGATTGGCGCAATTGATTGATTGCGTAGACTAGCCTTACTTGCACATAGTAAGAATTAAGGAATCCCTATTGTATATTTTCATGGTAACTTGGAACTCACAGTAGCAAGCCGTAGTAGTTGAATGGCCGTTTAAATTGATTTGTTTGTGTATTGTACCTACTCTGTTGACTAACTGAGAAGATCGAAATGTTAGGACATGACGGGCCAACTTCTGTCCTTGTTTGGTTGGGGAGTTGGTTCGAAGTGTCGTGATATTATGTGAATCCCAGTAGCTAGTAGAGGTCTATTTATCATATCTATCTTATTACTGGTTCTAATTCCTCATATCGTGCTTCCTTGCGGTACTTGCTATTAGAGGTCTAACCTCTCTGGTTTTGTATGGCCAGATTTAGAGCCGGTTTCCGAGGACTCAGCTTACTTCCACCTCCAAGATGGTCAATACTAGAGGAATGACCGTAGGAGGACTCGAGTGGGTTCCTTATTTCCTCACTCGTTTTGTTATTTACTTTATACTTTGCCGTTTGGCACCGACATGTTAGTCGGATTATCTTGTACTTACCTTTACATAATTGTAACTAAGTCAAGCTGCAGCTGATAAACAATTGTGTATACTTTGATACATCATCTGGCTATGTTTTGTAAAGTCAGATATCAAGAACATTTTGACTGAGCGTTTGGGACGCCTTACTGCTTTATCTTACATGTTCTCTATTATTGTTTCTTGTTTGAATGATTGAGACAATAGATGTGAAGTGACCATAGCCAGACTTTCATGTAGTATGCACCCCCTCGTATTTTAGACAGTATTTGTCACGTCCTGCTCCCGTAGGAGCGATCGTCCTCGCTAAGGCGTGATGCCGCACGAGCCTAGATTGCGCTCGTGCAAGGCGGGTTCCATAACGGCCGATTTCAGCGGCTGCGACGGGGTCGTCGCACAGAAGTCCTGAGCAGAGACATTGAATCATAGCAGCAGAAATTTAAAGCAAACACAAGTTATCCAAAGAAGCTCTTTATTGATATTGAAACAACGGTTACATTGAGGGCGCAAGGCCAAGATTACAATTCTCTCAAGCTCACTCAAGCTCACATTATAAGTCACTCAGCTCTCTCTCATCTCTCAATTACAAATGCTCGATCCAGCGGAAGCTTCGGAAGGCGATGTCCATACATTATGTCCCGTATAAGTCTTGTCTCCATGCGGCCGCACGCTTCGAATCGCCAAGGAACTCCGTGCCTCGATGCATCCAAGCGAGAGCTTCTACCTGTGCCTGCACATGTAAACTAAGTGGGTGTCAGTACTCAACTGTACTGGTGGAATGAGCTCCTCGCCCACCCATACAAACCCAACACGTTATTTTACTTTGTGCAACATAGTCCCTTCTTATCAATTGTCTTTCTAGTCTTGCCTTAGGATCAGTTTTATGACCGACGCCTTGCCTATTTTGTATTTCAAGACCATCCCGTGCTTGCAACATCGATTGTCGACTCAACAACGTTAACCTATCAAGTCGTGCTTGCCTTTCGGCCAAAATCAGAGACTCAACTACGCGATAAGGCTCCATTCCTTGTGACCGTGCTACAAATCCATCATACCGTGCCAACAACTCAATGTGACTCAATTGTATCACCGCCTTGCGGCCCTTTGCTACTAAACCATCATCCGACCCAATCCAAGACTTGTGGGCTAAGTGCCACTCAACCAACTTTGCCTTGTGGCGTTTCCTGACTTAGACTCAAGACAACTCAAACCAACTTATGCAACTTATATGCCGACAACTTAAGACCCGACGTCACATCTCGTGCCGAAGCACGTCGCCTATGTTGATGCCAAATCTTAGGACCAAACCTTGTGTTCTAACTGTACTCACATCTAACTGACTCAATCCAAAGGCACACACGCGGATTGCCGCCCGTGCCGACCCATCTATATGAATTGGTCACTAACATCACAAGCTATTCTGGACTATAGCCTTGCCATTCGGCGACCCTTTCAGCGCAAGTAGCTAGCCCCGCTGAAAGTTCTCGAATGACCCGAACGGTTCGTCCAGCTACGGCTATACCGTGTTTCCCTCCGGAACGCCGCGGTCCCATGGCGTCCAGGGTTGTCGCACGTGGAAACTCCTCCTTGTCGACAAGTTATCTAATGACCATGCAAGACTCGACACAAACTGACGTCTCACACAGTCATTCATCTTCCAATGTTACCATCTCTTTCAAAACCAATATCAAACCATCTATCATTTGAGACCCCTCGACGACCCACGGTCGCGAGCATTCTCTCTATCATTTGAGACCCCTCGACGACCCATGGTCGCGAGCATTCTTTCTATGTTACCATATCATTTCATTCAACTCAATGCCTATTCAATAGTCCTTTCTCCAAAACTCATTCAATTAACCGAGGTTCATGCCTTAACGCTAGGTCCGTGCATCGTGCCTTAAACCGACTTCCGTTCTACGCAACGCTATCGCCCAAGTCATACTTTATATGACGGGCCTTGGGATCGTGGGACTATTTAACCTGACAACCGCAGAATGAGCGGGACAGCACTTGGAATGACTTAGGTCGACCGGCATAACTTTGCCTAACTTACTCAAGCCTATAACTTAACGAGCAAAGGCCGCGTCAAGCCTTGCCTCGATAGAACGTGCCGAGCACGCGTTCAACTTTGAACGACCAAGTCATTTGGGTGCCTAGACTTATGGCACAAGCTGTGCAGCGCAACTTAACTCATGGGGCAAGCCAAGGCTATGCCAAGCCTTGGATGAGAGGACCGTGCATGCTTTATGAAGCATTCATGCGGGCGACGCCTATGACTTAGGCTATGTTTCATGACTTCGACTACTCAACCAACTTTCCTTCTCCCAAGCCACGGAACGAAGGACCGAGTGTCATTTTCAAAGCACGCCGTGTACCAACTCTAAGACGGCCGTTGGACCTTTCCATATTCTAACTCAATTCGACCCGTCGGGATTATTCCCATTAGCTCTGTGGATTCGTCTCTTTTATTATCAAGCCTACTTGTGCAAGTTGAAAACATGTGATTTATTATGTGAAGGCTAAGATGAGGCAAGTTCACCGAAACTACCCCACCTAAGCGAGCGTTCGCCTTGAACGAGCGATGTCTCCGAATAGCCGTTGCAAGGCTAAGTTCGAACGCCGTTGGCGTTTTAATTCTGCCGATTGACTGAGCGGGACGGGGCACTACATCATACACCACTCAGAAAAAGTTTTGTCCTCGAAACTAACTGAGTTCACTTATCGACTTATCACTTTACTCAACATCAAGAACTCTCGCACACACTACGCCTATGCATTCCTCAAATTCGAGCTACGCTCGTGCTACCATCAATCCGTTCTTCATAACTCACGATTTCAAAATCCTCGATACTTTTCCGTTCCCCAAATCTCACTTGTATTCAACGTATCACTTAGTATGGATCGTGCACATATCTTAGGCGTCCCCAAAATACATGCATTTCACCCAAGCCTTGTGATAGTGAATCCCGCCATCACCACTCGAGTCGGATCGTGCACGCATTCAAGCGTCCTTGATATACATGCATGTCAACCAATACTCGCGAGTGGTGCCTCCATAAATCCTACCACTTCGTACTCGGACGTCTGCCTAACCGCTAGGCTATGTCTTTCCGTCAGTATTGGAATCATAGTTCCCAAACAATAATATCAACACTGACCCCATCCTAAGGTCAAACCAAGTTGATAGTACGGGATTTTCTACCCAAGCTCGCATCACTCCGATTTCTAAACATCGAGCATCGATCTCCTACTCACATTCCAAATTTAGTCGTACGGGGTCCGAGTCATTCAGCAAAGCCATCCTAAGACAACTTACGTTTCAACCAATCCTCGACAAGAACATATCGCTCGTTCATCAAGCCGTTTCGTATAGTCTATCTCTTCGCACACGTTCGACATAATCCGTCTATCAATCTCTCCAAGTCAAGCATGCTACGACACAATTTGTTACTAAACAATAATTCATATTCCATACTTCCAAAGTCATCTATTCCAATTCGTGTAATCGATCACTAGGTCGTCTGACTTAACAATATGTTGTGCCCCGATCTCACGCGAGTCAGATTATCTACGGGGGGCATGAATCAACATGCACGCTTCTGCGGGATAATTATCCTCATCGGGACGTAACTCTTGTTTTGCATCTAGACTAATTCATTCTCGATGCGCGGATTGGACCTACTCAATCCTTAAGTTTATTTCATTCATCAATCGCAAGTCCTAACATCCCCGAATTTTTCCTTCACATCAAACTGACAAGTCAGACAATCAACGTTGCCGCGTCCTGATTTTTCGAGTTCGATTATTCCCGCGACATGAATCACCATGTCAACGCTCACGCGGAATGATCGCCAAAAATCCGACGCAACGCATGTGCGAGGCTAGAGTTGCACTCGCGCAAGACAAGAATGTCGATGCTGTGGTTATCCGCGTAACCCTCAAAACACTTCTATTTTTATCCAACATTCATCTCAATCAAAATCCTAAGTAATGCATCCAACCGAACAACAACACTTGCACGATCGTCATTCGCCGAGTCAGAGTACCCCCGAGTTATCGCATATCGATCTTTGATACGCCTCAATACCATCGACGATATGCGTAACCTGACGATCTTCTTTTGCAATCAAATTTCGAGTCGTGCGAATGATGCTATCGTTCGACTGGATAATCTCCTCAACATTCAAATTCAAGTTCGATCATTATCTCTCGAATCATTCACAACATCGATTTTCCTCAAACCAATTTCACGTATCGTTCATCTGTTTATCTTAAGTCATCGACCAACGTATTTTCTCAATTCGCATCATTCCTTTATCAATCGATCAACATCCCTGAGGCTATCGCATACACCACTCAGGGATGAAGTCATTCAACAAATCCTCAACTTATCATTCGAATCAAAATCGACTTCTTCAAATTTTTTCGTTCGAGCCATTCCTCAATTTCCAAGCACGCTTATCTATATCGCACCGATGTTATCATCGCTCGATAGCACCCCTATCGATAGTCATCTCACTTTACTCAATCGAGTTCAACTCATTCTCGTCCGACATAATTCAATTCCCGCACTCGACTTTTCTAAGGTCGACGCAACTTTGGTGTATATGCCCAGCCCGACTTAGCCAACCGTGCTTACGCGGAGCATCTTTTTATTTTGTTGTCAAAAACTGTTCTCCTACGTTTTGCAAAATAGTTAGACTTATTATATGGACATCCCGTGGGACAATTGAGAGAGCGCACCAACGATAACACTTGCAGAAGCAATAGAGTTTGCGGAAACAATGAGTTAAAGAATTCAATCGATAGTCCAAGGACGTAAAGCCGTGCTCTGATACCATTATGTCACGCCCCGCTCCCGTAGGAGCGATCGTCCTCGCTAAGGCGTGATGCCGCACGAGCCTAGATTGCGCTCGTGCAAGGCGGGTTCCATAACGGCCGATTTCAGCGGCTGCGACGGGGTCGTCGCACAGAAGTCCCGAGCAGAGACATTGAATCATAGCAGCGGAAATTTAAAGCAAACACAAGTTATCCAAAGAAGCTCTTTATTGATATTGAAATAACGGTTACATTGAGGGCGCAAGGCCAAGATTACAATTCTCTCAAGCTCACTCAAGATCACATTACAAGTCACTCAGCTCTCTCTCATCTCTCAATTACAAATGCTCGATCCAGCGGAAGCTTCGAAAGGCGATGTCCATACATTATGTCCCATTTAAGTCTTGTTTCCATGCGGTCGCACGCTTTGAATCGCCAAGGAACTCCGTGCCTCGACGCATCCAAGCTAGCTCCGCGCCATGAGCTTCTACCTGTGCCTGCACATGTAAACTAAGTGGGTGTCAGTACTCAACTGTACTGGTGGAATGAGCTCCTCGCCCACCCATACAAACCTAACACGTTATTTTACTTTGTGCAACATAGTCCCTTCTTATCAATTGTCTTTCTAGTCTTGTCTTAGGATCAGTTTTATGACCGACGCCTTGCCTATTTTGTATTTCAAGACCATCCCGTGCTTGCAACATCGATTGTCGACTCAACAACGTTAACCTATCAAGTCGTGCTTGCCTTTCGGCCAAAATCAGAGACGCAACTACGCGATAAGGCTCCATTCCTTGTGACCGTGCTACGAATCCATCATACCGTGCCAACAACTCAATGTGACTCAATTGTATCGCCGCCTTGCGGCCCTTTGCTACTAAACCATCATCCGACCCAATCCAAGACTTGTGGGCTAAGTGCCACTCAACCAACTTTGCCTTGTGGCATTTTCTGACTTAGACTCAAGACAACTCAAACCAACTTATACAACTTATATGCCGACAACTTAAGACCCGACGCCACATCTCGTGCCGAAGCACGTCGCCTATGTTGATGCCAAATCTTAGGACCAAACCTTGTGTTCTAACTGTACTCACATCCAACTGACTCAATCCAAAGGCACACACGCGGATTGTCGCCCGTGCCGACCCATCTATATGAATTGGTCACTAACATCACAAGCTATTCTGGACTATAGCCTTGCCATTCGGCGACCCTTTCAGCGCAAGTAGCTAGCCCCGCTGAAAGTTCCCGAATGACCCGAGCGGTTCGTCCAGCTACGGCTATACCGTGTTTTCCTCCGGAACGCCGCGGTCTCATGGCGCCCAGGGTTGTCGCGCGTGGAAACTCCTCCTTGTCGACAAGTTGTCCAATGACCATGTAAGACTCGACACAAACTGACGTCTCACACAGTCATTCCTCTTCCAATGTTACCATCTCTTTCAAAACCAATATCAAACCATCTATCATTTGAGACCCCTCGACGACCCACGGTCGCGAGCATTCTTTCTATCATTTGAGACCCCTCGACGACCCATGGTCGCGAGCATTCTTTCTATGTTACCATATCATTTCATTCAACTCAATGCCTATTCAATAGTCCTTTCTCCAAAACTCATTCAATCAACCGAGGTTCATGCCTTAACGCTAGGTCCGTGCATCGTGCCTTAAACCGACTTTCGTTCTACGCAACGCTATCGCCCAAGTCATACTTTATATGACGGGCCTTGGGATCGTGGGACTATTTAACCTGACAACCGCAGAATGAGCGGGACAGCACTTGGAATGACTTAGGTCGACCGGCATAACTTTGCCTAACTTACTCAAGCCTATAACTTAACGAGCAAAGGCCGCGTCAAGCCTTGCCTCGATAGAACGTGCCGAGCACGCGTTCAACTTTGAACGACCAAGTCATTTGGGTGCCTAGACTTATGGCATAAGCTGTGCAGCGCAACTTAACTCATGGGGCAAGCCAAGGCTATGCCAAGCCTTGGATGACAGGACCGTGCATGCTTTATGAAGCATTCATACGGGCGACGCCTATGACTTAGGCTATGTTTCATGACTTCGCCTACTCAACCAACTTTCCTTCTACCAAGCCACAGGACGAAGGACCGAGTGTCATTTTCAAAGCACGCCGTGCACCAACTCTAAGACGGCCGTTGGACCTTTCCATATTCTAACTCAATTCGACCCGTTGGGATTATTCCCATTAGCTATGTGGATTCGTCTCTTTTATTATCAAGCCTACTTGTGCAAGTTGAAAACATGCGATTTATTATGTGAAGGCTAAGATGAGGCAAGTTCACCGAAACTACCCCACCTGAGCGAGCGTTCACCTTGAATGAGCGATGTCTCCGAGTAGCCGTTGCAAGGCTAAGTTCGAACGCCGTTGGCGTTTTGATTCTGCCGATTGACTGAGCGGGACGGGGCACTACAGTATTGATCGTATTATACGGTATTCCTCTACCCGTAATACGTAGCTGGCTGAATCATTCCCCCGCTCTCCAGTATTCTGGTTCTGGGGCGTGACAAATAGACAAGCCACTTTCTTTCTTGCTTCTCCCTGTTTGGTTGATGACTAATGTAAAGTTTAGAAGAAACTGACCTCCCATTACTTTTGTCTCTTGGAAACTCATCATTTTCTTTCAAAATCTTAATAGGGCCTCGTTGAACTAAGAGTATCCTCTTGGCATCATTAGTTTTTTCCCACAAATCCGGATCGTAATTCACATCAACATCTTTTTCAAGATCAAGCACACTTTCATTCATAGGCTCCACGTGTCCTTCACCAGTAGCTTCTCCATTAACATCTTCTTCATTATTATGATCTTCTTCATTAGGCTCCCCATCACCTTCATTGATAGGCTCTTCAAGGACATCATCCGTACTTTCATTATTAGCTTCTTCAACTAGACCCAAAGGTTGGGAATTTTGAGCTTTTGCATTAAACAACTTGGAAATTGATCCCGCTAGTGATTTTGTAATTGCATCTTTACGTTGTTTGACTCTTCTATTGTAAGCTCCGGATTCGATCTTTATCATCTTCATTTTTTGTCATGGTACCGGTACCTATACAATAATACAAATCAAGTATAGCATAAATTTATAGGTATCATTAAATTTATAGGTTCATAATTTCATTAAATATTGGTTTCATTAAATTAACCAGGTTGGGACCCTAAAAAAAAATTAACCAGGTTGGGAATCATTTGATTTTTTTTCATGTTTAGAATCAAAAGTACTACCAATATGGCAACATATATAATTATTAATCAAATCCAATATATCATCCATGTTCAATATCTTTTGAATTTTTTCTTCCCATGAGTCCATGACCATGAAACCAAAAATATGGATCTGACCTTTCACAAAGAAAGTAGATGGAGAACTAAAATAAGCAAGGGACTAAGGGAGAAATTAAGGAAATTAGAGGGAGATAAGAGAAGAATACCTAGAAAAGGGATATGAGAGAATTGGATTTGGGATGACAATAGCAATGAGCAAGCAGACGACCACACGATTTTTTTTTTTTCTTCAGACTTCAGCACCCACTCGGCTCAATGCATAGGCGGCAGCAGCATGCAAAATTTTTTTTTTTTTTGTTTGGCCGGGTGGGTCATGTGTAAATGTTGTCCTATGATTAGGGGGTTGTCCATTGGCTTGTTGGACTTGCCTTAGGGCCGGCCCTGAATTCAAGTACATTAATTTAAATATTTTCAAGCTCTAATAAAGGTACTTATTAACGTGCACCTAGAACACGAGTAATGTGAATTTTTTATACCTTTGGTGTGCATGCAGGGACACGCGTCATTTTTTTTTTCTTGAAGATGGGAATTTTCCTTGAGTCTTTCTACTTTTTTCTTTCTAATTGTTTCCATAAGCAACTTGTTTGTCAGCAGCGCGCGACTTCGTCGAGATGGACAGCAAGAGGAATAAGCAGGATGACCCACCGCCACCACTTCCAGCACCAGCCGCAGCCACTTCCGACCACGACTTCCGTCGTAACTGGTCGGAACTCCCGGAGCTGGCCCTCCACTCCATCTCCCGCCGCCTCCTCTCCGTCCCCGACTTCCTCTCCTTCTCCTCCGTCTGCACCTCCTGGAACTCCACTTCCGATCCCTCCACTTCCTTCCCCCCTCTCCTCCTCCTCCCCGTCCTCCCCACCCCTCCCCCTCTCCCTGCTAACCCTAACCCCAACCCCTTCGACCTCCGCCGCCGGTGCCGCTCCCACCACCACCCCTCCCGCTTCCTCCTCCAGACCCCAGAAGAAGAGGAGCCCAAGCGGAGATCGTTCCGATCGAAGATCCCCTCCGAAACCCTAGCCCTCCCGTGCCTCGGCTGCACCGACGGCTGCCTCGTCTTCCTCTCCGCGCACAACAACCTCCTCATCCTCGCCGACGCCTTCTCCGGATCCCTCCGCCGCGCCGTCTTCCCCCCGGGCTCCCCCCGCCCCCGCATCGCCCTCTCCCTCGGCGCCGACCTCCTCCTCCTCGCCTCCGACTCCGTCGTCCTCTCCTACCGCCCCCAAACCGACACCTGGTCCCAGCTCGACCACGGCGCCGCCTCCCTCGCCGCCTTCGGAGAAAACCAGGTCTACTCTATCGACCCCGGCTTCAATAGAATAGTAGTCATCGAATTCACTCCCGTCCGCTCGACGCCGACGGGAGTGTCGCTGCCCCAGCTTCCCTTAAATTCCACCCTCTGCCGCGACCTCGGCCACCGCCTCGTCGCGTGCGGCGGGGACCTCCTCCTGCTCCGCGTCCGCCGCCTGTCCCCGGCCCGCCGGAGGCTCGACGTCTTCAGGCTGGACCCCGGGGCGTCGGCGTGGGCGGAGGTGGAGGAGGGCCTGGGGGACTGGTGCCTCTTCCTCGACGCCGTCGGCAGCTCCGCCACGGCGTGCCCCCGTCCAGCGAGATGGGGCGGGAGGAGCAACTGCGTGTACGTCACGGGACCCGGATGCGACTCCTGGGTGGCCGTCCCGCTGGACGGGGACCGGCAGTTCGTGATCAGCGACAGCCGCGGGTTTGGTACGGCCAACCATGGTTTTGCCCATGAGTTCGTTATCGGCGACGACAACATCGATGGCGGTGGCCATGAGTTCAATTTGGGAAACCAAAATCTTGTCCATGGGTTCTTTATGGCAAACCACGACCGTATGCGCGGTACGAAGGCGCCCCGGTGGCCTTCCCCTGTCTGGGTCTACCCTAGCACGCTTCGCGGCCGCAAGTAAATGCTAAGTTATTGTTATTATTGCCTTCCAAATGACATTTTATTGTGCTTTTTAGATGTTGTATGATGTTCTTAGTTTGCATCCCGACTTGCCATTATAAATACATAAACTTCTTGGCATGTATAATAATTATCCATGTAGCTATTTGTGTGCTATTGTTTGTTCAAGTAGTCAGGAAAATTATTTCATTACCGATCTCTGGTTACTGTTTTGGTCGGCATAATAGCTCCACTGATATAGTTTTGGAAAATTCCCTTATGGATGCCAATTTGTAGTTTATGTGGATTTCGAATTGTGATAATTGTTTTTCTTGCATTATCATTTTGAACATTCTTAGTTTTAGGTGTCAAGTTTACGTCAACTTATTACTTCAATGTGTAGAACTTATTCTTAGCATAGGCCAACTTTTGTGAGTGCTAATAAGAAAAGGGGATGATGGGAGGAGTTGTATACCAAGGGACGCAGAAAGTCTCCAATTAGGGTGTTCAGAAACCTCTTTACTCTTCGGAAAATGATCCCAGAAGCAATGCTTCATCCACTGCTCACAGGTCTTGCAGCCCCTCTTCATGTTGTCACCTATAAATGTTAAGTGCAAACAAGAAATAATCTAAAGATAGAATTGCAACAGAGTTTCACTGTACAAACTTTACTAACTGGCTTCCCCACCCTTCATGTTCACATCACATTACAAGAAGTCATGTACACATTTATCAAATGTCATATAACTGAGAAAATAAAGAAATTAAACTATTGCTGGTGATAATGATTTGAAGTATGTAAAAAAAAAAAATTTTGTGCAAGCTGCAAGAAAATAAGAAGAAGAAATGTAACCAGCAACTAGCTTCTCAGCCTTCTCTTTGGTTGAGATGAGATTGTGGGAGGGTGGAGGGAGGAGAAAGTGAACAAAGAAAGAAAGGTTGAAAAAGTGAACAAAGAAAGAAAGGTTGAAATTATTCTGTTGACTTGGTATGTCGAGACATGACAAGATCAACTTAAAACCCATCATAATCATCATCCAAGCCTTCTCCCATCACAATGAGTTCAGCTATGGAGCATAAAAAAGATCAATACAAGATTTGACAAAGTTTTATGACCAGCTGTCAACATGAGGTCAACTCTCCATGTTGGTGCCAAACTCCTAACCAACCTAGCTATATGAGCATGAGAGGGCCATGCCATAAAACCAAGATGGCCAATCTTATGGATGCTTTGAATTGAAAATTTTAATATGAAACCAATCAAGATGCTTGCTTAGGCAGTTTCAAAGATTTAATTGTTTTAGTTATGGAAACAAAATCAATGAAACTCAATATTGTAGGCTCATTGATGAATAGGTAGGCACCTTCAAAGTTAGGGTTTTAATTTTCTATTAGTAATCGTGGGATTATTGTTGTTTATAATATGCCATTGCCAAAATAAGGATCTCCCATCGGAGTCGAGGAAGAGGGACGATCTAGTTAGTGTCAGATTGGTTTTAGAATTTGGCAGGAGGGTGTTGTGTGCTAGATTTCGTTTGTTGTGATTTGATACAAGAATGGATGTTGTTTCATGCATTAGACTGATATATTAGTACATAACCTTAGAAGATAACTAGTGGTTAAATGCAGCTGTAATACTTTCAATTCCTTGTGCAATCTCTTGTTGCCTCCTGTTTAGCTTTGGGATCGTAAGCATGTGCCTTTTTCTTGAAATGTCCAAATAATTAACAATTTAAGAGGTGGAGAGATAGGTTAGTTAAGAATAGAAAAATGTTATGTAACATTTTCAGTGTGATTATTATTATATGAACTATGAAGTCAAACAAAGAGGCAAGAATTTACCTAGAGAAGGAACAATAATCAGTTCTTTCCCCTTTTCTTAGACAAAGAGAAACAATGGGATTTTTTTTAGCTATATCTGCCATTGTATCAGTGGTGAATGGTGAACAAACTTAATTGTGTTAAAATGTACTTCATTGCTGAATGCTTCATGATTCTCCTCGTCTCTTCGTTCAACAACATAATACGAGTTCTGTATCTTCTGGAACTTTAATGGTGGTTATGTAATCACCATGGATTTACAATGTTTGAAAGCATTCATTCTGATCGTATTATCAAACATTGGCTTGGTGCTATTTTCTTTTTTGGGTTTTTTCATATAAGTCCTTTAAATCTACTCTATTTTTAAATAAGTCCTCCAAATCTTGTTAATTGCTTAAATGCCCCTTAAATCGTAATAAATTGGAGTTATGAGTCTCTCCCATACCGCTAAGGTGCTAACCTCATTTTAACTTTGAGTACGACTTGGATCGTTGAATGTAAGTTTGAAGGTTCACTATGAAGCACATAGATGTTCGTTCTTATTCTATCTTCCAGATTTGGACATTAAAGTACACATTATCACCATTGCAAACTACACTACAATGTCATCCTGAAGTCTATTAATTGATGTTGGTGCACTTTCCTATAATGGTCAATTGGGTTATTTTAATTGGCTTTCAAAATTACTTTTTGGGGTTTATGTGCATATGTGAATAACTTAAGAACTCCCATCTTCTCTGCAGAAGACTTCCTACTTCTCCATTGCATTCCAGTGCGCAAAGGGTTATGCGAGCAGAGTAGTATTATGTTAGGAAGCGCTCATTTCTTTTATTTCATAAGTATATATGTTTAGTATTACAATATTTAGTTGTTTAATGGCGTAGCGGATAGGAGAAAAGGTTTACTACTATTGCCATGTAATATTTTGAAGAAGTCTGGAACTACTTTTATTAGTTGGGCAACATGGAGCACTCATTTTAAGGAGTTACCATCAATGTGGGAGGTTCAAGGAGAGGAGGGGAGAGCCAAATGAGAAAGATAAGGAGGGCTCGGGTGGTGTCGACGATGTTGGTGAAGGAGGGTGCCACCAACATAGTAAGTAAATAAAAGGAGGAAGATGAGGATGAAATGGTCAAAAGTTAATAATTCTGTTAAAATTGACACTATTCCATTTTTAATGACTTGAGATAACGGAGTCACTCATAACTTCAATTTGTAACGATTTGGGAGACTTTTAAGCAATTAAGAAGATTTGAAGGACTTATTTGAAAATAGAGTAGATTTAAGGGACTTGTGCCCCCCCCCCCCTCCCTTTTATAAATGGAACGAAGACTTTATTTAATACGGTCTATTGTATAAAGTTTTGGCCATCAAACTGAGCCAAGAGACTGACATATAATGTGGAGCTTGGAATCACGGACTTGGTGTTTTGCCTCCACCTTGATTCGCTTGGTATTTGCCTTCACCTTGATCCGTGCAGCGCACAAATTTTCTTCATGAAGACTCGTGCAAGTCTTCCTCAAACACTTAGTTAAACTGTTAATACTAGAATGAGAAAAATGTGGAGCAAGATAGAGAGATGGAGTAGTTGAAAACTTCCACTATACTAGAGCCTAGAGAATAATACAACTTTTGGGTTGTGAGGAAGAAAGAAGGCCCCCTATTGAGCCTCAAGGGCTTTACATAAATGGCCTAAATGATGCCATGTGTCATAAATCTAACGGTTAGAACTATCTAAAAACTAGATATTTACAATGCACTTATGAAAAGTATTTACAACCAACAAAATATCTAGTCCTCTAGAAATGGTAGGAATCCTCAAGAAGTTTCTAGATGCAAAGAAGCTTCCAAGGAATATCCAAGCAATCTTTTCGAAGAGTCCATGCAACTTTAGAGTATTTCAGATGTTTTCTCGAATAACCTCCGACTTGATTGGCTTCACAAAGTTGTCTAGGTGGAGCAAAAAATCATGTGCATGATATTCTTACCCATATGTTTCATCGACGTCTCGTCAACGGGTGCACCAAATCTCCAAACAGCTTTCACTCCCTTGTCACTTGACCTAGTTATGGTCGTCGCATGCTGAATCTTCTTTTTCTTTCCTTTACGGCCATCCTAGGTTGGTCCATCTCTATCCCATCATAGAACTCCTTTAGCCTCGTGTTGTTTTGCTCCATGGAGCCAAAACGCACCTTCATGTCTTTTGAACCCGTCTCCAAGATCTCAAGGTGTTCCACAAGATTGGCAAGATAAGCTCCGTCGTAGGCTCATTGCTCTTGCCCCTCCTATTCTTGGTGTCCTACTCCTTGGCCGATGCGGACCTCTCATGGACGTTCTCGGATGTTGACATGGCACCAACGAACCTAGCTATGATACCATTTGTCACAGACTTAGTTTTTTGCCTACACCTTGATCCATCTGGCACACGAACTTCCTCTTTGAAGACCCATGCAAGACTTTTCCAAACGCTTAGTTAGATCACTAAGACGAGAACGAAAAAATATAGAGCAAAAGAGAGTTTGGATAGGTAAAACTTCTACTATGCTAGAGAAGAATTATAACTTTTGGGTTGTGGGAAATAAACGAGGCTTTTCGCCCTTTATATAGCCTCAAGGGATTTACATGGATGTCCAAGATGATGCCACGTGTCATAAATCTAATGGCTAGAACTATCTAAGAAACTAGTATTTACAATGCACTTATGAAAATTATTTACAACCAATAAAATATATAGCCCTCTAGAAATGGAAGGAATTCTCAAGAAGTTTCTAGATGCGAAGAATATTCCAAAAAGGAATATCCACGCAATCTTCCCAAGGGTGCATGCAACTTGGGTATTCCGGAGGCTTCCTCAAATAACCTCATGGTTTGATAGGCTGCGCAAAGCTCTCTCGATGGAGCAAAAAATATTCTGCTTGACATTGAGCATTGGACTGAGCCAAGAACATGTCAGATATAATGTGGGGATAGATATAAATAGTTAAATATTAAATAGTTTGAATCATGAGCACCTGTTTGTGCAGTACTCTGGATCCTATTTGTAACCGGGATTTCTGTGGAAACTACAATTTGGCTATTTTTTTTAAATGGAAAGCGTCACTTTTTTCATTTTCTGTACTTGTCTCATTTCGGCTACCAAACCTTAAGTAGTTGCCATGATATGGTTTTTTTTCCAGTCATCATGTTGTACTACTGTGTATGAGATGGTTAAAGTCAAATTCGTAATTTTTCTTAAACACTAATACACCACAAGTAGATATCACTTTCTTGCAATTAATTGGTAGTGGTACTAATTAATATTTATGCATTATTTTCTGTTAGAATGAGGTAGATGGCAGTTCCAAACAAAGAAATGAAGGAGGTGGATAATTAAAAAGTTTTATCCTATAATTTTGTTAGTTTACTATATTTGTTATGGAGGGAAAATGGTTGGTGTGATCCCTTCCCACTAGTTTATATGTAGAAACTTTTGGCTTTGTTTCTGTCACTAGTTTCATATTTCTCATCTTTTTTGTTTCTGAAAATGGCATAGAAGATGAACTCAAATTCAACTCATGGGAGTCATGCACTCAAGGAAAGGACCACTAGTATCATGGGTTTATCCCAGAATGGAGAGGATGGAAGTTGCTCTCTGCTTTCCTCTACTTCTATTAATGGAATGATCTTCCCCTATGTACAAATCCCATTGGAGGGTTATGCTTGCAAAGCAACCCATCCAAGTGAAAAAGGTTGTATCCTCAATCTGCTTTGCTCTTCTTTTTTCTTTTTTATGTGTGTAGGTTAAACTCATGAACTTGGATTGACGTTTTCTTTATAATCACATTAATGAATGTGTTATGTATGTGCATAATTTGATCGAAAAAGAGGGCAGAGAAGGGATTTGTTAGACTTTTATGAAAATTGCTACTTGTTTACATATCTAGTGCAAAGATATTTCTATTATTTTCTACTATTGCAGGAAGATGAAGAATTTTTGTAGCCTGGCTCAAGGAGCGGTTCTTGTCTTAGGATCCTGCGGTGCATATTTCTGCAGCTGCATTTTATGGTATGATCAGTATGTAGACATACAAGTTTTCTTACTGATTTTGATGATAACAAAGAAAAAAAGAGAGAAATGAACGAATCAATTTCAAGTATAATGCTAGATTTGATGAGAGCTCTATAATTCTGTACATGGTTTTGGTTGCGAGAACTTGGTGGGTGCTAGTTTACTTTTTAAAACCAATCAGCCACTAATTTCTTAGTTCACTTTGAACTTACTTGGACTGTAAAATGCTGCCAACTGAAGGCAAACACCATATTTTACTAACTTACAGTAATGAATACTGCCATACATATAAGTCATATATGATATTAAACCTGTATACTATGATCGTCATAACTGAGTAACATATTGTTTCACAAATATCACCATTCTTTTGCATATGCTTGTATCTAAATCAGCATCCTTAAACAGAAGAGAGTAATTCATTACGTCTGTGCAGCTTATTTTGACTAATTTTGTTTCTGATAAGCATTGCATATGTAGAATTCCACATATAATTTTGCAGATAGTAATACTGACCGATTTTATTTTGATCTTTTTATGTAAGGATATTGCTCTGATAACAAGCGTACATGAAGTGTGGAATTCTGCACCCGTGATACAGGTTTTTTATGCCTAATTTATGGAAGCAATGGACCTACAATGACCCTTACTATGTTGACGGGTGACTGGGTAATATCTTCTTCCAGCTACTTTATTTATGGTTTGTATTTACACGAAATCATGAAGATACAGTAAATTATCTATTAATCTATTAGACTTCTTTTCTTCTTAATTTGTAATGCCGCAATAAATTGAATATCACTACACTTAATTCTCAGAAATATTTTATTGCTCTTTCCATTTGGCTAAAATGATTCTTTCCTATTTGATCCCGGTGTCATTCCAGTCTTATATAAGTTCATCATTTCCTCGGGGCTTATGTGCATAGCACCTGTGACCCTCAACACTCTATCGCTGCTACTAAAAAAAGGAAAGATTTAAGGACAACTTGGAGGCGGTCAACAAGAATACTCGTTGGACTTTAGTAACTGTATTTTGGAGGAAGTCTTTATAAATATACCAAATACCAATATAGCTTAGTTACAAGAAGCAATACCGACCATAGGTAGTTAGGTTTATGAGTGCCTCTGAAAAATTTCGGTTACTATGGTCCCATCTCAATTGTGGCACACTTGTGTTATATCATAGCTTGTATCTCTTGCATGGCCATCATATTATATTTGGAGTTTCTTTCATCCATAGATACCATCAAATATATATGTTGCATCAGGCACAGTTACGACACGAATAGGACACCTGTTTTGGTGTGTCCTAGTGTATTTTGGAGTGTCCGTGGTGTGTCTGATATGCATCCGACATGAGAAGGCCCAGGTTTTTGGGGTTTCCGTGCTTCCTAGACTATAGCCATTTAGATCGTCTAATTGCATATCATTCACTGACAAAAATATGTCAGGCACAGATTTGGATCATACTATTTTTGAGTGTGTAATCCACTAGGGTATAAACAAAGATAGTATGGCATCCATAACACATTCACATTTTGGCATTTACCTATCTCCATGACAATTATCCAAAAGGATACTTGACTTTGTAATCCAATGTTGCTATATATGTGAGGTCCGATGATAGTGATTACTGGGAATAGATATGTATCACCACATAGAGAAATATGAGGTCTGGTTTCCAACTAAAACACGCTTTGCATTTAATGTACTAAAAATGACATCTTTCTTCAAGAATCTTCAACACTCCGATATATACTTGAATTGGGAAACTCCTTCCCTGGACCCTTTATTTTTGAATCATTTTCTTATGAGGTTACCCTCCTACCCACCTGGCACACGTCAACCAAGGTTTGCAGTATCGATATTGGACCCTTCTTAGGTGTTTCTAAGAGTTGCTCCTTCTGAATTTCTTGGTTTCGTCTGTTTCAGTATCGTCTTGACATACAGTCCACCAAAAAAATTGTATTTGCTAATTGCAGTTCCTCCTTTTTGCTTCTGATAACTAGTAACCACTCCTTCCCTGAGCAATGCTTATTTGTCACCAATAGTCATGAAGAACCACAAGGGGAAACTGGACCACCTCTTTAAATTGCAGCATATATCAACAATTGCTTCAATTTTCCTGGTTTATGATAATGAGGTTACCCTCCTACCCGCCTGGCACACGTCAACCAAGGTTTGCAGTATCAATATTGGACCCTTCTTATGAGAAATAGAATTGATATTGGTGGTTTTCAAGGTGTTTCTAAGAGTTTTGCTCCTGAATTGCTTGGTTTCGTCTGTTTCAGTATCGCCCTGATATACAGTCCACCACAAAAATTGTATTTGCTAATTACTTCCTCCTCTTTGCTTCTGATAACCAGTAACCACTCCTTCCTTGGGCAATGCTTATTTGTCACCAATAGTCATGAAGAACCATAGGGGGAAACTGGACCACCTCTTTATATTGCAGCATATATCAGCAATTGCTTCAATTTTCCTGGTTAATGATAATGCTTAATTTAAGCATTCATGTTTTGAACATATGATGCCAAGGCCATCAGTAACAAATTGTAGAATTAAACTTATACCCATTTATTTTCCTCTTGTTTAATATGTGGGTGTGTGTGTGTGTGTTGGAGAATTTCTATGTTGTGTTATTGATATTTCTATTAAGTAGCAGTCATTAATTGGAGATTCACTTTTGAGATTTGGCATCAAAGTCGAAATGAATCTCAAATTTTTGATAGTTTTACATGTTTTTAATGTTATTACATTCTCCATATTGTAATTAGAGACTTTATTTAACTGAAGGCAGTATTTGTCGGGTATGACAGTTCCCTTGATAAGTCTGGCAGCTGCAGTGGCTATTACTTCCCCAGGAAGTATAAGAAAGAATGATACTGGTGGGACGAACTTACGGTTCATGGGTCTTGATTGTTCTTTCATCCTGGATGTCACTATCGCGTTTTTGTAACCTTCTCAATTATGGTAGTGTTGAACTTGCTTTCACTTGGAAAATAAATGGAACTTGCTTTGAGTGACAATATTGAACTCGTGTCGGATTGTGTTCTAAACATGTTTTCTTTATGTATGCAACGATATAGGTAAATCGCCTATTCTTTGCTAGTAGTATGTAACTAATGTTAGGTAAATCACTTAATCTACAAAGATTGATTGAATCTTTGACTATCTAGAATTACGATCAACCACTGACCATATTCTTCCACATGACCGCACCAGAATCTCTGTTCAGTGGAACCATATTTTCAGCCCCTGATTTCCAACTCTAATAAATCATATATGCATCTAAGAGTTTAATACAATACATTATAATAGGCAATGCCATTATGTGTTATATTGATCTGTGCTGTCTTCTATTTTTTATGCAGAGAAGACTTCCACACAAACATCTGAAGTAGGCTTGATTGGATGATAGCACAGTGAATTGTCGTCGAACCTAGACAAGGAATTGGAGTTCATTTTCTCGGTTGCCTTAGCTTCGTCTTCTATCATTTCAGCTGTGATCGTGGCTGGCTTTTATTCTCTTTCATGAGGGATCACTTTATGTAGTTGGTCGTATTATCCTTATATTGTAATTATGTGTGACGCCACGTAAAATCTCAGGACATTATTCGGACCTAAAATGCTTGGCAAATAGAACTGAAATTACTGCTTGATGCATATAACAGTTGTAAGAATTGCTACCTTGTGTTTTCTTGTTTGTTAAAATTGACAGTGATATCATCTGGTTTCTGATCAGTGTTTTGGTTCATATAATAGCTCCACTTGTTACTCTGTTCAGTTGATCCTATTTCTGTCTGCTCATTGATCAAGATATGTAATGGGCTGGGCGACCGACAACCCGCTCCGGGTCTGGCACGGTCAAACCTGTCTCTCCGCCGACACCTGGCCTCGTATCTACCCTGGCACGACTTCCTTAACTGGGTTCCGAGACCCGGATCTTCTGTATCGGTCCTGCCGATACGAAACTGAGTTAAATTGAGATGGTGCTTAATTTGGATGTTTTGAATTTTATGATGCACAATGTGGTATTGATTGAGATGCTACTTAGAAAGCTCCGAAGTCTTAATTGAAACTTTTAGTTATGAGATAAAAAGCAGCAGCAAATCAGTACTCAAGGTCAGTTGATGAATAGCTTAGGAATCTGCAAAGTTGATGAATAGCTTAGTGAAAATGAGATTATTACTATTTGCCTTCTAAAAATAAGGATCTAGAGTTTTTGTATCAGATTGGGCTAGAATTTGGTGTCGCCTGTGCTATATTATGTTTGGATGATGATACAGGGAATGAATGTTGTTTTCTCGGAAAAATTGTTGTCCATTTTCGTCGTGTCGAGTCATGTCTGACATAAGCAGACACTCCCAAATATAGTATGGCACACCAAAACTTGTTGTCCCTCTCACTGTGTCCGTATTGTGTCACTTCGTATTCATGTCCAGCCAAGAAGGAGACTAACAGTAGGCTGCCACGTGGGTCTGCGGTCACAAATCGCGAGCAAGATATCATTTTCCATTTTTATAAGCTATTTATTTCGGTTTGAGCTAGATGGACTGTTGCAAACAAAGAAATGAAAGACATGGGTTTTTGTACTATCTACATTATAAGTTAGCCAGAAGAAAAATCTACTGACAGCAATAGCCAGAAGAAAATCTATTTTGACAGAAGGTATCCTCACTGTTGCAGTGAGTCTGAAGCTGTCTCCTAGCGGCCTTTCCCCATCTGGGCCTACTCTGTATCATTCATACACACCATGCCATAACATATTAGGGTGCCGATGTCGCAACGTTGAGGCTCATTGTTTACATCCTGGAGGATACAGGTTCAAGTCACGAAAGTAAACTCTTTATATATATGGGATTAAGGCTACGTACATCTTGTTCCTCTCCAGAACTTGCAGGAGCCTTGTGGCACTTGGATATTCTTTTTTTTTATGCCATATCACAAATAAGGATCTCGCAAGAATCGACTTGAGGAAGATATCTAGTGAACAGATACGGACCCTGATAATGATATTGATACATATGAGGATACCATTTTTCCATGTCCGTGAAACATAGAATAAGAGTAGGCACCACTTTTATAGATTTATTGACTAAAGATCTTAATGTTTACATCTTCCTGATATACAAATATGGTGCTTAAATCCAATGAAATGGAGGTTTGTAGGAGTTCCTACAGCTGACTTTTAGAGCTATCAGAAAGAAAAAAAATTATAATTGCCCAATATTGATCACCTATTTATTGTACATCTGAGCATGTAGAATGGATTATTGACAGCTTGCACATGACCTATATATGCATAGATTGGGGTCATCAAAGGAATGTTGCTAGAATGATTCTTTTGGTGAAAAGGGTCTAGCTCACTAGGGACTTTCTAGTTACTCAATTCTCCCTAAATCTTGTAGTAGTACTTTGTTGTTGATGATTATGTGATTCTAGAGGTGCATGCATCCATATATTTCTGTAAGGTTCTTAGCAGTAGTACTTGTATTCTTGATCAGTACCTGTGTCTATATTGTCATTAGTTTACTGGATTTAGTTATAGCAAACTCAAAAACATATTCCAGTAAATTAACAGAACCTACAGTAACCAGTCAGGTTCTGTTTGGTTTATAGTAGTTTATCCAGTTCTGGAGTTTAGAGAGAGAGAGTCACAAGCTGAAGTTGTGAAGTGTGTAGGAGAGAGAGAAGGGAGAATCTTTGGAATTTGAACACACTGGAGTTTGGTTGGGGGTAAATTTTAGTTTATGTAGGGGGTAAGTTAAAGGTAATGTTGGAAGGACATGGATAATGATATCCTTATATGTATCCTTATCGTGTCCGTATAGAACAACACGTACTTTACGTATACAAAACTATCCGTATCGTATCTGTATCGCATCATTATCTATATTCGAATCTTGTATTCGTGTCGTGTCCTTAAGGTATCAGTATTGGTACCACTCCACTCCACTCCCCACACCAAAATGGCATCCAGGCAAGCACATAGGATTCTTGTTTTCAGAGTTCTGTAACCCAATCAAGCCCCACAAGCCTTGAGAACCTAGCCTCTAGTTGCTGCCATCATGTCTGCCCTTTGCAATAAAAAGCCACACACCCCCAAAAAAGTTACATAGATAACTGCACCACCTTCAGCTCACTCCCCCTTCCTTTCACTGACCCACACCCACACCAGTTACCAGTCCATCATAGGCTTTGACCAACCACCCCCTCTGGCCTCCCCATGGGAGCAATCACTCTCCAACAGCTAGTCTCCAAAGAACTCTTTGCATATAAGTCCTTCAATCTACTCTATTCTCATATATGTTCCCCCAAATCTTATTATCAGGAATAGATGAAGAGTATCCTTGCAAGAACTCTATATAATGCTATCATTCTTGACTAATCTAAGAACATCACTGTGCCACGAGACTCCCGTTTATGCAGATCTAAAAAGAGTGCTGATGCGAAAGAAAAGTATATTAGCGATTGTCAAAATTGTTAAATGTCTACATATCTTTTTTCAATTTAAGTTAACTAACAAACCCAGAAGTCAATTATTATATGTAAGTTAACTAATAAAGTGGCAACTAAATTTTAGTGAGTCAGCAAGTTCTAGAATAGGAAAAGGACAAGAATTGGAGAACTTATGTAAAATAAAAGTAGAGTTGAGGGACTTACAAGCAAGAAAAGTGAATTTTTTTTTCATGGTTCTTGGTTTTGGAGACCACAGCTCACAACCAAAAATATATCCTTGTTGGTGCTGCTCCTTTTGGAGTAAACTATGCTCCCTCTATTCTTGGTAACTCCACCCCTCTGGCTTTACTTAGGTAGTAACTCTACTTATAGCACCTACAACTTGACCAACTTTTCTCACCACCATCATCATCCTCATCATCAGGTGTTCCTCATTTGACTGTGTCATGGAGTCCTCTCCCATTGTTGGTGCTGGTGGAGGAGGGGTGGAGGAGAGGAAGGAGAGGAGGGAGGGGCTGAGAGTGGTGGAGCATGCACTGCCACTGCTGGAGGAGCCACCAACAGTGCTGGAGTGGCTGGGTTGGTATGTCTATGGGGTGTGCTCACACTTTGTGCTCTCCTTCCTGCTCCCCATACTGTTCCCTCTGATGGTTGCACAGAGGGCTACTAGGCACACTGAGCTGCTGCAGCCTCCTGCTGCCACCTTTGATGGGGGTGCTTGCACCCACAAGGACTGGGCAATGTAAGTTTTCCTTTGTTCCCCCCTCCTCTGGTTTTTTGAGAAACACTCTGTTTAGTTGTACTCAAATATTGAAGGGTAATTTTTAAATGCATTCCACATTTTACTCCAGGACAGTCCAGTCTTAGGACTGCCAACAAGTTGACAGTCCTAACATAAAGTCATAAAGAATTTGAATAGAGTTAATTAAAGTTGGCAGTCCTAAAAAATTTGAATAGAGTTAATTACACTGAGCTCTCCTATGTTTCATGAGTATGACAGGGACTACCCCTATTCCGAAAATAATTACACCGACCACCCCTCTCATTTGTAAATTTTATTAACCATAGGGGCGGTCAGTGTTATTAGTTTCTATAGAAAATAGAAACTATAAGGGGTGGTCCGTGTAATTAGTTTCAAATCAGGAGTGGTAAGTATAAAACATAGGGGTAGTTAATGCAATTAACACATTTGAATATTAAGATAGACTGTGAACGAAGTTGACAGTCCTCCTTAATGCAGTCCTAATGGGTGAAGTGCCTTTAGAAATTACCTATTGAAGTTACTGTCACTGCACTAAAATCCTTAAGTTGTTTATATATGTACTGCATTTTTCCCCTTTGGGTTTCAGGAAACTCATCAAAAGGGTTTTCTTAGAGAACACATCCTTAAGTGTTGTGTTTTGGAAACCACAGCCCAACCAAGCTCTGGTTTTGTCCACTTCTTATGGGAGATGGAGTAGGGAAGCCCCATTTCTGCTTGAGGGATGGAACTGTTCTTGGTTGCTTCCCTTGTGAGGGAGGGAACATGTTGTTCATTTGAACTTGAGTTTGTGATTTTATAATTTTGGGTCCAAATTTAAACTTTGAAGTACAACATATAGGTGGTCACCTTGCATCTTTTTTATTATTATGGGAAATAAACTTTTAACTGAAAATGGAGGCTAACTTGTTTCAGATTTAAATGTTCATGCTAGACCAATGATTAATGGTACACCTTAGAGTTTTGTGATAGTCTATTCTATACGAGTACGGACACGAAATGGATACGGGATAAGCACTTTCTCAAGTAGGTATATAAGCAATTACCTATGTTGCCCGGATACGGATTCGGACATGGGTACGGACCTAGGTTCGTAGTATCGGAATTGGTATCGGACCCTTCCAATGAGTATCGGGATTGACGGTATCGGAAGTATCGTCAGTTTCGGATCGAAATATCTGATCTTTTTGGTGTCGGAAAGCGGATAATTATTAATAAATTATTAAAAATTTGGAAACAAATATTTTATATATTTAGACATAATTTGAAGTATTTTATGTGTTGTATCTTAGTAGTTTTGAAACTGAAAGAAATAATAGTCAAGGCGAATTGAAAGCTAAGCAGTGGTAAATTATAAGGATCCCAATACTAGTCACTCCTTGATGATTTGGATTGACTGTAATAAATAAGTTTTCTTCACTT
This sequence comes from Iris pallida, assembly GCA_029216955.1. Lineage (NCBI taxonomy): Eukaryota > Viridiplantae > Streptophyta > Magnoliopsida > Asparagales > Iridaceae > Iris > Iris pallida. The sequence goes on along the minus strand of JANAVB010041815.1, from coordinate 1,145,522 downwards.
ACATGCATTTACACCCTTGTTGATTGGTCTTTTTCGTTAATTTTCTCTGCGAATTGACCGGAAAAGAGATGCCCAACGTCGTTATCGGATCGAGACATGTCAAACTGTATCAAGATCATTTGGGTTATGAACTATTGCAGGTACCAAATGGTAGTTGAGAGATCAATCACAGTCAGTAGCTCCAAGTTCTCTCCTCTACACTGGACTGCAATGTCATGGTTTGCCGGAGTAGTCCTCGCGGCCCCGACGCTCCCCTACATTGCGCGTCAGCTCGACTGCGGCCAGCAGCCCGCGATCATCGCCACCAGCACTGTCGTCAGCCTCTTCTGCTGCCTCCTCACCGGCTTCTTCAAGACCACCTGGCTCTTCCCTCTGTACATCGTCGCCGTCACCCTCGCCATCGCGACGGCCTCGGCCGCCCACACCCGACAGTTCGGCCTCATCCTCCACGGCCTCGCCCACACGAACACGCACCGGAGGGCTGTGGCGAGCTCTAGGCACTCCGTGCACGCCACTGCCGCGGCCAGCATGGGGACCGCCGTCGTCGCCGCCTTCACCTACCAGATGCTCCGCCGAGCCGACCACCTGACGAGCCTGTGGGTGGTCTCGATCTTCGCCGGCCTAATGTGGTCCGTAGGGATCGCCAACGCCGCCACGAACAGGCCGGAGCCGCCGCAGAAGCCGTCCCGGCGCTCGACGTCCGGCTACTGCCCTCGGCTCGTCGGAGTTCTCGTCGGCGTGTTCCTCTCTTCGTTCTCGTCGACGTGCCTCTTTACGAGCACTACACTCTACGTAGTAGGCGGGCTGTGCATCAAGCCCGTCCTCCTGCTGGCGCTGTGGATGGCGTACTTCGCGTTCGCGGCGTTCTCCCTCCCCCTGCTGCATCCGGTCCAGCTCCTGCTCCGCGCCGACACGGCGTCGATGAGCCTGCTCGGGCTCATCATGTCGGCGTTCAGCGCGGGGTTCGGGTTCTACTTCAAGGACGAGCGCTGGAGGTGGACTCACATCCTGCTCGTGACTCTCGTCCAGAGCACGGCGGTGGGGATCCTGCACGCCTTCGGGAAGGTTACGGTGCTGGACCTGTCGCCGGTCGGTAGGGAGTCGGCCCTGTCGACGCTGTACGAGTGGGTGAGGATAACCGGGGCCTCTGCCGGATTCGCGGTCGTGGCAGTCCGTCCCAAGGACATCAGGGCGACCTACGGGATCTCGTTCCTGGCCGTGTCTGTGGGGATCATCGTGCTGATATTTGGAAATAGTGCCAATTTGCGAGGGGACTACGTGGAGGAGGAGAGGACCGATGGAGCGTCGATGACTGGACTCGACAAGTCAGGGGAGGGGAGAGACTGCGTCGTGTCGAGTCCGAAGATGGTGGAGGAGGAGAAGGCTGAGAGGTAGGAGCGCGAACGAAATGCACTCTTAATGTAATCTGTGATTTTTGCTATTTTCGTGTCCATTCTGTGTCCGCATTCTTTACCGAGAGCTTCTGTATTATCGCCTCTCTTGTTGAAATATCGAGATAAATGTCGAGAATAATTCTTCCTTGGATCTTCCTTCTGTTGTCACAACATGTTTAAGTTCATAACATCAATTTGTGCAGGTTTCACTTCCAACTCCACTGAGACGGAACATACGCAGATTTGATGACTGCGAGAGCTCAGACACGAAGAAAGACGATGGCGTCTGAAAAAGAAAGAGCTCGAGCAGTCTCTCCTGACATGTTCTTCCTTTCAATCAAGGTACTCCTCTAGCTGCTTCGTGCTCGAAAACTCATAGCACAGCCCACCACTAAATGTGACTAGTGATTGTGTCCGTACCCGTGTCCGTACCCGTATCCGTGTCCGTGTTCGTTCAACATAGGGGACTGACTGCATATGTGCCTATTGAAAATGTGTCATGCAACACAGGTAGGAAGTCATGATCAGTTCTTACATGATACTTGAGACTAGCTCATACCGGTTTCTATTGGAAAGGTGTGTCCAACATAGGTAGGAATTCATTAAAAATTGTTTATTAAAGGTCCAATAGGTGTGTCCAACTTGCAATGAATGTATCTATTGGAAAGGTGTGTCGTATCCAAACAATGTGTCCACTCACATTTGTGTCCCTTTGTCATTTATAAAAGCATACTTCTATGCGTGTTTGACGAATAAAAAGTCACTCGTTCATACATCAAGCATTCGGTCCAAGAGAGAAAGACTACCTACATTGCTTCGTCCAATTCTTGCGGTGTCAACTGCTGCTACCGAAGGAGAAGTATCGTTGTATCATGGGAGACGAAGTCGTCATTAAACTGCAAGCACCTGTGCAGGACGAATATTGTCTTAAGGACATTGAACCAAGTTCAAGCCTCGGTCTCGGTTAGATCATTTAGTTATATATTTTTTTTCAGATTCTAAAATACAGAGTTGGAATTACTACTTACAAAGGAAAGGAAAATGAAAGTTTCACGTGTAGAATCAGTATCTCATTTACGTAGAGGATGCCTTCCACCAAACCAAACACATCCTAAAGGATAAGGAGATTAATCATTCTCATATTGTTCACTTCAAAGAGGTTTTGTGTTGATAGCGCTATAAGCGCTAACATTTCACTGCGAAGTACATCATTGGAGGTGGTGATAATATTGAGTTTATGGTTGCATTTTACAACTAAAGGGTTTGATACGTATCATTCTTGGCCTTTTTATCATATATGGTGTCGGTTACTCTAATATGACACCTGCAAACAATCTGTTCTTATGCCTATTTGGAAGGTTATCAGTACTAATGGTATGCATTTTAGATTTTGCTGCGGCAAATAGGGACTTTAACCTTCGGCCTAAGCTATACCCAAAGGTGCAAACTAACCATTAGGTAGATAAGAGAATTAAATTTGAATTCTTGACATGAGGAGGAATAGTTATTGCGATTAAGCTTGGTGTTTGAATTGATCAATAAAATCGACAGAGACTATCTAGATCTTTGTCAAAGCCTCCTAGCTCAAGCGGCAAGGAGGTGGAGACATAAGCTTCCTGGCTGGGTGGGTTCGATCCCACGGGGTAGTGTATTTATTATTCCTTCCATTTAATGGTGGGAGTTCAAAAGAAAAAGAGACTATGTAGAGCTTGATAATTGACCAAGTATCTGTTGTTCTATGCTTTATCAGCTAATTAATTGAAATTGCTTTTTCTTTGGTCTTAGGTTTTGCATCATCCTGCCATGGAGTGGCTCCTTGGACTGACTTCACCCACAAAGCCTATTTTTCTAGACACTCTTCGTTTCAGGACTGACAAAATTTTGGTATTTTGCCGGAATGGTAACTATTCATTTGTAACCAGAGTCCCTTTCGCGATCGGATGGAAAGCAAGTGAAATTTTTGTTATTAATGTGTGATTTAAGAGTTCCATCTGATCCCTTGCTTCGCAAATTTGTAACCTGGATATCTACTACTTTATGGTATGTGAATGTTGTTGGTGACACTATTTATCCTCTATTGTTCTTCTATGTTTAGTTTTTTTTTTTTTTTTCCGGATAATGGGAAAATCTTATTATAAGGCTAATGAGTTATGTTGAAAAGATTGATTTTCATGAAGATCAGTAACTCAATTTTCTTACCTGCACTTAACAAGGCTAGAAGCTATATCCTGAAATGTGAATTTAGTCATCTTTATGCAAACTTTTTTTTCTTTTTCTTTCAGAACTTGTCAACATAGAAATCAAGTTCTCTAGCAACTATCAGCATGTGAAGTTACTATGAACACCAAAGAAAATGAGTCTGCATGTGAACCTGCAGTTTGTAGCTTTCTGAGACTATGCACTGTATAGTCACAAGAATGCTCCTCTGATATGTTAATTTTTTTGCAACAAAAGAATGCTTTCTCTGATAATGTTATTTTTTGCATTTATGGTGATTGATTTCAAAGGATTCATGAATTCTTGTGTATGGTAAGATGCAGAAACTGAGGGTCTAACTGTGCTACGCGAGAAATTATTGGGTGTGTCGGGCATAGTGCATCATTTCCATGCCAACCGTTGGATTACCATGGGGATGTGTGTATGCACACATCCGCAGACAATTCAACGGTTGGGGAGGGGTTAGGTGCATTGCGTCCGGCCTATACAGTAATTTCTCGTGCTACGGAACATCTGGGTGCATTTGGGGGAGGGGTTAGGTGCATTGCGTCCGGCCTATACACTAATTTCTCGTGCTACGGAACAACTGGGTGCATTTGGGAACGGGGTTTTGAAAAGAATACCATTGTTTGGTATATTTAGTACATTAAGGTATTTTTAGGGTTAGACAAAACTTTATTTCTAACTCCAAAACCCTGTCCGACTTAAGTTAGCAAAATCTAAATATTATTGTATTTTTGTGAAACTCCATTTTCTTCACAAAACTTCAAAGACTAATTTCTACGTGCCTCCTAAACTTACATATAACTCCAGTTTTATTCATACCATTTTATCTTTTCCCTGATTCAAATTTCCGAATTCTAAAACAAGTCGAACTCTACTGTATAATGATATTGAAAAAGTCGAACTCACCACGTGGCATTGGTAAGCATTGACTCCCCATCAATAGTGTCATGACACACCATGAGATAGTGATATTGAAAAAGTGGAGGAAAGTGGTGTGTCACGGCACTATTGATAGGAAGGGGGTCAAGGCACACCACTGCCACACGGCGATCCTGAACCAGTGCATAATTTCTCCTTGACTTGGGGAACAATTTGGGATATCATGTTTGGACTTAAAACTATGTGCATGCATAGTAGGAGAGCTTATGAAATTCATTACTTTATGAGTTCAAAATTTAATTATCAGAAATATAGGTATTATATTCTAGGACGAGTTCAGGTCGGAATGCAATTTATTGAAGCGACAAAGAATGTGTATCAAAGTTGACGCCACGTCTTTGATTTGGAGGAGAATGTGAGACTTCAAGATTTAATTTCATATCGAATATGAAATGAGAGTTTGACTAATTTATAGTGTTCGTACATTTGAGTTAACTATTTTGATAAGTTGGCAAATCGATGATAATTAACATACAACCTATGCACGAATCATGTCCTATCAACTTCGTACGATTTTTCGTAATTGAGTGTTGGACACATCGTACACTCATATGTCGTCGTCACACAAAGATATTAGTTTTTTTTTGGGATAGTTTAGCAAACACCTCCATTTTAAATGTTAAAACTAGTATATACCTTGTCACGACCCGTTACCCAAATTGTTGGGCCGGGCCGAGCCATGTCCAGCCTACGCTTGGTTAAAGCGTAGTAAGCTGTTCTAAGAATAGACAATAAAGGATCTAAGCTGCTAACAGTTCTAAAATCACATTTAAAGGTTCATCACAACACAGCATCTATAAGCGAAAGTAAATAAGAACAGACTTAATAATTGTAATACCTGTGGTTCGTATTACGTATTTTGGAATACGTGTACGTATCTTGACCCGTATTGCATGTCTCCTGGCTTGGTTCGGCTTGGGTTGCTTTTGGGTTCATCATGAACCAAAAGAAAACCCCACCAACCCCACTCCTTTCCATTTATAGCCGCCCAACTCTCTCTCTTCATTAATTCTCTCCATTACTTCTTCTTCTCCACCATTACTTCTTCATCTACCAGAAAGAGAGCTTAGGCAAGTGCAGCTTGCTTCATGGAAGAACACCATTTTTATTGTTCCATTCTCTTCCTCGCGAGATTCTAACACACTTTAATACTTAGCATTTCTAATTTCCATGGTTCAATTTGTGTAGATCTAAGTTTATAGTATTTTTGGATTTTTTGGGTTTTGATCTACTTAACCTTGTTATTTCCAAGTTTTGATGGTTCCATGTTGTAGAGAATTTCGTTCTGCCCAATTTTGACCTATGGAAGTCTGGATTCCGACCTCGGATGAAGAATTTATGAGCCTTGACGCCATGGACTCCATGGTTCTTCCTCTCGGACAAGTGGAGAAGAAGAACAGTGCTGAGCCGCATGGCTTGCCTGGCCGAACCGCATGGAACTTCATGCGACAAGCTTCCCAGCCGCATGAGACTCCTATCTTTTCAGCCGCATAAGGTTGCCATCTCCGCTGCCGCATGAGGCCGCGGCATATTGCTGCCGCATGAACTCAATAGTCCATGGCCGTATATGATTGATTCTTCCCAGCCGTATGAGACTCCTATCTTTTTAGCCGCATAAGGTTGCCATCTCCGCTGCCGCATGAGGCCGCGGCATATTGCTGCCGCATGAACTCAATAGTTCATGGCCGCATATGTCACGACCCGCATCTTTTTTTTTTAAACGGATACGAGATGTGTCCAAGCCAGCCTACGCCGCAGTGTCGGCGGTAGAACGCTGTCACGGCCATGAAGATCAAAATCACAAATAATGCTCATTCACATAATTAATTTAACTTACAATGATCACAAGTTTTACATTTGTAGAAAAATATAAACTTGTACAAATAAATGAATGACTACAACTCAACTATCTAGCTAGTCTCTAGGCTTTTGTCTGCAAGTATTCCCGTCACTCCCCAAGCTAAGTGAAACCACGGCTAACCTGAAAAAATGTTGGTTTCCAGTCAGGAATGGAACGAGCACAATTCACTGAATGCAATTTCAAATAAAAAAAATGACTATAAAACAAAGGTTAGACATCAATCATGAGTTTTGAAAATAAACAGTAAATACGAAAAACCAATAGCAATAAATAGACACAAAATACTTTTCCCAACTGTTAGAAGTACCTTTGATATGTGATCAGTCTGGGCCACTACACCGCGAGGTCTACGAGATCTACTTGCATGAAAAATAAACACGGTCTACGAGATCTACTTGCAGAAATTAAACAATGTCTACGAGATCTACTGCAATAAAATAAACAATGTCTACGAGATCTACTGCATAAAAATAAACACGGTCTACGAGATCTACTGCATGAAAATAAACACGGTCTACGAGATCTACTGCATAAAAATAAACACGGTCTACGAGATCTACTGTATAAAAATAAACACGGTCTACGGTCGGATCACACATCCTTGGTACTTCTCATTTCCGACTCAATAATTTATAATAGAGTATAAAAATCACATAACCAATGACTAATCAATAAAATATAGTAAAGATCAATATCGAAATGCAAACAATAAACTGTACTCGCCTGTGGTCCTCTGCTGGTGAAACTGACAGTCTGAACTACTCAATGTGCCAGAATAGTCAAAACCCATACAACAGTCCCCGAAAGCTGAAATAAACATTACCAATATTTTTAGAATATTCAAAATAGCTAGGAACGCCTGTCCTTAAGTCCAATTCTGGACACAGGGGTAAAACGGTAATTTCGGATCAAAACGGTGTCCGCCGTTGGACCCGCTTTGCACCGAAAAGTGCGCCAAAGTCAACGGTCTCTAAAGTCGTCAAACTACATGTCTACGGATCTAGTTTTTCGATACGAACCCAACCGTATGTCCTAAGTTGGATTCCTGCGGGCCGTGCACAAAATCACCCGTCGAGTCGGACCGTGGGGCCCACAAAACGGCAATCCAATCAACTGTCTCGGAATCGGACCAAACTTGAAATACAGGACCAGAAAAATGATACGGTCCTGATGGCGCAAGTTTCATCTCGATCTGATGAGCGTGCACAAAGTAATTGAGAAGTTTGCACAGAGGCCGATACGGGGAATTTTGACGGATACGCATCAAATTCGTCGCGCACACGCGACCAATTTAAATTCCGTCAAAGCCCACACGACCACAAAGCCGTTACGCAGCTTTCGATGCTTTCGGTTCGCGACTACGTCGCCCGGATTGGCGGGACGCACATCGTATCGAAGAGATTTTAGATTTTCTAAACTGTTTTCCAAAGGTTTTTCTTGATTTTTAGGAAGTGATTTCTCTGCGAATAATTAACAAAATTCAAATCTAAAAAGTAGGTTGTGATCTCCTATATGTTGTCTAGAAGGCTGTTCAGGGGGGTTGCCTTAATCGGCAATGGATCGACTAGAAACAGTCTCCCAAAATAGGTATTCGAACGATAAAATCCCCTGTTTACAAAATGATTTTTGTCGATTTTTGCATCAGATTTTCAAGCGATCCGAAGCTTCTATATTTAAACTAATTGAAAGGGTTTATAACCCTATAGGTTGTGATTATGACGAACCAATCGGTTCGTCGATAGACTTCGAGATGAAGGAGCAATGAGAGGTCGAACCTGGGTCGGGAAAACTGATGTTCTGCGTTGGTGACCTGTTGGCACTGTTCTGCAGCGGCCATTTCCGCCTCGTCGCCGCGCCTGGCCGGCCGGAGGGCGCCTGCGGCGGCGCGTGCTCGTGCGGAGGGGGTGCGCCAGGTCGGGGTGCTGGGTTGTTTAGGGTTCAGGTGTTTTCGATTCTTCCCTCTCCCTGTTATATACGCAGGTCGGCTGTTATATAATTGTTCGGTTCTTCTGAACCGAATGGGTCTCGGGTTTGCGCGGTAAGAGGGAAGGGTCTTGAGGCTAGCTGGGCCGGGCTGCTAGCCTGGGCTGGCTGGGCCGAGGAAAATGGGCTCCTCTTGTTTTCTTTTCTATTTCTTTATCAGTTACTATTTATTTCTTACTCTATTTCTTATTTCTTTTAATCTATATATATATATATATATATATATATATATATATATATATATATATATATATATTATATATATATATATATAACTACTCCTGTATATATATATACATGTGTATTTATTTGTACGTACACACCTACATATATATTTATTTATAACATACATAATATTTATCCATATATATTCGTATATACATACACTTGTATGCCTATATATATATATATTTTTTTTTTTTTTTTTTTTTGCACTTGTATGCCTATATATATATATATATATATATATATATATATATATATATATATATATATATATATATATATATATATATATATATATATATATACACACGTATACCCCTATATATTTTATATGTATATACGTACCCATACACAATATATAATATTTATTTATATTCATACACGTATATAATATATATTCATATTCACATACGCTTACACACATATATTATATATATACATATACCAATAAACCCACTAAATAAACTCCATATATTATATATACGTATACACATATATTTATATTCATATATATATTATATATATACATGTATCTAAATAAACTCTATAATACCAATAACCCACAAATAATCCAAGAGTCTTGGTGGACATATCTGGCCCTAGAAAATTGTACCAATATTCTAAAACTCTATTTAAATAATAATAATAATAATACCCATTTTGTATAAGTAACCAAATATTTAGGGAATATCGTTAAGTCTACCCAAAAGGCTAGGAAATATTTGTACATACATAAAAGTATGTCTACATAGGCTTGGGCTTGGTTTGGGTCCAATCTGCACTAGTTTGGTACAACCGGGTTCCCTAAAACTAAATAATATAATTAATAAATAAATAATCTTCGATAAGGGTTACATCGTAACTTGGCCTGGTTTTCCTAGTTAGGACATCACTATGGCTCGGTCTTCTCTACCAGGGCTAATACACTAGTCAAAGCATGCCACTGCACTACCCGTGCCATGATTCCTAGTCATCTTGTACTCCAAATCTCAACCATGGCTAAAATCATCTATCGTAATAATTAACAAAATAATTATTTATAAAATCTACAAATCACCATTTAACTCAATTAAATAAATAAAAATATTTTCAAAAATTTTTGGGAAGGGGAGCTACAAATCTACCCCCCTTAAAATAATTTCGTCCTCGAAATTCTAATTCATAACTATTCCTTACAATTCAAAGAAAATATACTATTACTTTAATTTCCTCGAAAATAGTTGTATCCTCCTTCTAGCCATTTTGTAACTACGAAACTTCGAGGACTTCTACCCACCTTTGGTCACACTACTCCCTTAATGGTATGTCCCTAGAACTTTATAATCATCCAAAAATTGCTACCAATATATATCTACTGTATGTGGAATCTATAATCCTCTCTTGTCTATTAAGCAACCCAAAAATTTAACAAGCAATAATTTGCACAAGTAGCTAAGAAATATTGATAAATTCTAATAAGCATGGCCATTCCTCGCTCTGCAATAGGAAGGACAGGATGATAAGGAAGAATAATCGGGAGCAATAATGAAGTTTCAAGAGTGGTAGAGAGTATCCGTTGATGCAGTTAGAAAGAAAGTCTATGAACCATTGACTTATTTGCTAGATTGGCTACTCTAGTTCAGTCACTTGCTAAATCGAAGAAACCTTCCTTTCTCAGAGGAGTTTGCAATCCGTGCAATACAGAAATTCTGCTCTCGAAGTTCCGTCTAAACAAAATTCCATAATAGAACGGAATTTGAGAAGTCAAGATTGTGATCTTTTTTGTGGTTATTTAAACACACAACAAGGGATAAAATGCAATACAAGATCATATCGCGACTTCCAGGTAGATGGAATAAGGGTTACGAATGGCCTCACATTCTAAGAGATGGAGGCTACATAGGTATAGGGCCTATTTTAAATAGTTTGGTTTTATAGTCCAAAAATGGTGGTATATATATATGGGTTTTACTGGGTCTTAATGGGTTCTCAGATTTGGACATCGATCATTGGTTGGGTGAACCTTGTATTTCAATCTATATTATTGAACAAGATCTCAATGATAAACTATTTCTACTAGGTCAGGGTAACTTAGAATAGGTTTCCAGCCTCGTGGTTGATCTAAATGGGCAGTCGGATAGGTTAAATAGGTTCTGTAAGCCCTGTAGGTGCGCCTTCTGTGACTTTTGTGTTTAATTAGCACAAGAAGGCACAATTGAGTGGCACATTGGTGACATGTGCGTAGTGGACCTCGAGTAGACCACAACTATATATTGGGTTGAGAGACTCGAATCGAAGTTGAAGCTCTAATGAAAGTCGGAAAGCATACCAGTATTATGGTAAGGGTTATAACTCGTCCTTTTGACCTAAAAGTCGTAGCATAAAAATATAGTACAAGGGGACGGGTTTGAGTGGGACATGATATACCTAGATGAAAGTGGACTCGTCTAGATCTTGTATATAGAATTTGTTGGAAGGTAACAGCTGGTCTCGTGCTTCGAATATTAATGGCATGGCCGGGGACACAAAATGATCTAAATGGAAAGTGGGGGTCCACGGGGCACTAACTATCATTCCAATGGAATTATTCTAATCAATCGGTAATCCTCGTATATCCCAAAAAAATTTTTAGGAAGCTTACAGTCTACCTCCCTTAGAAGCTAAGACATGGTTTTTAGGAGTGGTGAGTTTTAGAGGGATTCCAAAGTCCAGATATTTACCTCGACTCTTGTTAATAAAGAATAAGGCACGATGTATAGGGATACGGTAAACATAAGTTAATTCAAGGATCGTTCCTCCATAATTGAAAAACGAGTGTGTACAATGACACACGGTTGATAAAATAGAATGATCTACTCGTCCATAGTATACAAGGGTTATCGACGGGGTAACCAACTCTAAGGCACATCGCATAAAGAGAATTCTATCAACTAAGTCGTGAATCTCTATTGGTGTCAACCTGCCATACTATTATCACAAGAGTTGTAGTGATCATGTATTGTTGTTGACAACTGGTAGGTCATAATATGACAGGGTATTTAAGCTATGGTATTGGGTAAGCTAGTGACTGTGGGGTTCCCATACTAGTCAGGCTTTAATAATAAAATTTACGTGACTAGGGTAATACTTGTTGGAAACCAATCTCGGGATGAGTGTCTACCATAGTCACGGTAACTTATTGTCCTTAGCCTTGTCTATTCATCTCATGTCTAAACTGTGGGCTTTGGCCGAGGGACGGTTGAGTCAAGGCATAAGGGTTGAAAGTAAAGGCAATATTCCACAATGAATTGTTTCTTGAGAATAGATAGTCTCCTGGGTTGGCATTACGACTAAGGGTAAAACCCTAATCATTCTCAAATTCATATGGCTTGAAAGTCCCGATAACAGTTTGGGGTCGAGAGGGGAACGAGTAACTCAATCACATAGCTGGCTGACGATAACTACCCTTGTGTATACAACTACCATAGCCATGGGGATACGCGGTATCTCTCTACCAATTACGAGCTTCTGTCTTTCCAAATCAGTGAAAGACAAAAACAATAAAGAGTTCAAGAAAGATGTTACTGAATACAATCACGTGATTCAAAGGCGAACGTATAATTCAAAAGAAATTATCAAGCAGTCGCGGATGAGATCCTAGATACATCTACATCTCCATCCACGCAGGTTAATCAGAGGGAGAGCGAACCGAGTGCACTACGATTGATCAGACCGTAATACATCGATTCTGATTAGACAATATGTTAGTAGGCGTCCCCACTAAACATATGTCTTGAATCAAGCTCGAAAATAGAGTGAGCTTGCAAAACTAGGCTGTAATAGCAGCATTGGTCAAAATAGTCGAAAATACAAGGATGCGAGATTTTGAAGAAGGCACAAGTAGTTCGAGTTTTGTGAAAATCAAAACCTTATCTGGTGTCCTTACTTATACAGCCTCCCTGCTATCTTCTTATTCATAAGACCTTGGTCAACCAATGGGTTATGGACTTCTAAATTCCATATTCTAGGTAAACCTATTAGTGTCAGTTAATTACCTCGTCAAGAGATTCACAAGGGCCACGGAGTGCTAGGTTGGGAGACACGCTACCCAATCTCACATAACTTCTACTGCTATTGGCTTCGGATCTTATAGAACATACTGGGCACTGTCCTATCCTCTATAGTATCCCTAATTTGTAATCACGTCTGAAGTCATTTCACCGAGGACTACGCCTCGCCCGTAAAATCGGGCTGTGGTAAACCTTTGGTTTCGTGATTCAGATGTGATATGCTATCCGATACTCTACCTTATATTGACACAAGGGTGACTACGGTCAAAGAGGACCACTAGCTATAGTTTAGCAACATTCTATAACCTACCTTTTCTTAAACCAATTTCAACTCTAGGGATCGTGCCTCGCCAGTGCGCTGTTGGCTGCAGTGAATACATAGTCTCCCTAATTCAAATAAATGGCGACAGTGCGCTGCTGTCCTGCCATTATGAGTTAACTAACATTCCTTTAACTATATTTGTAAAATTTTCTGAGCTTCTAGAGAATCGAACAAGTTGACCATGAACTAGAGCGTAAGCATTTGCCCTATCAATCACAACCCTTAAAATAAAGGATTGAACAGAAAAAATATCTGGGGACAAAAGAAATACAACATTCTAATATCTATTCCATGTGTATTCAAACCACAGAGGAAAACTTGAATCAAAACTAACTCAAGGTCCGTATATGGATAACATAATCAAAAATTATATAAAATAATAATTCTTGGGCAAAATAGGAACTAAATAGGCAATTTGGGGCTAAGACATGAGGATGATGTCTAACAGACAAGGATGAGGAATTGCACAATTTATCAATGTTAGGTCATTATTTCTATGAAGCCCTGTCTCACAAAGTGAATATTCTATCCACTTTGGATCGTGTCGTCATATCGAGAGATAATAGTGTACCTATGGGGATCTGACAACCATCAACATTAATAACTCCTCATCTAAATTGCATGGCCTAGACTACCCATCGGTCAATTTGTATAAGGGACTCCTGGTCCTAGTCATTCTCTTAAATTAAATTAATTCCTAATTCGTGAATGAGCAATTCTTAGTCGCAGGCTCGCAATAGTACAACTAACTTGAGTACTATCACGAGTTCACATGATTTGCAA